>ML685768.1:12498992-12630747 GCA_007922175.1 Pelusios castaneus
AGCCCCCTGGCACTGGGCAAGGGGTGCCCCCCTGCCCCCGTGGACCTGCCCTAGGTCCCCCTAGCCCCTAGAAGTTGACCTAGGTGTCCAGTGTGGATGCTCTAGGTCAACTTTGTAAGTTCCCCCCCAAAGTCGAGTTAAAAATTAAGTGTAGACTCACTAAGTCGATTTCAAATCGACTTAGTTAAGTCGACTTAGCTAAAGTTGACCTAAATTTCCAAGTGTAGACCTAGCCTAAGGGCTGAATATGCAAAAGGAGTTAGACTCATAACTTCCAATTAAATACATGGATTCAGCCCTATGTTTCTGGGGACTGGTGATGGACTAGAGAGCCTTTTCCCTCCTGAGCTCCCAGTTTGAATTTATCCTGAGATGATAATGATAAAGGCCTTGTCCCTAAAAGTTATTCCAGATGTTAGGCTCATGGCATACAAACAGAAGTTAGAAGAGAAAAACCATAGTACTCTTCCTGGAAGGTTGCAAATTATCACTACTTGGGATTACACAACACACAAGATCCTCTAAACAGAGAGGAACAAGGCAGGCTGCTCCTTAAAAAAGAAGCATGATTCCATCCATATTACTTGAGGCCAGTTGAATGCAGCTACCTAGGCTACTTGCTTCCTCCCAGTTAAATGCCTATGCCTCTCCTGCCCCTCCTCCCCCTGAATTTAAAATGATAGTTTAAAATTTTAATACTGCTTTTAATCTGAAATTCTACCTGGCTGCAGAATCTCATCACTGTGTCTCTGCAGGTGCAATGGCTGTCCACATGGAGTAGCTTGTGGGATCCAGACCTAAGTTGTTGCCCTCTGATGGCTATTCAGTGTGTCATTCCTGTTTTCCAGGGAACAGAAGTGAAGGTCACAATTTGACACCTTTTGCTAGCAGTCTCAGTAATGTATGGGGGAGGGAAACAATTGTCTGATCCTTAGACACCCCATCGCACTCAAAGGCTAGAGAGATTTGTATGGTGCTGGAGTTCTTTGTATTTGTAGTTCTTGCTCCATATATATTCCACTGCCAATTCTAGTTTGTTTCCTGCGGGCTGAGTGAGAATGCATATACCCAAACTATGGATGGTTAAACTAATAGCAAAGACAATGCCAGGCTATTCCTATCTGCCTGACCCCTGGGAAGGAATGTTTTGCCAGCTGACATTCAACTTCCCAACTAGCTGAGTGTTGGGTTGCAAAATCAGTCTTTTCCAAGCTTACCAGTCCAATGTTTGCTCCATATACACACCATCCTCCCTTATGCTGTCCATCTACTCTTTTCTTGACTGGCTTAATCATAGAATCATAGGACTGGAAGGGACCTCATGAGGTCATCTAGTCCAACCCCCTGCCAAAAGCAGGACCACTCCCACTAAATCATCCCAGCCAGAGTTTTGTCTAACCGAACCTTAAATAGTCCCAAAGACATAGATTCCACCACCTCCCTAGGTAACCCATGCCAATGCTTCACCACCCTCCTAGTGAGAAAGATTTTCCTAATATCCAACCTCGACCTCCCTAGCTGTAACTTGAAACCATTGCTTCTTGTTCTGTCCTCTTACTACCAAGAACAGCCTAGCTCCCTCCTCTTTGGAGCACCCCTTCAAGTAGTTGAAGGTTGCTATCAAATCCCCCCTCAGTCTTCTCTTCTGTAGACTAAATAAGCCTAGTTCCTTCAGTCTCTCCTCGCAAGTCATGTGCCCCAGCCCCCTAATCATTTTTGTTGCCCTCCACTGGACTCTTTCTAATTTGTCCACATCCTTTCTGTAGTGGGGAGCCCAAAACTGGACACAGTATTCCAGATGCAGCCTCACCAGTGCCGAATAGAAGGGAATTATCACATCCTCTCGATCTGCTGGCAACGCTGCTACTGATGCAGTCCAATACGCTATTGGCCTTTTTTGGCAACAAGAGCACACTGTTGGCTCATATCCAGCTTCCGATCCACCATAACCCCCCAGGTCCTTTTCTACAGTGCTGCTACTTAGCTGATCGGTCCCCAGTCCCATGGGATTTTTCTGTCCTAAGTGCAGGACTTTGCACTTGTCCTGGTTGAACCTTTTGAGGTTTCCTTTGGCCCAGTGTTCCAATTTGTCCAAGTCTCCCTGAATCCTGTCCCTCCAGCGTGTCTACCATTCCCCCCAGTTTGGTGTCATCCGCAAACTTACTGAGCACGCAATCTATCCCATCATTGAGATCATTAATGAAGATGTTGAAGAGAACCAGCTTGTTATTCTCTGCCTGTGAACTCTAGTCTCAGGATTCCCTTCATCCATTCCTACAGGAGGCTTACAATTTTAGACTATGATAGGACACTAGATATGGTAAATTAACCAACATAATGGGCAAGGAACAATATGATTCAGTGATTGGGCCTTTCATGTCATAGCTGTGGACCACTGTGACCTCAAACGTATTTCTTTAAAATGGCAATAATTAAGTATAGTAATTATTTAGATGTGTGTGGAAACTTGCAGAATATGTTTGTCAAGCCTATGTAAACTCATACATATACATTGGCGAGCTTTTTATTTTCATATGTGGGTTATTTTTTAATCGATGTACAAAGCTTTACACTCAGGTATGCAAATGTAGACATGCAATAACAGTGAAGACAATAGGACTTGAATTCCATGCTTAACGTGTATGGAAAGAAAACAGAAGTTGGCCTATAGTAGCATCCTTTCGGGGGTTCCATAAACTTCTCTAGAATCGGGTGAAATAATTCCAGAGAATTCTGGCTAGATCTCCCATAGATCTCTCCAGGAGATTACCATTTACTTCTACTTCATAGCTAGTACTACAACTTCTTTCTGGACAGGAAAAAAAAAACAAAAACAAAAAGAAAAAGCACCTCCCTGCCTCTTCATTCAGTAATTAAATTGGTGATGTGCAGAAATTCTTAACTTTATCTCCTATCTTCTATCCTTTCAACTGTTAAAAATATCTCAAGACACCATCTTCAATTTCTCTTTTGCTTTTGGGGTTGCAATGCATGATAGCTTTCTTTTAGGATTAGGGATGTTTGAGTCTGGAAGGAACAATGATAGTGCCTCTTTGTTAAACTAGTCTAGTAGAAGAGACACATACAGGTGTAGTACTTAATTATAGCAATGAGCTTGGCCGTCTGGTGCACACCTTGGGTGTGGTGTGGGGCAGAAGGTTGAATCTGGCCCAGATTTGGTATGTAATTGAGAATCTTTGGGGAAAGCTTAACATTATGCAGTAAATATTTAAATCAAAGATTGTCCTTAAATCTATGCAATTGCATGGAATTTCGGCATTGTGAATTTTTAGTGACCTTAAATGATAACCAGATTAAAGTCTTCTAAACTATTCACTGTGTTCAGCTGAAGTCTTTCTAGAAAACTGGTGGCAGTGGTTTAGATAAATAGTCAAAGTAGATAAACTAGGACAGTATGTACCACAATTAAAACTGCAGCACTGGAGCTGTGGTTAAGCAACTTAAAAGCCATTGGTACTGTTGCAGCATTTGGTTTAAAGCAGCACTTGCCTTACTCTGCTTTGAACTAGATAGGATTATACGAACCAGTCTTTGTAGTGCAGCTGATTACTTCTGCTAACTCTTCAGACTGCAGCTCTGCTGCTAAGGAAGGAGAAGCTTTCACTGTTTCGGGTTTCACCCACAAAGTGCTAGGCACTTTGAAGAAAGATAAGAAGGCAGGCTGCCTCCTCAGCCGGTAAGGACAGACAGACAGCACCTGTTCAATTGCCTCTGAGTTGGGCAAGTGTGAAGTCTCAGTCACTGAACTAGGCAGTTCTACTCAGTGCTTCTGGTACTCAGCCTGGGGCAGCCAGTAGCGCAGGAGCCCAGGTCATATCGCTGTGAAAAAAAAGTGCCGGTACTCAGTTCCCCTGAGTACCATTACAAAAAAACCCTGGGTCTACTGCCACAGTAGATTCTATGTATATCCTAACTTTTCATTTGGGGAGGTTTAAGATCAAGCAGAACAGGCAATGAAGAACTGAGGAATATGCTTATGGGGAAGTTCTTACTGGGAGTCAGGGTCCCATTGTGGTTAGCATGGTAAGAGTCCCTGTTCCAAGAACTTATAGCACACAAAGTTTACAAGAATAATTAAACTGTTGCACTGTTTTCTGAGAGTAGAGTTGGGTCCATTAGCTTAGCAGCTAATGCATGCACCACTGCATGCTGGCCAAAGTGTGTGTGTGTGTGTGTGTGTGTGTGTGTGTGTGTGTGTGAGAGAAATAAGTTTGGGGTAAGTTTGTGGTGGTTGTATTTTCTCTTTTGGCTTCTGCTTCCTTTTAACACCGTGGTTAAATAACTACAGACTTTAGTCGAATTGCCTGTAATACTCCTTTTAATGCTCCCACCATACACACTTATTTAGATTTACACCAAAGAATGAATTCAGCTAATATTTATTTCTTGCAATGCTACAGACTACTGAAATGTCAGGTTTGGGGTAGAATCTACTACTTGGCATAACTCAAAATAATTTGGCATGAAGTAATAAAGTGTACACAATGCCTATCTGTAGCCAATGGAGCTCTTTTAATTTCTAAACATAAATACTGAATGCAACACAAAGTGGAAGCTGTGTGTAGTCTTGATGGTGATGCTGGGGTTCACCTGCATTCCATTCAGATGCTCCAGTATCAAAACTGGTGCTTGGAGTACATGCTGTGTTCTCCAGTGCAGATCCAACATGCCAAGCCTTCAGACATATTTTTCTTCAGTAGGCTTACAGAACATTGGCAGATAGCTCTGACTTTGACTTTGATCTTGTGTCATGCTTCTTGCTGTTGCTGCCGGTCAATTGGCTTGTGTTCTGTCATGCTATGGATAACTTGCCACTCTGTGTCGCCTTCTGTCTTCATGGGAAGACTTATTAATTTACTCATACATCATCAGATCAAAGTTGAAGTCCTGGTACAAAGGAAGAATGTTCTTCTTGGTTACTCTACTTTCTATAGCACGTAGTCAAGGAAGTAGGAACTTGATGGTACTAAGGAAGATCCATATATGATCCAGCATCTAGTGAAGAGCTGACAATGTCAGCTGTGTGCATGAACCAAGAGATCTTCACGCTGTGAAGATAGCTGTTAGTTTGCACAGCAAAGTGCCAGAAGGTTTTTGGGGTCAAGAAGATCACTGATATCTTGTACATATTGATTCAGTGCATGTTGCATTGTAACACAGTGGTCACCAGCGAGGTTAACTTGGTTATTCAAAATATTTATGGGTTGGAGGTCTGTCTGAGTCCTCCCTTACTTCCTGTTTTGTTAGTAGAGTGTCCCCCTCTCCCTTGTGATCGGTGTGAATAAAACAGCAATTTTCCAGAGTAAAGTGCTATTTTTGTTGAGCTGAGGGCTCCCTTTATTCCATTGCTTCCTTGGATGCTGTGGATGGATGTCCCAGGGGTGTGTGGCAACTTTTACTTCAGCAACCCTGCTGGACATTCTTCACCAGGGATCCTAAGGCTGTGATTAATCTGGTGGAATCTTACACAGCCCTGAGTGAATCTTGCCCCATGTGACATCATTTATATTCGATACCTTATTTGGTAGCATTCATTCTCTCTCACTCACTCACTCACGCACAATTTTGGCCAGCATGCAGTGGTGCCTAGTCGTAGGTCACTGAAGTGGGATGTAGGAGACTCCTGGATATGCCACTTGCCTGCTGAGTGAGCTCGGGCAAGTTACCTCAACTCTGTCTCTATTTCCCCATCTGTAAAATGGGAGAAAGTGCTTTGAGATCTCTGTGAAAAGTCCTAGAAAAGAGTTGGCTGGTTATTGTTACTGTAACAAGGGAGTGGCACTGACTGATGGGAAGAGACTGAACTTCGTTTCCTAGTCCCAGTTATCAGTGTTACAAAAGGTGAAACTTGCCTATCATATGACAAGAAGTCAGGATTTCAGTGACTGTTATAGGGGCACTTTAACCTTGTGCACCCCAGACACCAGGAACACAAATCCCAAAGGCATTTTAATATGGTTAGAGTGCAGCCGGAAACTGACTTAGAGTCAGGAGTGGGGTGCAGTTCCAAATCACTGTAGATTAGAAGTGTCTTATATGGGAGGAACTTGTACTGACCAGGACAGCAGTTCTCAACTGCTGTGTCACGACAGTGTCGGAGCATGTGGCTGAGTGTCGCCAGGATCTGGCCTGCTGCCAAAACACCCCTCCCCCACCACCAAAACAAATCATCCCCCCGCCCAGGGGATATCTTCTAATGGTGGGGTTACATTTGTTGGCAGATCTATGCTGCCACCATGAGTCATGGCAGAGGGCTGCTTGTGTCAGGAGGATTTGTGTCCTGTCAAAACTTGCAGCAGCAGCAGCAGATTTTTTCTGAAATGTGCAGTGGGGATGGGGTGCGGATTGTGCTGCCACTGAAACTCCCGGTGGCGGTGGTATTTTCCCGGTGGCGGTGGTATTTTCCCAGTGGCGTGTGGGCTCCTGTGGTCTGCGCCACTGCTGAAACTCCCAGCAGTGGGTTTTTTCGCAGTTGGGGGCTTCTGTGTCACGCATGTTTGGGCATGCCACCAATATTGTCAGGCCACGAAAAGGTTGAGAACTCCTGGCCTAGGAAGAAAAGTAATTCTCCAAGTTGCATAGATTCTCCTGTGATAAAAGGAAACTGATTCACAAGGTTCAGAACAGCTAAGGAAGTTTGTCTGAAAAGGGATTTGTGCAGACCCACTGAAGGGTGGAGAAATTGGGTTAAAAGTCAAAATCCCTGCCCAAAATAGGCAGGAGTCCCTATGTGTCTATTTGTTCTGCTGAAGGGTTAATTTTAATGCATGACCAAAAAGCCATATATGAGCTCTTTCAATGGCATTTCTGTATCATCTCCCTATTCTATTTGTTGCCTTAAGACAACAGAGTCTTGTGGCACTTTTAAAGACTAACAGATTTATTAATCGCATGAGCTTTCGTGGGAGAAAATCCCACTTCGTCAGACGCTTTGAAGATAGGAAAGTTACAGAGTGGGAGGAAATTAAATGCAGGGGAGTGTATGACATAGCATCAGGTCAGGCTGTAACAGCAAATCAAAGTAGGTGTTAGGATTCAAAACACTGGGGAACAGCACATAGAGGAGGGGGGAGGTCAATTCACTTGATGTAATGCGAGAAAAATCCATAGTCCCTGTTTAACCCCAAGGCAACTCTCTGTTGTCTTTCTACAATAGACTAACACGGCTACCCCTTTGGTATTTGTTGCCTTGTTATGCTTATTAACACTGGAGAGCTGGGATTACTATTGGTTTCCCTCATTCTCTTAAGAATGGCTGCATGTCAATTGCTTCACTCCATGCAACCTATCCTATTCCCCTGCACGCCTCCTAAAATGCTACTGGCCAGGTTTGCGGGACTAGAGCCATGGCTTTATCTTCGCTTTACTTCAACTTCCACCCCCAAAATGAAATAGGAAGCAAGAATGCTGCTGTTTGCCTGAAGGCTACACAAAAGGGTGAAATGCTTCTGAGATCATGCACGCACATGTAATGCCCAGACAGAATTTGTCTGTGATGGGGTGTCTTTCTCACAAAAGTGAGTAAAGAAGAGTCTGAAAACTGTTTGCCCACTATGTTAAACCTGGGGGGTGGTAGGATTGATTTGCTGTTGGCTTCAGCTGGGGAGGAGCTGGGAATCTTCTGCATAAAAGAAGAAAATAAAGGCAATGGGGGAGATCCAGGAGAGGGAAACCTAGGAGGAAGGAGGTTACTTCTCTTTGGAAAGGGTGAGAGGAAGCAGACTAAAGAATGCCCCCTTTCTAGGGCCCAGAGATGTTAATTCCATTCCAGTGGCTAAATACAGAGAGGTGAAGTCCTGAGAGGTGGGTTTTCCAGCTAAGAATGGAAGAGTTGGAAAGACCCAAGGAAAAGCCAGTGGCCTCGAATGGAAGCAGCACAATGATCTGAGAGTTAGAAGTAGCCTAGGGGAAAATCAGTCTCCCTGAAGGAACAGACCTAGCTGCTTAGTACAGGATCTGGGGGCTAGAGTCCAGATCAAAGGGTGAGACTAGGTTCTCTTGCCACCCCCAAGGAAAAGACGTGCAAGCCCACAGAAGGACAACTGATCTTAGGGTATAGATGAACACTGAGCATCTAGGACAATCTGGGAAAGAGTTCTAGAGGCTGAAGCAGGACTCTTGCATTGAGATGTTACAGACTTTCATTTGTACCTTTGGTACTCGAGAATTGGAGAGACTTTAAAATGACCTACCAGGAGGGCTGAGTCGCAAGAAGAAATAGGCCACTGCATGACTGGGCACTCATTGGCAAGGGATGCTAGAGAGGAGAACACTGCTATGCCATGCTCAGCCATGAGGGGTGCACTTGCAGTGAGTCCACCCTTCTATTCTGATGACCCCTAAAGAGATCAGGGAGACAACCCTTTGCTCAGAGAGTCACTGATGAAAGCAACAGATAGGTTTGGTGGCAACCTAAATAAAACATTAATGAACCTCTAAGAGACACCCAGTTACTGGTTATGACTAGATTTGACTAGAAGGAGAGGCCCATAAAACTGGGTTATTCAGTCTGTACCTGATTGGCATCAAACCTATTTTCTCTAATCTTTAAGGAGAACTGCTGTCCCTGTGTCATTCTGGATCCTGTCTGCTGTTGCTGCTTTTTCTAACAAGGTACTACACTTTTTCACAAATCTTTGAACCTTAGCTTTATTATTGCAGGTGGCTACTGCTAGGAGAAAATGTTATATTCAATTCCTTTCTATGTTTTTGTTTTGCTTTGTATTTATTTGGGTTTTTTAAAGCTAGGTTTTAGAATGGTCTTTTCTGATGGTTTGCTTTGTAGTATGTTCCTTGGTATTTAGTTCCTTTTTCTATTCTAATTGATGCATTATTGGCATGTTGCTGTTAGAAAGGGAGGTGGAAATTCATATCAACAGAGGTCAGTTCAGCAGAGCAGAATCAAACTTTCAAGTTGAGTTTGGTAGACATAAGTTAATGATTCAGGTGTCCTGTTGCCACCATGTGCTTCTTAGAAGAGTTCTGTGGTCAAGGATGACATCCACAAATTCCAGGAAAGAGTCTGAATCTGCATTAAGTTCACCAAATTATGAGACCATCTTCTCCGAGTTAATTCACCTTGCTGCATGTTGCTTCTTTTAAACCATGGTGGGTGTGGTTCTGTGCTGCACTTCCTTCAGCCTTAGCCTTAAATGTCTGCCAGGACACTATTGTTGATTGATCCATCTTGCAATTACTCCCTGGGAAAAAGTAGCCTTTTAATATCTATACCTAAGCTTTACCTCCTTTCAGAGCCTCTATCCATAATGCTCCATAATCTTGTCCTAGATCCCTGTTTAGTCTTTAACTAGACTGTCTTCAGGATTTCAGTTTCTTTCACTGGCAGCTGTCAATCTGCAAGCAAATGATTAATTGTGAAAACTTTCTATCTCTTCTTTTTATCAATACCCCACCTCTTGATTTTCTTAAAAAAGATCCTTGTCTCATTTGCTGCCCATCTGCCCCAAATTCATTTGAAATGTTACTTGTCTTATACTTCCTTCATTCTTTACTTCTGCCTGCCTGGTCAGTCACTCATGTTTATACTTCTAATTTTTAAATACTTCTAATCTTATCCTCTGTACTATTTCCATACTCATCATTACTTGTTCCTTTTCTCTGTCCATCTCTATTGCCTTTTTGAACAGCTGGCATGTTTATTAGAATATAACATTCATAACCCTTGAGAATACCCTCTTGACTTTGACAGTTTCCACTTTTGTGTCCTTCCTGCATTTTTCCATCAACTAATTTCACCCAAGAAGTCTCTTTGAAAATGTGTATTATTAATATTTTGTACATGACAAAACAGGCATGATATTAGGATAGTATGTCTTTTAAAAGCAGCTGAAGCCTCAGCGAGCTTCCTGGCATAAGACCATTTGATCAAAAGGAGAGTGGCATGGAATTTAATTGACAAACTTTTATTTCTGTGCCCTGAAATCAGTAGTCCCGGCAAATATTAGCTCTTGCCAGTAAAAAGTACCTAAATGGCAATGGTGCAAGTGCATAGATGGAGAGAGAATTGCAAGTAAAAGTTCTACATTTCATTGATTTGTGTGAGATGTTCTTGAAAGATAAGTCAATATATGGTTAAATAGATATGGTAATTACATATTTCCAACTGTTTCCTTGACTTCCTGGTTTCCAGTTATGACTTCTTTTGTTACCCAGACACTTAACTCTAGCTTGT
The DNA here is from genome assembly GCA_007922175.1 of Pelusios castaneus. Taxonomy (NCBI): domain Eukaryota; kingdom Metazoa; phylum Chordata; order Testudines; family Pelomedusidae; genus Pelusios; species Pelusios castaneus. Next base: position 12,509,206 of record ML685768.1, read on the forward strand.
AGCTCCATGTGGTGGAGAAGAAATCCCACAGATTACAATGGAAGTTTTGAATGTGAAATGGCTGCAGGATCAGGTCCCAAACATAGATTGTAGAGACTGGATTCCATTCCATACTAGCACAGTTCAGAGGCGAAATGAAAGTTCTTGTTTTGTCTAACCTCTGTAGTGGCAAACCAGACAGGATTTGCAAAACCAAAATAGGGGTGCAGAAAAAGGCTGCATATTAATCAGATAGACCAAAGAACCTGGAAGTTAAGTTGGAAGGTTCTTTGCCTCTCCACTTAGATTGTGAAGTTTCTCTAAGTAGGCTTAGAGAGACAAGGTGGATGAGGTAATGGCTTTTACTGGATAGCTTCTGTTATTGAGAGACAAGTTTACACAAACTCTCTGTAAACTTGAACAAGCTTGCCTCTGTAACCAACAGAAGTTGGTCCAATAAAAGACAAATCATTCACCTTGTCTCCCCCATATCCTGGGACCAACCCTGAGACAACAGCACTGAATATAAATAGACTTGGAATGATTAGATTTTTATTGGTAAATGCTATTCGTTGTATGCTTTCAAACTGAAGAAAAATATTTCGGTCATCAAAATTTTAGATAGGAATAGTAAGAAATTCTATTTGAGAAAATATTAGTTTAATGTAAGGATATTTATTTGATGTATCTTGTCATGTAATATTGACAACTTATGTTTTAATGATTAAATAGCTTTAACTTTCTGAATCATGTTTGTCATTAAATAGTGTTTTCCTGCCCTCCCAGTTTCTTGCATCTGATAAAAATTGGGGGAAAATGCTTCCAATCCATAATCTTGTACAACTGAAAATTTAAATAAATAAAAGTCTAGAAAAATACTTAAATAAAAATCTCTATATTAAGCTTGGCAGAATTCAATTTTTTTTTTTTTTTTTTTTTTTTTAGATAATTTTGTCTGAGTAGCCCCTAGAATGTATACCAAATCTTGTTATGTCATGAAGTGTAACCATTTTTAACATGAGTTTATCAACACTTCAGTGATGTATATCACTTTCAAGGTAAGTTTCCTTGAATGATATCAAATGAACTTTTAGAGAGAACACCAGTTATTTATTATGGCTGGCTTTGACTAGAAGGATTTGGCCATAAAACTGGCTCATCCAGTCTGTTGTTCCCAGTAGACTTGTTTTCTCAGGCTTTTCCTTGGCTTCAACCTTAGGAATAAGCTTCTCTTTTATTTTATCCAAGAGGAACTTGGAACTGCAGTACAAGTTCTTCCCACATAAAATCCTTCCAACCCTTGACTTGGAAAACACCTTCTTGGCTGTAGGCCAGTTTGCAGTTGAACACCATCAATTAAACAGCCTTACAAAAATAATTTTGGAATTTGTATTCCTGGAGGCTTGGGTGATGGTGTGATGTCACCATTTGGTGGTCCCTGAAACAGCTAATAGAGTCAATGGTACTGATCCCTGTTGTGATTTGATAGGGAGGGGTGTCTCTTGTACCTCAGACCCACACCATATGAAGAAAAGCAAAAGCAAACAAAAAAACCCTAAATCCAAAATCCCAAAGCAGCAAAAGCTGACAAAGACGCAACCCCAGCAGATAGTACAGAAGTGAAGGGTAGTGGGGAAAGTTGGACTTCAGTCAGGGCCACAGAGCTATGCAGGGGTGACCACACCTCTCTCTTCCTATGATGCACTATGGCAGCACACCCTACCTTGAGGCAGATATGATTTCCTGCAATATCCTTGGGAGACCTTGTTGAATTAAGTGCAAGTATCTTTGAGTTCCATTGTATGTCTTCTGTACTTTTGTGCCTGGGAGGGTATGTAATCTCTTCAGGGTGGAGATATGACAGATGGGTTCCAAGGACTATATTGAGCAATGTACCAGACAAGGATGGATTCTTGTCACAAAAAGTGTTGTCGTTTTCTTAGCAAATATCTAAGGAGTGGTAAAGGCAAATTTTCCATCTCTGGTTAGGCAAAAACTCAGTCCATGCACTGAGGAGTGGCTCACTGTCTGCTAATTTCCTGCTGCACGAGGCCAAATCCAACACCTAAGCTTTGTAAAGGAAACCCTGAACTATTCATGGCTGTTCAGGTTCGGACTGTGAGCCAGTTATGAACTTGCAACAAAAAGGGAAACCTAATTGTCATCTTTGAAGGACTGATACCTACAAGATCCTGGACTTGGAGTTGGGAGTGAGCTCTTGCAAGCTTTTTAACACGTGTAGGTTTTTACAAGTTTTCTGTGTAGTACTTTCACCTTAAGAATAAATTTACTTGCTTAGAAAGTGCTGTGTTATTACTTAAAATGGCAGCTCATTGCTTTTTTCCCCTCAGAGGCTAGGAACATGAGTGCAGATGCTGTCCTGTTAGGCAGTCTGGCTTCTCTGCCTACACTGTGACATCCCCAGCCACTGTACAGTCTTGGTCAGGTGCGAAAGAGATGTGGTTCTCTGCCCAACAGAGGTGATGGCTGGGAGCCTGAAATCTTTAAGTGGGTGCCCTTGAGGAATACTGGTGATCCCAACTGTGTGGTCTTGGTGAAAGAAATTCTGAGGAAGAGCTACCAAAGCTAAAGCTGGCAGGCGGGCAACGTTGTCAGGGTTAGGCAGGAGGGACTGAAGATATCAATGGCCTTCTAAAATGTTGCTTTGTTCCTTCCCATTTTATTGATTTGGCTGTTTGCTTCAAGCCCCTCTAATGCCTCCCCTACTTCGCTTTACTTCTGTCACACTCCATCTATGTTCTACATTGTTCCATCTCCCTCCCTTTGTTTTTCCATTTAGCTCATCCCTTCCTGACAGAAGCCCACACTGATGACTAAATCATGGCACTAACATATCACTTGAAATTCACTCTGCTTGTGTGTTATGTCCCTTTCCTCTACCATTTGTCTTGTCTTCAGATGGTAAGTTCTTTGAGGTAGGGGCTGTCTCTTACTATGTGTCTCTACAGTTCCTAGCACAATAGGGTCCCATCATCTAGTCGCTCTCTGTATTGTAAAATAGAAAATGAATGATGTGATTGGGAATAGAAAATACAAAGGAATACTTGAGACATCTATCACATACTTGTGATTATGTCCAAGAGGTATCTATGTACCATCTCTGATTTCAGGCAAAATTCAACACATCTTTCCTTAAGTCTTTTTTCTTTTCCTCAGTTCAATGGCTTTTTACACATTTGATGCATTTGTGCATTAAAGTGCCTCAGTACATGAAAACTGCTAAATAAGAAGACTCATTTTTGAGAGGTTAATTGTTAATGTAGTTATTCCAAAAGAAGCCTTAGAGGACTACGGGCCAAATTCCTTCCTTGTTCTTAGTTTTTAGATTTCCATATTAAAATGCATGATCTAGACATTCCATTATAATCTTTCTTTTGAGGCATTTACATTTGACCATAAAAAGTTCAGATTGGGGTGAGAGTCAAATGAAATATGCAAAGTCTCACAAAATACATCCTTCAGAGCTGCACAGAAATATCCACACCCTTTTGCCTCAACTAATTGCTGCATTACTTAGAAATTCTCCTTCTTTCTGAGGCTGAGGCAAGTACAGACACAAATTAAAGTATGTAGTCTGTGCCAGCTTTGTAAAGAGTTCAATCAACAAAGAGACTCACTATTGTACTGTATGGAACTTCTAAGATTTAACTCTGAAGTTTTTGCATTGTGTTTCAAGAATTCCACTGTACTTGGGTACAGTAAATACAGGAGCGATTGTTGTAGTTGTTACTCCAGCAGAAGAATCTTCAGCAGTAGGCTCTGCATGATTAAATTCATTCATGCCATGAAAAAATGTAGTCTGAATATAGTGGAAAATGTCTTTTTAAAATGGGAGACTATTTGACTAGGGAATAGTCTCCCAAAGGTAATGGTGGAGGGGAATCATTTCGTGTTGGACTGCAGATGCCTACAGACTGGGTAGAAGGAAACAGGGAAGACATGGGAAAGGCAGAGATGGACAAATTGATTGGACAGGTCTTTTCTATTGTAAACATCTCTTTCTGTAGTAAAAATTAAGAAGGAAAAAAGATTCAGTTCACTTCTCAAGAAAATTGTTGACTAAAGGGTTAATCTTCGATAGAAAACCTTTAAGAAGTGTGAGAACAGGCCTCACTCTGAAGATTTAGAATCTACTTGAATTGGATGGGCAGACTAGGCTCTGGGGACAAATAGCTTATCTAATTAATTGAACTCCTTTTTTGTTTGTAAACTGTTGACAAATAGATCCCAACCTTCAGTTTGTTCATATTTATTCTCATTTCTTGGTTGTCTAGCTTATTTGAAGGTTGTCTGTGGTGAATGTTTGATATTAAAAAAAAATAAAAAATTATATGGTTGAGATTAACATAGCACTAGTTATCCAGCATAAATATTGTAATTGCTAATCTGAAATTTGCGTTCTGTGAATATACTGTTGTATTAGTTTAAAATTCACTATTCTGGTGAATATTCATGTCAGTAAACTCACTACAACATCATGACTGGCAGAAAGCAAACACAGAGGGTGTAAACACAATGGGGAACAGCTGTATTTCATAACTCTGATGAATATTGGTGACACTTTTTTGTCTGCAGTCTTGACAGGTATGTGACTGAATGGAGTTATGTTGTCACCTTGTCACAATACTATACGGATACTTGAAAAACAGGGAAAATGCATGTTTCAAGTGTACTACTACTATTACACTGAATTTTCTTAGGAGTAACTGCAGGTAACCATAATAGAAGTTGGAAGCAAAACATCCTGGATTCCAATCAGAAAATGTATCCCTATCTGTCCTGTGTCAAAGTGGGGTATTAGACAAAGAGGAAGAACCTCCATCTCCTGAGCTTTGAGTATTCTTGGTAGCAAATCTAAAACACTTCCAGCTTCTCTGGCACTTTGATTCACTGCCTTGCCCTCACTGGGCAGTACATGTGTGCTGCTGGTTCTCGACTGCTGAAATTATTGCACTGGGTTGGTTTATTTCATATATACCATGCAGCCATATTCTAGAGCTAGAAAGCAGTTTGGTTCGTTTAATTCATTTTGAAGAGTGGGTAATTTGCATTTCCAAGTAATGAGATTGAAATTAGTCTATGTCCTAACCTTTTATGTGCTGCCTGCAGCTGCCAACAGACTTCCATTTCTAATCACAGAACCAACAGAGCAGCCCAAATCTGATTCCTCTCTGCACGTGTGTGCGTGTGCGAGAATTAAAAGTTTAGAGAAATATATGGCCTTCTCCTAAAATCTGCACAGGTCCCTTTCATATCATGTAGCTTTTAGGAAAATTATTTGAGGAAGAAAGTAGTACTGAGCCTGGTCAACTAGCTAGTCTGTACCACAGCAGTTGCTAACACTACTTTCCAGCTGTTATGTCATTAAAAAGCCAGACCACATGACTAAATGATGACAGGTAATACTTGTCAATTGTCAGAAAGATGAGGGGAAGAGGATGTTTCCCATGTAGCACTAGTTAAAGAAAAAGATGAAACACAAACATGCTATATAGACCCAGGTGTGGCTTTTTTTTTTTTTTTTAAATCTTGCACTGAAATTTTAAATAAAAAACATGATTGGAAAAAGAGAGCTTTAATTTACTCGTTCTGTGAAACTTCATTTTTAAAAAAGCATTTGTCCCCTTACAGATCTTGCATCCTCTTTAGAGTTCCATGTTGGAACTGTCATGCTCAGGGTGTGTCTTTGCAGCAGGGTTAACTTGTATTGGTCTAGTCTGAATTATAGTACTGTAGCCTGATCTATAGATTATAATAATTATACTGATTAACTAAGAATTCCCAGTTATCACTTTGAGAGTTGACAGACTTTTGTCCCCAGATCAGGCCTGGTATTATTAAAATTGCTAAATAGCTGGAGACTCGGATGTGCCCAGCTGCAATGCTCACATTACAGGAACTCCAGCAGATGTATTAATAAACTGTTTGAAAATAGAGAAAAGTCACAAACACTCAACTCAGTAATGTAGTTACGTAGATGACAGGCTGTACCTCTGCACATCCATATACTCACACATCCCTCAAGGACAACCTCAAATGTTCTCTCTTACCTTCCTCCTCATCACCAGTGGCCATCATTCTGACCCCTTCCAAGGAATACATCTCTCTCTTCCCTCTCTACTGCCCACAGGCTGGGATGCAACTTTTATAAGATGTTATGCTGATGCCATTATATCTAATGGATAGTCAGTGGGTTTATTCCCTTTTCCTTGTTTGTATTTCTTCTATCTGATAATGCTGAGGTGCTCGTCTCTTATAGGTAAGTATGTTAATCTCAATTTATTATCACATATGTGATTTTTATTGTCATAGCACTTTTGCAGTCAGATAGCTTTGGATGTTTCCAAAAGCTCTGTATTAGCTCACATTTCTGTGGTTGGCTAATATTATAGACAAACTTCACCTTTGCATTCTATTTCCAGTTCCCCAAAACTTAGGGATGCCCATTGTATCATTTATCTTTGCCAAGGCCCATAGGCTTCAAGCTTTATGCTAACTGCTAATGTCTTGCAGGATACAGGCCTGTATGTTTCTTGTGTTACTGGTGAATATAGTAAAGGCAGAATATAATAAAGGCCAGGCAGTGAATACAACGAGGGCAATGGTGTCCATGTTTCAGAATAACATTAAAGCTACATGGAGTGGTTGTGTTAGAAGCAGATGAGTTGTGCTAAATTGACTTGCAGCTTATATCCCCGGCATGCCAGTCAATTTGAGTTAAATGCACCCTCACACTTGAGATAAGGGGTTTTGTAGGTAGTCAGGATTTACCTTAAGGGCAACAATCAATTGTGGCAATGATGACCTTTAAATGTTTCACACATACTTCTCTTAGAGAACAGCTGATCAGAATTTGTGATCATGCAAGAGTAATTTCTCAAAGGATGTTCAGATAATGAAAAACAGTTTCATCCCCTCCATAAACTTATCAAGCTCAGTTTTGAAAGCAATTATGTTTTTTGCCCCCACAACTCCTCATGGAAGGCTATTCCAGAACTTTACTCCTATAATGGTTAGAAACCTGTGTCTAATTTCAAGACATCCCACTGGTATACGAACAGGGGCTTTATGGGCTGGAGCCCCATGCCCCTCCCCCCCCCCTGAAATCCAGCCCTACTTAGGCTACCACAGTGCTGGTCAGGCCCCCATAACTCAGGCTGGCCTGGCAGGTCTCTTCTGCTAGGCCACCAGGGACCCCAGCGTGGTGGTCTGACAGTGCTCCAGTCCCTGGAGGCCTGCCACCAGAACCCGCTCTGTGCTCCAGCCACTGTCCCTGAAGCACTGCTGCATGTGCTAGCTTGCCCCACCTCCAGCCAGCCAGCCAGCTCCAAGGTGGGGGCGGGAGAACTACAGATTGCAGTCTCTGGCCCCAGGGTCCAGCTCCCCCCCAACGCTGACACCAGCCCTGCATGGCTGGTGGGTCTCCAGGGTGGCCCTGGAGCCATTGTGTCCAAGCATTGCCCTGCCCTGCTCCCAGATGGGCTGCTGTGATGGGGCCTAGGGGGGCCCACAGACATGGGCAGTCTGGGGCCCCTTAATCCACCCCACATGTATCAATGAGGTGGTAAGGGACTGTGGTCCAGCCACTGGGGTTGGGAGCTAAGACATTGCTAAATACTATATATGGATTAAGTATATCAGTTAAAAACTGGAAACCTTTTCGTCAAAGCAGGAGACTGAGTTGAGAGAGTGGAAAAGAGCACACTGAACTGTGAAGAAATATTTGACTGCCAGAGTTTATATGATCCAATGAGTGCATCTGTTGGATTTCATGCATCTGGAGTTCTGAGTAATTTACTTGTCCGTGCTCTTGTAGTCTTATGTCTGAAACTTCAGAAAATTAGCACATGCAAGCAACAGATGTAGGTTGTTTTTAACTTAAGTGTACTAGGTTTGTTCATCAAATATGTTGCCTAGTGCACCTGGAGGTATCTGGTACTATATGTCCTAGTAATTCCACCCCAACCCACCACTTCCTCCATAAAGTTGTGCTTTTAGAACAAATACATGTGCCAGTGTAACCTTCGGGTGGGCTAAAATTAATTTAGTTTCCCTTCTCCAGTGCCTCACAGAAATCAATCCCAATCCCTATGGAGAAAGCAGCTGGAGACCCAGGATCCAGTCTGTATGGGACTCACAGCAAAGATTGCTCAGAGTTACCAACCCACATTAAAATACTACTAAAAACAAACATAACAATGAACTTTATTAACTACTAACTAAATAAACCTTATCCTAAGAAAACAAAATACAATTAACCAAGAACAATCCCTACAGAAACCCCCACATGAAAGATACCCAAGAGTCCCAAAGTCCAGGTGGAGTTCACCCAACTCTCAGCTACAGTCTCTGTTCCAGTGTAGAGGCTTGAGTGGCAAGAAACAGCTGTCCTCTTCTTCCTTTGCTGAGATCCTCTGTAGGCTTTTCCTTCTCCTTTGCAACCAGCCCTCAGTCCCAGATGCATGTCTGCAAGGTCTGTTGCAGATGACTCCATTAGAGGGAGAAAACGTCTTGTTCACTCCTGGCTCAGCTTCTCTCCTGAAAACTGAGCACATGGGCTCTTCGCAAAGCAGCTCTAGCCTGCTGTCTGCACAGACTGCTGCTCCCATGTGATCTGACTCTGACCACAACACATCACATCAGCAGGATACCTTATGGAGCATGCCCAAAAATGCTACCACTCCCTGCCTCTAGAAGTTTCTGGTTGTGGGTAGCTAATCTGTCCAGCAACAGTAACCCACCCTCAGCAGGTCTCTCAAAGAGAGAGCCCTTTCTAGGCACATGGATTACACCAGCAGCTGGGAAGCATTTAATTTTAAAATAAATCTAAAAATAACATGGCGGTTGTAATCATAAACTGAAAAAGTACATCTAGTACAATGATAATACCCATGGTGCTCTCATGAGGAAAATCTTCTTCATGATGGGATCTGAGAAGAATTTTCTCCTGAGTTCTTTATTACAGTGGAGATGTTTTGTGCAACATTCGGGACCAACAGAGGCCCAGTAATTGAGTCTCCCCTATTTGGATTCCATAACTGCTAACTCCACTTCACCAAGATAGTTTTCCCTTAAGGAGTAGTGCTAAGGAGCAGCATGAAAGAGCTTTGAATTAATGTGAAGTATGTGCTATCTATGGAACATCTTGATGCTTTCCGTCTTTCCTGTGTATCGTCTTACGTGACCACATCTTGTAGCTTCCATTGCTATCTTGATGTAATTACTTTTACCTCAGAATGACCCTCAACTGGAAAGGCAAAAAGCTTAAGGCTTTATTTGTGGGTCTTTTCTGGAAGAGAATCTTTCTTATAACTTCCCATGCTATGGTTTGTTTTTGTTTTGTTTTTCTTTTTAGCCTTCTGTTTTTTTCCAAAAGCGGGAAAGATACATTCCTGTTTGCTATTTTGCTGGTTATTTTAATCACATGGCTGTAGTGACAGTTTTGGTATACCAGATAATCCCAGAGAGGGGAGGGACTATCAGGTTCTTGATTGATTACACTTTTGAAGCATTTATCATATTACCTTATTCATTTTCCTCCGTTTGACGTTCAATTTTATTAACCTTTTGTTGTGTGAGGCATTATTTTAGAGAGAATGATGGAAGTAAAATTTGATTAGGCTGCTACAACTCAGGCAAAATCTTTTAATAGATTCCAAACAGAATGATAGCTGCAGCGTGGAGAATGAACAAAATTCAGCAACAAATAACACTATGGGATGCCACAAAAAGATCAGCATGAACAAAAGGCTTGGGAAGTCCCTCCAAATTACAGCTTTTAAAGGGGACCAGAGGAGTTTCTCAGGTTGTATGGGCTCATGTTTGTAGCAGGAATACATGCGAGTTCACCAGCAGCAGTTTGTAGTCTGAAGGGTGATCTCACACTAGCATAATTATTAGACGGCTTATTGTGTGTGGTGGTATAACAGTGTACGTAGCCGCACTACCACTGCGAAACAATTACTTTTTTCTGCCATTGTTCAAAACTAAATAAAATCCTAAATGTGTTTGTTAAAGAAAGTCTCTGCTGCTAGTCAATGTAGAGTGGATTATGATTTTTACTAACAAGGATGAGCTAGTGTCAGATGCATCCTTCTGTATTTTGTAGGACTGGAAATGCAGGCCCTTAATACTGAGGATATTATTCAGTTAGTGTCACATCTCCTGACTTTTTTAATCCACTTTCCTATTCACCAGACCACACAGTTTATCTGACCACACTGGCTCTAGCCATTCAGGCATTGAACTATACCACAGACAATTTATCCTCTGTTGATCTGCTAGTTGTAAAATAAAGCTGGCTAGCTCTGGAGTGGCATATTAAATCATAAAGCCATGATGTTCAAAGCTGCTTAGGGCCTTGGACTCTCAATTCCTATGATTAATGTTAAGCGCTTACAAAAAGCAAATAGTGTTTCACAAAGGCGCTCTCAGGTTTGGTAAGATCAACTAACAAATGACTTGACTTTGGAATCTTCTGGTAGAGTTTGTTTTGCTGCTTAGGTGTGTGGAAGCTTTTCTGGATCCCACTGCCCAACTGTGGATGGCTTTGAGGAGGCTGTCAGAAATGTATGTTTTTTTGGAAATGGTTGCAAGATTTGAACATTAGTGATTGGCAGTTACATACCAAGAAATTTTGGAGGGCCACTGCAAGAGAACCTGGTGGGAGGGAGTGCAGACCCTTTTCATTAATAATTTAATCAAAGTATGCAAATAATGACATGGAAATCTGCAACTAGTAATTGTTTAGCTGCAAAGATATTCACTGTCAAATTGTCTTGTCAGTGGATAACTTCGGAGGGGCGAAAATAGCATAATAAATGTTGTTTCTTGCCTTCTTTTATGCTGAGTGCCCAATTGATAAATTCTATCATGTCCTTGAAGTCCAGTGTCTTGCAAATGCTGTTTTGTCCATAGAAAGTGACTAGTGCAACCACACATGCTTGAAACATGCTAGACTTTAGATAAGTTTTTATTAATGTAAGCTTTGAGAAACTTCTTTCTGAAGGCACCAAAGAGATTGCTCACAACTCTAACACTCGTAGAGCAGTACATGTGTTTGGATACACCATGGACAAATCACTCTTCAAGATGAATTGGAGTATCCCAAATGCATGCACAGGCTTTGGCAAATGGATTCTGGCTCTTTCCACCAGAAAAACACTAACATTCATATACCAGGTCATACCTGTATACAGCCATGATACTGCCATCAGAACTTATCAGGCTACTTCTAAATTATTGCACATTTTTTCCAAGTCACCTGTTGGGGAAAAGTTTGCAGTGTTTTTCACATCACATCAGCATCCAAACACATTCATGTGCTCTGTCATTCAAAAAAATTCTCCCAGCTTCAGAAGAGCAGTCCTTATAGCAATATTGAAGTCAAATTTAAATATTTTCTGCATCATCAGTGACTTGATCCTCTGCTTCATAGCGGAACAATTTCTTCTTTCTGTGGATTTATGTCAGCTAGTTCCACGGGCACTGACATTTCTTCTGCTATCTGTTTAGAAATTGACAATGCCTCTTCAAATCCATTTTGTGATAAACCTGTATTTGTCTAAGTAGTTTCAATTTGCTGACATCAAAGCCAATTGCTGAACTCTGTAATTTTTTGCTTGTGGTGTTAATTTTAAACAGTAATTTGTGCCAAACCACAAGTGAGACACTAAACAAAAATGAGGAGAGCTCATTTGCCAGTGATCTGGCTTCTGCATTTACTCCATTATCTTTTTGTTTCTTTCAATTTCAGCAGTGCTGACTGAACACTGCAGAGCAATGACTTTCAGTTTTCCTTTCCCATCTTTTGTCAGACAGAAGCTTTAATGTTTTTAGAGTATTTCAAAACTGTCCATCTACTTATTGAAGCTGCAAATATCATGTACATTGTTGAACAGCAAAAAAGTTTTTGACCAGTTTGAGGAAATTGTTGCATTACTTAATACTAGATTTAAGGAATAGCAACACAAGAAACAAAAAATACTTTTAAATTAGCTTGCACACCTTGATTCTGTCCTCATTTTCATGACATTATCATATCCCTTTCTTCTGCAATTATTAAATATCATGTTTGGGTAACTCAAAGTGTTACATCTGACAGAGCCTTTTCCGTAATTTCCTGCACTTTTAAAAATAAGTGCTCTTCAGTGTTGATTTCTGTCTCTTGGATCTTAACATACCTCAGAATGACTGACATTTGTACCTCATGATGGATATCAGATGCACAATCCAAAATGATGAAATAATACTTTTATCTTGTTTAGGTTGGTAATAACTGTACCTATTTTTAAGTTTTCCAAAGGTACAATTTCATACTGTAGGGCTTAAGTAATGGCATCTTTCTTCTTCAACAAAGAACTGTCTTAGGTGTTCATTCATCAAAAGCTCAAATTTAGCCATTATCTCAACTTGGCTTAAGACGTTTCCATTTCCACACTTAAGTCTTCCCACAGATCCCTAAAATGTTAGGTTCCATTCAGGTAGGTGAAGAATGATAGCCATAGTTCTAGTAATGCCTTTCCCATAGTTACAAATAACCATCACAAGTGTTCTCTGAGTTCTGAGCAATGATTCTGAATTCTGGTCAATGGTAGATGGAGTTTTAAGTTGTAGTTCCAATTCTTTCCACTTAATGGCTATGTCTACACTTGGTACTTTAAGTCGACTTAGTGTGTCTCCACTTAAAAATAAAGTAGACTTAAAGTGGAACTTAAAAAGTCGACCTAGAGCGTCCACACTGGACGCCTAGGTCGACTTCTAGGGGCTTAGGGGGATCTAGGGGAGGTCCATGGGGGGGCACCCCTTGCCCAATGCCAGGGGGCTCAGCCTTTGCCCCATTGTACCTAGGTACAATGGGGCAAAGGTGGACAGGGACCCTGGCAGGGCATAGGGGCAGGGTGGGCAGGGCTCTGCCCTGCCAGGTGGGGGGGGCATGCCAGGCTCCCCTTATGCCCCCCCCAGCAGGGAGGGCATTGGTGTAGCCCTAAGTCGACTTAGGGCTACCCCACGTCTATACTGGCTTTTTGATGGTGTTTCTTCCCCTGGACTGAATGTATGCATGTTTGAAGGAGGTGCCAGGAGTCAAATCTCTCAAATGCACCTTTGTTTGTTAATCTGATCCTCTTTTTTTTTTTTTTTTTTCTTTTTCCCTCCACCCCCACACGTCCTGACATTTTGTAGAATAGAGCTCAACTGTGCAAACACTGAGCAAGAGGGCAAAAATGAGGCAGGCGTGATGCACAGACCCTTTCTCCCATCCCTCTGTTTGCTATTTCTCATCACAGTACAATAATGAGGCCATAGAACAAAATTGAAAGGCATTATATATATTGAATTGGAAAGGAACTTTTTAGGTTCCAGTTGGGGGAACTTTTGCCCTCCCTAATTTAGTGATCTTGACAAGAGCTTCCAAGACTGCAGTCCCTTCCTTCCTGTAAATAATAAAAATCTTTGGGTGTGTGTAGTCACTAGAATTAAAGAGCATTCATACACACTGTGCACCTAATTTTAAGCAATACAACATTTAAAAGGCATTTGCACCTGGGAGCTTTTGCCATTCTGCTTTACTCCTAGCTGGGAATGCGCCATCTCTAAAGAACAGAGGTAAGGGGTGGGGGTAGGTTCTTAATCAGCCACGGCTAGGGAATGTATGTATCTACACTGTAGGGAACATAGTGTATGCACCTATGGCAGTGGTTCCCAACCTGTGGTCCATGGGGTCTTTCAAAGTGGTCCACCACTCCAAAGCCACTGCCCACATGCAGAGCATTGCCATGGGGCTACAAAACCAGTGCAGGCTCCTTGCTTCAACCACGGGGGGGACAGGAGATCAATATACCTCTCCCTCTGGCTGCAGCAAGGAGTATGGCAAAGTACTCTGCCTCGGTCCATAGCTTCTGGGGTCCCTGCTGGAGTCAGCAGAAGGAGGTGCGCACTGATCTCTTATCCTCCTGGTTGCAGAAGGGAGCCATTGCCAAGGGACCCCCATTACCCCTTTTGAAGTCAGACTCTTGTCATAGATCTTTTTGTTTATCCTTCCATGTAGATTGAACAGAATTAGCTCATGATCACTTGAACCAAGGTTATATACACACCACTGAAATAGTGCAAAAGGCCATAGCTGACAAATTGGGAGCTCAGGGAAGAGCTGTGTGTGTGTGTGTGTGTGTTTACAGGGATTGATTTAGGAGGCTATTAGAAGTTTAAACTATATCGTGTGACTAAGTGAGGGGTTGGCAACCTTTGCCAACCTCTGTGCTGTCACCTGCTCCTGGACCATCAGCTGGTGCTAGCAGCCTCTTATGCGTGATAGTCAAAGCAAGATTTCCCAATGCACTGATATTTGGAGCGTGTAATCATAGAACCAAGTAGAACAGGGGGAATACACAAGTGCACATTCTAGCACATGTACCCCAGGCAGATAATGAAAGAATTAGCTGGAGATGGGGCAATTTGTGCATAGGTGTGGGCCCTACCCAACTGAACATGAAGCCCCGCTTGGGGAGAAGCAGCATGGTTAATACAAGGGGAGGAAAACAAGCTGGGAGGGGAGGCTGCGAGGGGAGAACTCTGCCCTTCTCTCTGGTTGCTGGAGTGAAGGAAAGGCCTAAAACAAGGCAGATGTACAGTAAGCTGAAAAAGGGGCTATGGGAAAAGGCCTGAAGATGGGCTCAGATATGAAGATGTTCAAGGAGGCAGCATGGACTGTTGCCCAGAGAGGAGGAAGAGCCTAGATTTACTTACTGTCACAGGAAAAGATGGTGTGGGAAAATCTCTGATGCAAAGGAGAGAGGAACTATTGAACTTAGAGCTGGGTCTCCAAGGAGAAAGTTCTTCTGGGAGTTGTTGTTCCGCACAAGAGCAGGAGGTCAGCTCTGAGGAGTCTGGAGGAGTGAGCCCAGGCAAGGGCTAAGCATTACATTGAGTGCATTGGACTCTTCATTTATTCCAGAAGGGGTGAGATAAAGTGTGAGCTGACAAGAAAGGTGGGTCATGAATGGAGGCAGATTACTCTGCTCCAGACCTGCTGTTGGCAGGGGGTGCTAGAGGAGGAGAACCTGCTAGGCTGTGCTCAGTCATTGGTGGGTGGTGGGCACACCAGTGATGAGGCCTCTCTCCAGTACTGCACCATCCTGTGTTCCATGGCTGTGATGTGGAATTGGGGGCAGAGGGCGGGGAAGTATGTAAATTAACTGAAACAGAACTCCATAATCCCCAAGTGAAATATGGGCCTCTAGTGTTGATCTTAATTCCCCACTGAACATTCTGCCTCCTTGCCCACCATATGCAAAAGATACTCGTTTTGTAAGGGTTATCCATGGTAAAGATGCCCTTGAAGGTTTCCATAGAGATTTCAACAATTTCCACAACACAATCAAACTTAGCCTGGAACACTCCACACAAGAGGTCCACTTTCTGGACACTACAGTGCAAATTAGCGATGGGCACATAAAGACCTCCCTATACCGCAAACCTACTGATCGCTATAGTTACCTACATCCCTCGAGCTTTCATCCTCGACACACCACACGATCCATTGTGTACAGTCAAGCCCTAAGATATAACCGCATTTGCTCTGACCCTTTAGACAGGGACAGACACCTTCAGGATCTCTACCAGGCATTCTTAAAACTACAGTACCCACCCGCAGAAGTGAAGAAACAAATTGACAGAGCCAGACGGGTACCCAGAAGTCAACTACTACAGGAGAAGCCCATGAAAAACAACAACAGAACGCCACTGGTCACCACCTACAACCCCCAAGTCAGACCTCTTCAACACATCATCAAAGATGTACAGCTTATTTTACAAGATGATCCCCCATTCTCTCAAGCCTTGGGAGACAGACCTCTCCTTGCTTTCAGACAGCCCCCTAACCTTAAAAGGATACTTACCAGCAACTACAGATCATACAACAGAAACACTAAAGCAGGAACATATCCCTGCAACAAACCACGCTGCCAACTTTGCCCTCATATCTACACTGAAGACACCTTCACAGGACCAAATCAAGCCACCTACTCCATCAAGGGCTCGTTCACCTGCTCATCCACCAATGTGATTTATGCCATCATGTGCCGGAAATGCCCCTCTGCCTTATATATTGGACAAACAGGACAGTCTCTGCGCCAAAGAATAAATGGACACAAATCTGACATCAGAAATTGCAACACTACAAAACCAATAGGGGAACACTTCAATCTCCCTGCTCACTCCATTGATGACTTGTTAATAGCTGTGTTGAAACAGATGAATAACAAATCACAGCTTCAAAGAGAAACTGCAGAACTCGAACTTGTATGCAAATTTGACTCAGTTGTTTTGGGGTTAAACAGGGACTATGGATTTTTCTCTCATTACAACAGGTGATTTGACCTCACCTTCCTCTATGTGCTGTTCCCCAGTGTTTGAATCTTAACACCTATTTTGATTGGCTGTTACAGCCTGACCTGATCCTATGTCATACACTCCCCTGCATTTAATTTCCTCCCATTCTGTAAGTTTCCCATCTTCAAAGCATCTGACGAAGTGGGATTTTCTCCCACGAAAGCTCATGCAATAAATAAATCTGTTAGTCTTTAAAAGTGCCACAGGACTCTGTTGTTTTTCTACAATAGACTAACACGGCCATCCCTTTGGAATAAAACCATGTTGTACTTCTGCCTCCAGCAGCAGAAAATGGGGCGTGAGGGAGAATAATTGTTACCTTGCTATCCATGATAGTAGCAGTCAAAGGTATTCCAGCATGATCAGGCAGTGTGTGCACATCTGTATGCTTTTATGAATACGTATCATCATGGTGCCATACAAGTTGAAGTTGTTACTGAACCAAATTTGCCATATTGATTTCAGCTACATTCAGAAGAGTGGGGGAAAATGTTTTCAGGTGGATAACACCAATATCATTAAGGAAAATGAAAAAGACAAAAGTATTAAATTACAGTGGCCTTTTTGACACATGTCTATAAATCATGTATTTGACCTTTACAATCCAAAAACTTTGGCAGTTTTGTTTTGGGTTTGTTGACATTTCCCCACATCTAATAGATGCACAAGTCTGTTCACATCTGCTTTTCTTGTTAGTCAAGTTGTCTTACCTAGACATAAAATAAATTGGTGTCCAAATATCTTTGCCATGTATAATCTTGTCTAGTATATCAGAGAACATGTCCTTTATTGCTTTTGTAGAGTGGTTTTATTTATTTTTTTCAGTAATAGCAATCCAAGCAATAATTCATGCTTGTACTACCTCTACATTTGTACATAAAGTCTGGGAAGCGATAAAGGATTTGTTTAGTCATGCGTGCTGAAGTAGAGAGGGCAAAGAATCTGCAAGAAAGTTCTGTGAAACATTTGCAATGACATCCTAATCCATGATTTCCTGTGCTGGTTGCATCAGGCCCCAGACTGAGTTAAGGACAGAGGAACTACAGCAAGTCAGGAATTTCTAAACAAAGCATTTTTTTTGTTCGAAAATTCAGATTCCTCAAAACTAAAACTTTTTGCAGGAAAGTGGTGATTTTGATGAATTTCTTGATTCAAACATTTTTTTAAATTGCTAAAATCACATCAACATTTTCAAAACTAAAATTTCCAGTTTTCTAGTTTGAATCAAGATTTTATTTAGAAATATAAACTCTTTATAGTTGTAGAAATTGATTAAAAACAATCTTTCAAAATTATTTAAACAAAACATTTCATTTGCCCCAAACAGTTTTAGTTTGTTTATTTATGGATTTAAAATCACAAAAATTTGAGATTTGATTTCCCATCCTGATTTGGAAAGTGAAATACTTTTTTGAAATCTCAAATTTTTGCTGAACAAGAAAACCCTTTCCCTGTCCAACCTTAAATAGGACCAGAACCAGAGGTGAAACTCTTGATACAACAGAAATTTGAAAGCAGACTGTCTTATCTTTCCTTTGAGTTGTTGAGGCAATACGTTAAAGCAGTGGTTCCCAATCTTCTTTGGCTCCAGGGCCACAAATATAATTTTTAGAACCCTGAGGGGACACCAGTCTTTTAATTTAATTTTAGTGAAAATTAAATTAAATTAAATTCTAATTAAATGTAATTAAAATTAAATTTAAATAATTTTTTAATTAAATAGACTAGTGGCCCTTCAGCACTTAAAAAATTATATTTGTGGCCCTCAAGCCAAAAAGATTTAAAAATTTTTTTTTTTTTTTTTTTTTTTTTCTTTTAAAAGGGGGCTGGATGCCCATGAACAGGGACAGTTTGTAGACAGATTGTGGCCCCGAGCAACAGCGTGGCCCATGATCCCACCTCCCCCCATGGCTGTGCCAGCCTGTGGCCCCACCCCCCCATCTCATAGCCCCCCTTCCCCCACTCATGCCTTGTGTGTTGCCTGTGGCCACCCCCGGGCCCCAGCAGCCAGCCCGCACCTCCCTCAATCCTCCAGCATTCCCAGCCAGCCCGCGTCCCCTCCTGCACCCAGTCACCCTATGCCACGTGCCCCACTGCCCTGCCTGAAGCCCTGGCCAGGACCAGAGGGGAAGCAGGCAACTGCAGCAGGACTCCCAGCCAACAGCCAGGCAGTGAGCACGGGCAATTTTAAAAAGCCCAGCGGGCCATTTTTGGCCTGCGGGCCAGGGGTTGAGGACCCCTGGGTTAAAGCGTAAATGGGGATAAAATAAACTAGGATGGTGCCCCAGGAGCAGGAGAGAGGGCCAGCTGGCAAGGTTTCAGAAATTGGAGAGGGAGTATTTCAGATAATTGCCCATCCATCCACCCACCCACCCACAAGAACATGATTGTGTACAAGGATCTCAGGCCCTTTCCAGTGGAAGAAAAAGTTGCTTCAGGAAAGAAGTGGCCACATTCACCTGTTCTGTCTGAATTAAATTGGCAGCTTGTACTGTGTAGTATGTGTACTATGTTTTCTTAGTGTTCCTGGCATTGTAAAGATCCCCAATTCCAAGCAACCCTGCATAAGCAGCAAACTTGGTTGAATTGAACTAATCAGCTTAAGTTAATGAAATCGCTGCAAATCATTAGATGTCAGGTTTTATGCATTGCTATGCACCAGTAAAAGTAAAGCATGCAGAGCTGAGCGAAGTATGACAGACTATAAAAACTTCAGGGTTCTCTACTGTATGTGTAATTCCTCTACCAACACGACTCAGCTCCTTTGAAGACTGAGTCTGTACTGTCAACACAAACTTCTAAAAGGCTGCTCACTTGAACTAGATTGTCATTTGATTATGCATATTCTGAGCCATGAAAATAGCTGAGATGTTTTCATCTGAGTTTCGTAAACTAAGGGCTAAAAATCAGATATTTAGGTTCTTCACACGTAACTCAGCGGGAGACCCATACTTTCACATGTCTCCCAACGTCCAAGGAAGAATTTGACCTTGGTTTACTTATTGTTGTTGCCACTTCAATTGGCTTTGAAGAAGAAAAGCTCTTGCATCTTTACCCACAATATTCGGATTCAGAGACAGAGCCAAAGCATGTTGTGTACCATCGTGAGCAGGACTCAACCACAGTGTCTGAGACCATGTTGATCATGGGTTGTTAAATTACTTTCAGCACTGGTTCAGCTTCTGCTCTTGGGGATGTCCATAAGGAATGCACTGAATACATTTTGGCCCTGTCTTCATTTGCAGCTAACTTAGCAAATGAACTTAATTAACTTAATTAGCACCAGCTCAGCTGCATTCATTGACTCTCCCATTATTAGTAATGGGGCAAATTTCATAGATAAGGTCTACTATAGGGAATCTACACAGAGGGGAAAATAACTTCCTTTCCTATGACACACTGGGTATGACTGCTTTTTGTGTTGCTTATTACTCCATTTACGACCAGGTAAATACCCGTGTCAGCTAATTCTCAAACTTTGTTCTATTTAGAAGTTAATTGGTATAGGATTTCATTCCCAATCATCTTAATAATGCTACAGGGACTTACACTGACTAAATAAAAGGCCTTTACCTGGACTACCTCATTCACAAAATATGAGGCAGAATATATCATAAAACATTTTTCAGCATTTATGTCCCAGAAAGCCAGCTTCTCTACAAGATATTCAAGGTACCAGTGCATTCTGTTACTGTATGACAATACTGGTGTTTTTCTTCTGATCTTTTCAAATAGCGATCATTCACACTGTGGGTATAAACTTGCCCACGATGGAAAATAGGATCTGCTTGGATGTCGCAATTACTTTCTTTCCTCCAGTTACAGTCTCAAACCCTAAGGCAGTTTGAATGTTTTAAGTCTTCCGCTTACTGAAGCTTGCCAAATGCGAGTCCATCATAGCCTATCATGTTTTATGTCATTATACCAAGCAGGATTTCTGACTACTTTAGGGCATACTCAAGCCTTGATACTGAGAAATAATAACTGCCTGACAACAGAGCCCTTCATTAAGTTGTCTGCTCCAGTTTCATGGGATTTGTGAGGTTATTTAAACAGATTTTTCTTATCAATGAATTCTGGGTGGCAAACACAGTAACTGATTTAGAAAGCTTTGGGCATGGGGCTACCTACTCTACTATAGGATTTTGTTATCTGCCCCTCTGCCTTACATGGACTCAGGTAGCTGGCTAATTTCTTAGTATTCTAATAGAAGCAAAAATCTCATTGAAATTGAGTTATTAGATGAAAATAGATTTGTGATCAGTCTGAACCAAATCCTGTTCTCCATGATTCCCCATGCAAATCCTCTCAATTACAAGAGCTTATAAGAGGGTCTTAATCAGCACAGAGTTGACCCCACGTCTCTAGAGCATTCTGTTTATATGCTCTTGTGAATCTATAGCCCATGTACTGTGCCGGTCTATAAAACTACAAATGAAAAATAGACATTTCAGTATCAATATCCAAAAAATCAGAAAAGACAAGCTAATGATTAATGTTAATTCTCAAGATGCATATTTTACAAGCCAAAATTATCACAATGGTGTGCTGCAGTGGCTCTCAGTCCCCCTTATTATAATTCCACCCTGAAAATGAAGGGAGGACTGAGAGATTTCCCTCCCTCTAATGGAGTTCCCTCCTCTAGATGCTGC
Organism: Pelusios castaneus; assembly: GCA_007922175.1. Taxonomy (NCBI): domain Eukaryota; kingdom Metazoa; phylum Chordata; order Testudines; family Pelomedusidae; genus Pelusios; species Pelusios castaneus. The sequence continues at coordinate 12,530,247 of ML685768.1, forward strand.
CAAATCATTCTTGTCACAGAGCTTATCCCTGAAGCTCAGAAAGAGGTTTTTTTTTTTTTTTTTTTTTTTTTTTTGTGCCCTTGCTAGTTTACATCAAATGTCAGGGTATTTTAAAAATCTTGGCTGAAGCATCCCCCAGGCAAAATCTTCATCTCCCCCTCCTCCTGTTTTTCTGATACTGATGAATGCATTTAGATGAATACTGATTCCAGATCAACATTCATCTGTAACACATCTTTAAAAGCAAATCCTGCAGTTGCTGGGGATTTCACGCCTGTTAAAGGTGCTTTAAATCCCTTTAAAGTTGGAAGGTCAAGTTAGGGAATACTTAGAGAAGTTGTACTTGCACAAGTCTATGGGGCCAGATGAGCTGCATCCGAGGGTGATTAAGGAGTTGGCTGACATGATTGCAGAGCCACTGGCCATTATTTTTTAAAACTCATGGTGATCGGAGGAGGTCCTGGATGATTGGAAAAAGGCAAACATAATACCTATCTTTAAGAAAGGGAAAAAGGACGTTCCGGGGAACTACAGACTAATCAGCCTCACCTCAATCCCTAGAAAAATCATGGAGCAGGTCCTTAAAGAATCCATTCTGAGCCACTTGGAGGAAAACAGCGTGATTGGGAACAGTCAGTATGGATTCCCCAAGGGCAAATCATGCCTGACCAACCTGATTGCCTTCTGTGATGAGATGACTGGCTTTGTGGATGCAGGAATAGCCATCAATGTGATATATCTCGACTTTAGCAAAGCTTTTGATATGGTTTCCCACAGCATTCTTGTCAGCAAATTAAGGAAGTATGGGTTGGATGAATGTACCGTAAGGTGGATAGAAAGCTGGCTAGATCGTTGGGTGGCTCAGCGGGTAGGGGTCAATGGCTCAATGTCTAGTTGGCATCCAGGAACAAGCGGAGTGCTATGGGGTCGGTCCTGGGGCCGGTTTTGTTTAATATCTCCATTAATGATCTGGATGATGGGATAGATTGCACGCTCAGTATGTTTGCAGATGAAACCAAGCTTGGGGGAATGGTAGGTATGCTGGAGGGTGGGAATAGGATTCAGGGAGACCTAGACAATTTGGAGCACTGGGCCAAAGGAATCTCATGAGATTCAACAAGGACAAGTACAAAGTCCTGCACTTAGGATGGAAACATCCCATGTACTGCTACAGGCTGAGGACCGATCGGCTAAGTAGCAGCAGTGTAGAAAAGAACCTGGGGGTTATGGTGGATGGGAAGCTGGATATGAGTCAACAGTGTGCCCTTGCTGCCAAAAAGGCCAATGGCATGTTGGACTGCATCAGTAGGAGCTTTGCCAGCAGATCAAGGGATGTGATTATTCCCCTCTATTCCACATTGGTGAGGCCGCATCTGGAATATTGTGTCCAGTTTTGGGCTCCCCATTACAGAAAGGATGTGGACAAATTAGAAAGAGTCCAGTGGAGGGCAATGAAAATGATTAGGGGGCTAGGGAATATGACTTATAAGGAGAGACTGAAGGAACTATTTAGACTTATTTAGGCTTATTTAGACTGCAGAAGAGAAGACTAAGGGGGGATTTGATATCAACCTTCAACTACTTGAAGGGGTGCTCCAAAGAGGAGGGAGCTAGGCTATACTCAGTGGTGATGGAGGACAGAACAAGGACCAATGGTTTCAAGTTGCAGCTGGGGAGGTTGAGATTTGATATTAGGAAAAACTTTCCCACTAGGAGGGTGGTGAAGCACTTGAATGGGTTACTGGGGAGGTGGTGGAATCTCCATCTGTGGAAACATTTAAAGCTTGGTTAGACAAAACCGTGGCTGGGACGATTTAGTGGGAGGGTCCTGATTTTAGCAGAGGGTGGACTAGTTGACCTCATGAGGTCCCTTCCAGCCCTAATATTCTGTGATTCTAAAGTTAATGAAACAAACAAGGAGTCCTTTGGCACTTTTAAAACGAGCAAATTTATTTATTGCATAAAGTTAATGAGACATTTGACTAAAGACTGCAGGACTGGCCCTAAATAATAATGTTATTTAGCAAACAATATTTTATTTTCAAAAACTTAAGAGACTGCTGTGTCTTATAAATTAGAGGGGAAGCTGACAGCATCATCCGAAGAGGGGGTTGTTTAACAGCTTCCATTAAAAGATCTTATTTTCAGGGTTTTGTAACTTTAACTAGTATGGGCAAATTCTGAATTCTATCATTTCCCAACATTTGAATGCTTGACTTTAGGGTGTATGTCTAGAACATGGGTAGGTAATCTTTGCCATCCCCTGTGCCAGCCCCAATCCCACAACCTGTAGCAGAGGATGAGGACCAGCAGGGGAGAGGAGTCGCATGCTCAGGCTCTTCCCTGCTAGGGTTACCAGATACCAAAGCATGGAAAGGAGGACAGCGAAGTACGAAAAGGAGGACATGGAGAAAATGTAGTATTAATATCTGTCCCCCACCCGCGGGCCCTTCCACGACCCTCTGTCTCCCCCACCCGCGGGCCCTTCCACGATCCTCTGTCTCCCCCACCCCCGCAGCCCCTTCCCTGCTCCTCTTCCCCCTCATGGCCCCTTCCCAGCCTCCCTTACCTGGCCGGAGGTCCGGAGCTGCAACAGTGGCCAGCAGAGCCACTCCTGGGCCAGGCCCCTTCCGCCCTGAGCACGCTCTGTTTGAGCATGCTCAGAGCAGGAGGTTCGAAACTCCCCAGCCTGGCCGCAGCAGGACAGGGCAGAACAAGCATTCCGCCCGAGTCTGCTGCTTTGCTGGGCCCCTGGGCTGAACGCACCAGAACGCAGTGTTCCGCCCCGGTTTTGGCTGTGATCCACGGATTAGCCGAACCCAGCTTTTCAGGTCTATTTTGGACCCTAAAATTCTCAGCTTATACACAAACGTGTACGGTAACTTCATATTAAAAAAGTGAAATTTTAATCATAAGTAAAAAGCCAGACAAAAATCATGTATTTTTAAAATGCTTGCTGGACGGAGGACGTGAAGGTAAAAAGGAGGACACGTCCTCCTTTTGCCAAACGTCTGGTAACACTATTCCCTGCTGGCCCTACCCCACCCCCACCGCTGGAGGTCGGGGCCAGCAGGGGAGGGCAGCCATGAGTGTGTGTGTGTGGCTCTAGCAGTCCCAACCCTGCCGGGGGCACGGCCAGCAGGGGCCAAATTGCCGCGGCGCCACGGCACCGCTGGAAATAGGCACAGGTGTCAACCTTGGCACTTGTACCAGGGGTTCCGACCCCTGGTCTAGAATATAAGAGCCATTCTTGGTATGATAACTGTTTGATTTTAAATCAGAAATCCTTTTTTAAATTGATGTACTCTTGTTCCTGATTTCATGAACTTCTTACACATTTGCTAATTGAGTAGAGAATGCTCTTGGTGTTTTCACGCAGAGACCACAATTCTGCTGTTCAGGAATTTGATATCTGAGATAATTTGGCTTCTGTTGATAGTAGGGTTCAAACAGTACTGTCGGTGTTTCTTTGTGAGTGGACAGGTGGGGGGGAAATATATCAGAATTTAGAACGCTGTATCACTTCTTTGCACGAAAAGTCCTGTTGTATAAAAAGATGTTCCAAAACCAGCTTCACAAACGGGTAGCTCCCTACTAAGTGTAGGTGAGTGTGAGAGCAGGAAGTGGTGGATGTCAGCTGATCCAAATGAGAAAGGGTTTTTTAAATGTAGTACCAATAGCTACACAAACTAAAATGCTCTCTGCTGGAGATGCTGGTAAATACCCTGTTGTGGAGGAAAACTGAAACAGAAAAGCTAAATAACTTTCACAAGGCCTGTGAAGGGATTCACTGATAAGTCTGGCATTAGAGCTTGGCTGTTCCTGCCTCATCCTGTCCTTAGTATAAAAGAACATGGTCCTGCTTCTGAAATACAGTAAGTTTGTAGAATATGCTGAGTGATTAAAAACCTAGAATTTAACCTTCGACCTGAGTGGAATTAATACCTCGTCACTATGGCATCCTTGGTCCTGATATAGCACTTAGAAATGTGCTTTAACTGTGAGCACATTCTGATGTACCTTGCTGGACTGGTGCTCTTCTGTGAGCAAGGCACAGGTGTAGAGAGGAAAATGGGAGAAAATTAGCATATCCCAGCTCTTGCTCTTCTTCTATCTTTCCCTGTTCTGCTTCCCCACTTTTAAGCCTCCCCTCTTCATGCACAGCAGAACTTCATTGATTTTTGTGTCTTGACCCTTACGGAGTGGGGAGTAAGGTTTGTTTCCAAAATGAGCCATCTTCTAACTCCAAGAAAAAGTTCTCTCAAGAGGCAAAAGAGGTTTTTGTGTCTTTTTGGTTTGTTAGTCCCAAAGGTGCAAAAACTGGATGACATTCTCTGAGGATTGAATTAACTATTGAATCAAAAGCACAAAGCTCCCAGCTGACAATACAACAGATGAACAAAAATTCTGATTTCTCTCTACCAGCCCAATGAAGGCTTTAGTTTAGATGAAAGAAAACCAGAGAACATGTAAAACATTAACTAGGCTTCCCAAACTTGAGAAATATTTTGTTTTGTGTGAGGGCCTCAGTAGCATAGCTCTCATGGGCACAGCAAAAGCTGTTGATCTGTTTCCTTGGGAACAGCAGTAATCCCAACTAAAATATTAAAATCAAGGAAGTGAAATGATTAAACAATATCCTGGAACTTCAGAAACTCTAAACCTGCTTCCATGGAAGTCGATGACATCTTGTGTAGCAGTGGGACTACCTCAAACTATACAGACAAAGATGGGATCATCAGGGAGGCAATCTGTTTTCAGATCACAGGTCCCATTTTTAAAATGTCTTGCAGGAGTTCTGAGGACAGGTCAATCTTCTATATTTAGCAAGAGTGGTACTTCGTTAGCACTGAGACTGACACATAAGAATGCCAGAGTAGTCAGATCAATGGTTCATTTATCTAAGCATTACCCCTTCTGATAGTGTACAATGCCAGATGCTTCCAAGGGGATGAACAGAACAAAGTGAGTGACTGAATGATCCATCCCACCCTAGCCTCCAGTAGTCAGGGGCTTAGGGACACTCAGACTATGGTGTTTTCTCTGACCATGTTAGCTAATATCCTCTGTGAACTAATCTAACTCCTTTTTGAACTCAGCTATAGTTTTTGCTTTCACAATGAGTTCCACAACTTGACTGTGCATTACGTGAAGAAGTACTTTCTTATTTTTGTTTTTAATCTGCTTCCTATTAATTTCATTGGGTGACCCCCTGGGTCTTGTGTTGTATGAAGGGGTAAGTAATCCTTTTTTTTCCTCTAGACAATTTATGATTTTATAGCCCTCTCTTATCTCCCCTCAGTTATCTTTTTCTAAGATTAATCTCTCCTCATCTGGAAGTGTTCCATACTCCTAATAATTTTTTGTTTCCCTTCTCTGTCCCTTTTCCAATTTTAGTACATCTCTTTTGAGAGAAGGCAATCAGAATACTTCATGAAGTTTTCAAGATGTGGGCATACCATGGACTTACACAGTGGCATTATGATATTTTCAGTCTTATCTGTCCCTTTCCTAATGGGTCCTAACAGAGTTAGCCTTTTTGAATGCTGCTGCCTGTTGAGCAGCTGGTTTTTTTTGTTTGTTTTTTTGTTTTTTTGAGAACTGTTCACGATGAGTCAAGACCTTTCTTGAGTGATAACAGCTAATTTAGACCTCAACTTTTTGTGTTTATACAGTTGGGATTGTTTTACACCAAGCATTGGTTTGCACAAACTAGCTGAAGGCATAAATGATGATTTTTTAAAAATACATGAGAAACAAAAGGAAGATCAAGGACAGTTCCTCAACAAAGAGGGAATAACAGAAAATGTGCAAATGGCAGAGGAACTAAATGATTTCTTTGTTTTGGTCTTCACTGAGAACGGTGGTGGTGATTGGATGCCGGATGTAGGGATGGGCAGTAAAAATAGGATAAGATCAGAAGCTGAAATAGGGAAAGAACAAGTTAAAAATTACTTAGAAAAGTTAGATGTCTTCAAGTCACTAGGGCCTGATGATATGCACCTTAGAATACTCAAGGAGCTGACTCAGGAGATATCTGAGCCATTGGCTATTATCTTTGAAAAATCGTGGAAGACTGGAGAGGTCCCAGAGGACTGGAAAAGAGCAAATATAGTGCCCATCTATAAAAAGTGAAATAAGGAGAACCCAGGGAATCATAGACCAGTCAGTTTAACCTCTGTACCAGAAAAAATAATGGAGCAAATAATTAAGGAATCAATTAGCAAACATCTGGAAGAGAACAAGATATTAAGTGATAGTCAGCATGGATTTACCAAGAACAAATTGTGTCAAACCAACCTGATAGCTTTCTATGATAGGTAAACAAGCCTTGTGGATCGAAGGGAAATGGTAGATGTGGTAGTTTAGTAAGGCTTTTATTACGGTCTCACATCACCTTCTCATTAACGAACTAGGGAAGTACAACCTGGATGGAGCTACTATAAGATGGGTGCAAAACTGGTTGGATAACTGCTCCCAGAGAGTAATTATCAACAGTTCACAGTCATATTGGAAGGGCATAATGAGCGGGGTACTGCAGGGATCAGTTGTGTTCAATATTTTCATCAATGATTTAGATGATGGCATACAGAGTACACTTATAAAGTTTGCTGATGATACCAAGCTGGGAGGAGTTGCAAGTGCTTTGGAGGATAGGATCACAATTCAAAATGATTTGGACAAACTGGTGAAATGGTCTGAGGTTAATAGGATGAAATTCAATAAAGACAACTGCAAAGTACTCCACTTAGGAAAGAACAATCCACTGCACACATACAAAATAGGCAATGACTGCGTAGGAAGGAGTACTGAGGAAAGGGATCTGGCTGTCAGGGTGGACCACAAGCTAAATATGAGTCAACAGTGTAACATGGTTGCAAAAAAAGCAAACACTATTCTGGAATGTTTTAACAGGAGTATTGTAAGACGACCCAAGAAGTAATTCTTCCGCTCTACTCCTCCCTGTTTAGATCTCAACTGGAGTATTGTGTCCAGTTCTGGGAGCCTCATTTCAGGAAGGATGTGGACAAATTGGAGAAAGTCCAGCGAAGATCAACACGAATGATTAAAGGTCTGGAACACTTGACTTATGAGGGTTGATTGAAAGAACAGGGTTTGTTCAGTCTCATAGACTTTAAGGTCAGAAGGGACCAGTAAGATCATCTAGTCTGACCTCCTGCAAAATGCAGGCCTCAAGACCTCACCCACCCACTCCAGCAATAGAACGCCAACCTATGGCTGAGTTATTTACCTCCTTAAATCATGAAATTAAGATACAGAGAATTCACTGGTAGGTGAGCCAGGCCCTGTGCTACAGAGGAAAGCGAAAAACCCCCAGAGCCCAGGCCAATCAGCCCTGGGGGAAAATTCCTTCCCGACCCCAAATATGGCGATCAGTTAAACCCTGAGCACGTGGGCAAGTCTCAACAGCCAGTTACCCAAGAAACAATTCTTTGTGATTAACTCAGAACCCACTCCATGTACTCTGCCCTCTTAGGCCACTTGTATATCCACCACATGTAGCCAAATATCAGTCAATTTCCAAAATAGAGTAATCATACCATCCCCTCCATAAATTTATCAAACTCAGTTTTGAAAGCAGTTATGGTTTTTGCCCCCACAACTCCCCTTGGAAGGCTATTCCAGAACTTTACTCCTCTAATGGTTAGAAACCTGCATCTAATTTCAAGCCTAAATTTCTTGATGGACAGTTTATATGCATTTGTTCTGGTGTCCACACTGGTGCTGTACTCAAATAATTCCTCTCCCTCCCTGATATTAATCCCTCTGATGTATTTATAGAGAGCAACCATATCCCCCCTCAACCTTCTTTTGGTTCGGCTAAACAAGCCAAGCTTCTTGAGTCTCCATTCATAGCGCAGGTTTTCCACTCCACAGACCATCCTTGTAGCCCTTCTCTGCACCTGTTCCAATTTGAATTCATCCTTTTTAAACATGGGGGACCAGAACTGCACACAATTATTCCAGATGGGGTCTCACCAGTGCCTTGTACAGCGGCACTAACACCTCCCTGTCTCTACTTGAAATCTCTCTCCTGATAATCCTAGAACCACATTAGCTTTTTTCATGGCCACATCACATTGGTGGCTCATAGTCATCCTATGATCAACCATTACTCCCAGATCCTTCTCCTCCTCAGTACGTTCCAACTGATGCGTCCTGAACTTATAGGAAAAATGCTTGTTATTTGTCCCTAAATGCATGACTTTGTACTTCCCATTATTAAATTTCATCCTATTCCTGATACTCCAGGTTACAAGGTCATCCAGATCTTTCTCTATGGTATACTGATCCTTCTCTGTATTGGCAATACCTCCCAACTTGGTGTCATCCGCAAGTTTATTAGCACATTCCCGCTTTTTGTGCCAAGGTCAGTAACAAAAAGGTTGAACAAGGTCGGTCCCAAGACAGACCCCTGAGGGACTCCACTGGTAACCTCCCTCCAGCTTGACAGTTCACCCTTCAGTATGACCCGCTGTAGTCTCCCTTTTAAGCAGTTCCTTATCCACCTTACTATATTCATATTAATCCCCATATTCTGTAATTTAACTAATAACTCCCTATGTGGAACTGTATCAAATGCCTTGCTGAAATCTAAGTAAATTAGGTCCACAGCATTCCCTTTATCTAAAAAATCTGTTATCCTTTCAAAAAAGGAGATCAAGTTGATCTGGCACGATCTCCCTTTTGTAAAGCCATGTTGTATCTTATCACAGTTACCGTTATCCTCTAGAGCCTTAAGTACTTTCTCCTTCGAAATGTTCTCCAAGACCTTGCATACTACCGAGGTCAAACTAACAGGTCTGTAGTTACCCGGATCATTTTTATTCCCTTTCTTGAAAATAGGATCTACATTAGCGATTCTCCAGTCATACGGTACAACCCCCGAGTTTACAGATTCATTAAAAATCCTCATTAAAGGGCTGGCAATTTCATGAGTCAGTTCCTTTAGTATCCTCGAATGGAGATTGTCTGGGCCCCCCCGATGTAGTCACATCCAGCAGCTCAAGTTTGGCTTCTACCTCAGGTATGGTAACTTCCACTTCCATGACCTCGTTCCCATTAGCTTCCCTACCTCTATCCCCCAGCTCAACTTCACTCTCATTGAAAACAGATGCAAAGTATTTATTTAGCCATTTAGCCATGCCTAGATTATCCTTGACCTCCACCCCATCCTCAGTTTTTAACGGTCCCACTTCTTCTTTCTTTGTTTTTTTCCTATTTATATGGTAAAGAACCTTTTACTATTGGTTTTAATTCCCTTCGCAAGGTCCAGCTCAGCTTGACTTTTTGCCTTTCTCACTCTCTCTCTACATGTTCTGACCTCCAAAAGGTAGCTTTCCTTGCTGATCTCTCCCCTTTTCCACTCCTTGTACGCTCTGTGCTTCCTCCTAATCGCCTTTCTGAGATGCTTACACATCCAGCTTGGTCCACAGCTCTTGCCTATGCATTTTTTCACCTTCCTCGGAATGTGGGCTTCAGATAGTTCTTGCAACTTTGATTTGAAGTGATTCCAAGCCTCTTCTACCTTTACATTCTTGAGTTTTTTCCGTCAAGTCCACTTCCCCAATTAATTCCTTTAATTTTCTAAATTTAGCCTTTTTAAAGTCAAAGCTCCTGGTCACTGATTTATTTTTGTTTATTCTTCCAATTAGTTTGAACTGAATTAGCTCATGGTCACTTGAACCTAAGTTGTCCCCTACAACCAATTCCTCTATGAGGTCCTCGCTACTCACCAGTACTAAATCTAAGATGGCATCCCCTCTCGTTGGTTCGGTAACCATTTGGAGAAGGAATTCATCAGCTATCACATCCAGGAAAATCTGGGCCCTTTTATTACTACTAGTACATGTCCTCCAGTCTATATCTGGGAAATTAAAGTCTCCCATAATCACACGGTTCCCAGTAGTATTAACTTCCTTAAAGGCCTTAAAGAGGTCCCTATCCATGTCTAGATCAGATCCCACACAGTCCAAGCACCGTTCCAGGAGAAACTTCAGTAGCTTTTTTTCCTAACATGATTTTTACCCAGATTGATTCTGTCTTGTTAATTTCATCACTTTGAATTTCCCTACAGTCTACCTCCTCATTGATATACAATGCCACTCCTCCACCCTTGCCTTTATATCTGTCTTTCCTAAAGAGCACATAGCCGTCAATACCGGTACACCAGTCATGACTACTATTCCACCATGTTTCAGTTATCCCTATAATATCTGGTCTCACTTCCTCTACCAGTAGCTCCAGTTCCTCCATTTTGTTACCCAGGCTTCTCGTGTTAGTATATAAACATTTTAGTTTATGCTGCTTGGCCTCACTCGCGTTCTTTGCCTGTTTCGGCACAGTCGTTCCACAGACAATATCACTCGCTAGACTGGCATTTACACTACTCCTTCTCGTAACCCTCATGCCGCTCCCTCTTTGTGTCCTTTCTTATTTCATTTTCCTCCTTCTCAACACTAATATCAGGCATGGAGATTATTCGGGCACCTCCCAACCATCTTCCTCCACTCCCTAGTTTAAGGCTCTCTTGATCAGTTGTGCTAATCGCCCTCCCAGAAGTCTGTTTCCCTCCCTACTCAGGTGCAATCCATCCCAGGAGAACATGAATGTCCATGAATGCCTCCCAGTGATCATACATGCCAAAGCCCTCCTTCTAGCACCACTGCCTGAGCCATCTGTTTATCATCAGGGTCTTCTCACACCTTTGTTGTCCTTCTCTAGGGACAGGCAGAATCCCACTAAAGATCACCTGAGCGTCTGTTTCCTTGAGAGTCCTCCCCAGCCTGGCATAGTCACCTTTGATACGTTCCAGTGAGAATCTACCTACATCATTCGTGCCCACATGAAGGACAATCAGAGGATTCTTTCCAGCTCCCGTTAAGATCCTCTTCAGCCTCAGATCAAAGTCCCGTATCTTCGCACCCGGCAAGCAGCATACCCTTCTGTTCTCGGTATCAGCTCTGGTTATAGGCCTGTCTGTCCTTCTCAACAAGGAGTCCCCAATCACATACACTTGCCTTTTCCTGGCACCAGTGCTATTCACTAGCCTATCCCCACTGCATTCCCGTCGCAAGTCCTCAGTCCTCCTGTTTTTCTCTGCAATTGTTTGCATCTGCTCCTGAGTCCTCCTATGGCTCTTACTGGGAGGAATCTCCATTGGCTCATCCCCTCTTTGGATAGGACTAGCTGCTCTTCTCTTTTTCCTTGCACTCCCAACATCAGTCACTACATGCTCTGCACCTTCATTTGCTAACCCAGCCAACCTGTTTCTGAGCTCTATTTCTCCTTCACTAGCCTGTCTTTTCCTCTGCCGCCTTCTCAGTCACATGCTTCCACCAGCCACTTTCATCTCCTGGTATTCTGCCCTCACAGTCTGATGGTCCTGCTTCCACCTGCAGGTCTGGCATGTCTCTTAAAACCTCCTCACCTGTCTGCTCCATGAGTTGTTCGAAACCCCTTCTAAACTCAATGAGAGTTTCCACTTGCATCTCTAACCCCTGAATTTTCTCCTCCATCAACCCTATGAGGTGGCACTTCATGCACATATAGGTCCTTGGAGGCAATCCCTCCAAGATCAAGTACATCCCGCAGCTTCCACATCCTGTCATTTGTGCTGTTGCTTCCCCGTCTTGAGTGTCTACTATGGTGCTGTCTGTATCTGCCATAGCGCTTCTCCTATTCCCAGTCTGCACAAAATAAACCTCAACACCGCAAGAAAAGCAATACAAGAAACACACCTCCCCCAAAACTTCCACTCAAACTCCCCTGTTTTCACAGCCCTATTGACTGCCCCTGTGTACCACTGTCTGCTGGAGTGGCTGCCTTTATAGCTCCCTCAGCAAGGAAGCCCCACTCCTAACTGGGGTCAGCTGATCTCTCTCCACCACTCAGCCTCTGCAAACTGAATAAGAGAGGGGAAAAAAAGGAAGGAAAGGAAAAAAGAAAAACAAATACAAACAGTCTGGAAAAGAGGAGACTGAGGGGGGACATAACAGTTTTCAAATACCTAAAAGGTTATCATGAGGAGGAGAGAGAAGAATTGTTCTCCTTAACCACCGATGATAGGACAAGAAGCAATGGGCTTAAATTACAGCAAAGGAGGTTTAGGTTGGACATTTGGAAAAAATTCCTAACTGTCAGGGTGATTAACCATTGGAATAAGTTGCCTAGGCAGGCTGTGGAATCTCCATCACTGGAAGTTTTTAAGAGCAGGTTAGACAAGCACCTGTCAAGGATGGTTTAAGATGGTACTTGGTCCTGCCATGAGCACAGGGGGACTGGACTTGATGACCTCTCATGGTGTCTTCCCGTTTCTATGATTCTGTGTATCTAATGCTTTTCTTTACTATAGTTTCAGTCAATTTGCCTGATACTGAAGTTAGGCTTATTAACCAGTAATTGCTAAGCTCACCTTTAGAGTAATTTTTTAAGGTTGGCATTACATTAGCTATCCCCCATTTATCAGACACAGATGCTGATTTAAGCAGTAGATTATGTATCACAGTTAGTATCGCTCTGCAATTTCATATTTGACTTCCTTCAGAACTCATCTGATTGTGATGACTTTAACAGTTTGGGGTTGTTTTTGTTCCAAAATCTTGTCCTGAATTTACATGGTGTATCAGGCCTTGTGTTGGCCATCTTCAGTAGGATGAAATTCACTTGTAAAGAAGAGTCTTCTTCAGACACTTTCACATGACCAGTGTATGTGATGTTTTGGTTGTATAACATCAAAAATACATTCAATAACAGATAAAGGCAGACACTCTGACTAACATGACTTTAATTAGCTCATAGCATAGACATAGTGTGAACACTTTAGAGTTCAAATCATTTCAGCTAAATTGATCTTAAAAACAACTCTTTTCCTAGTCTAGACAAGGGCATACACTTATGCAAAATGGATACAAACCGCTACCATGAAAGTTGGTAGCTGAAATGCATGCAACGTGTTCCAGTTTAGCAAAAATAGATTTTGAAATCAGTTTAGCTAGAGTGGTGCAAATCTCTGTCTGGGCATGTTCATATCCATTTACAATTGTTTTATATTGATTCTGCTTAATTTGGGATTTTGCCAAATTAAGTAAATTGATACAAGCCAGTTGCAAATCTATTTAAGGGTATTCACACAGGGATTTGCAACAGTTTAGCTAAAATGGGGTTTGAAATCCTTGTGAGTTTTGCTTGTATAAACAAAGCTGAAATGAATGGAGAATTTTCTTTTATACCCACTTGGTAATCTTTGCATTTAAAGTTAATCTTAATTATGACACTATGATTTTAATGATTTTCTTAAGAAGTGAAATGTTAATAGTAAATTTAGGAAAAAACTTTAAGCATTTGCTTTCTCCTGACTTAGTTAAAATTCTACATTTTATAAAGAATTATTTTATACTTTCAGGCACTAAACACCTAGAACAAAGCCCTGAATCATGTTTTCCTACAATAAATAAGGAACAACTAAGAGCCACACAGATACTGTGAAATAAACTTTGAGCCTCTGTTGCTAAAACCCACAGTAGGATTTAATTTTAAGGAGAATCTGATAAGGAGATTATTTTCCCTTTGGTACGGTCACAGATCTGTAAAGGCAGCCCTACATATATTCTCCACTTCCCTCCGGCTGGCTAAAAAGACCATATGAGTCTGGCTATTGCAGATTGTTTAGCTGCAGTTTGGCTTTCTCAATCCCATATTGCAATAGCATGAGGGGTCCAGTCAAATTAGCAGGTAAATGGTACTTTTGGCTCTCGCTGTTTCCTATTGAACTAAGAGGCGTCACTGCATGCATTCGGGATCTGGCCTGTGTTTTTCTTGCCCCGCTCTTGGGCTTTCCATTATCTAGAATGAGTAAAGAGCATCTGCACTTACAAACCTTTTTAATGCATGAAGAATGAGCACAAAGACCATGCACTAGGAAAGATACCCAAAGCCAAGTAAAGGGCCATGCCTTTGTAATGCTTCTCATTAGTGTGTGTAAATGAAACAGAGTCCTGTGGCACTTTTAAAGACTAACAGATTTATTTACCACATGAGCTTTTGTGGGAGAAAATCCCACTTTGTCAGATGCTTTGAAGATGGGAAACTTACAGAATGGGAGGAAAGTAAATGCAGGGAAGTGTAAGTCATAGGATCAGGTCAGGCTATAACAGCAAATCAAAATAGATGCCACGCTTTTCGGCGGCAGTCAACGGGATATACACAAGGTACGTAAAATAGCTTGTGTATCTCCCAGTGACTTCCTAACTACCCCGTACACATTGCACTAAGCTGATTGGAAATGGCATCCGGTCGGCGTAGCACCAGTCTAGTTACAGGGCTGGAGTTAGAGCTTCGGTTCCGTGTTCGATTGAACGTGTCTTAACAGACCTCTCAATTGAAAACGAAAGAGCACACTGATGGCAGATTTGCCACCATCAGTATAGACATAGCCTAAGTCTGTTTAAGAATTACTTTACCATGACATGTGAGATTGAAATCTCTGTTGCCATGCTCTGAAGCTGAGACAGTTGCAAAATAAATTTATTTATGCAGTCTGAGTGGTGAACATGTTTTTTACACTGTGTATAACTAAAGTGATCATAAGTCCTGGTTTTATTGGGACAGTACCAGGTTTTCATATTATGGCCTATCATTTCATTTCATCAGGGAAAATATTTTGTTTTCATAACTACAAAATGAATGTTCAAGATATATTGCGACACCAAGTAGAATTTGCTCCGTTTACAAGAGTTTGTGTTCACTTTGAGCAGTTTGTAGTGAAGAGACATCAAAAGAGTACAGATATTTTCAAAGCTGTTCTTATGCTTTAAGTGACTGTTCATGACCCTTGTCCAGTGTTTCATGAAAAACTATCAGAATATTAAGGAGTGGCAGGTATTTTTCCAATTAAAGAAATATGCATATCTTACCATTGAGTCAAAATCTGGCAGTAGCAACCACAGGATACATTTTTTTTAACAGTGTAATTTTGTGTCTTATATGATGGTTGTGATGTCAAAAGATGTTTCCACTAGCATCCAAATTCTTGTTTTGTTTTGTTTTAAGCATTCGTCTTTATACTGTGGTCGTCTCCTTGCATGCTCTCAAAATGTACATTAGTGTGGTGGCTGCCATTGTGGCTGGCCCTGAGGACTTCCACAGTCAAAACTTCCTGAAATTAAAAAAATAAATAAATCAGACTCTCAAGCAAGGAACGGTAACAGGCCTATATCCTATGTGGATCAGGCACAGAGGGGGTTGCTTTTCTCATACTGACCAGTGGAGTATGTTAGTTACTTTTGAGTTTCACCATCTTCAGATATATTACTTAACTTAATACAAGATTGTGCAGAAATGGGGGGATCCCCTCAAAATATGATCTGGTTTGAACACTTGGAGTCAACCTCTATGCTGAGAGAATAGCCTCCTCATCCCCATTCTAGCATTGTACTAGATGTCCATGGCCCAAAATCTTACTGAAAACGTACACAAGGGATGCCTGTATTTTGTGGCACCCCACTGAGCCATGCCCGGTGCTACAGAGGAAGGTGAAAACCCCCCAGTGCCTAGCGGGTTGCAGGATCAGGTCCTAAATGGGTATATTTATTCTACTCCTAAAACAAGGTGCCTCATGAGCAGTGGAATCTTACATAAATTAGTCATGATATATAGTATTGGGGTAAGTGTATCCATCTCCACTGTTACCCTGGCTTCCCTCCACCCACACTCATTGTCATAGTCACATTTGTGTATTATCTAAATCCCAAAATGTGATCTCTTTGTGGTGTTTTTACAGAGCCTCATCTAATGGGGCCTACTCTCTGATTGGGATCCTCAGGTACTACCACAATAGAAAATAAGTGGGTGTAATTTTTTAAAATGGTCATCTTGGATTAACCTTTCCAAATGCTCAAACTGAACAAAATGGGAAAGGCTATGGTTTGCAGACTAGCACCTAATCTTCATTGGGAGCAGCTCAGGAATGTTCAACCAGTCCAAGGCTTAGACTGATTGAACATTTGTTAGTATGCAGTGTTGTTGTAGCTGTGTTGGTCCCAGAATATTAGAGAAACACAGTGGGTGAGGTAATATCTTTTATTGTGTATCAGTCCTTTATTAGAGCATCACATGAACCATTACATTTGCAGTGTCTGAACATGAGCTAATATTGTACTGAGCCTCATATCACTGTTCTTGATCTTCCACCCAGAGTGATTCCTTGCATCCTTGATCGACTTCCAAGTTTCCTCTTGTGTACTGATGGCATGTGCACAATCTTCTTTCTGGCTCTGTTTCTTCCTAAGGAGCTTGTGTAGCCTCCTTTCCTTCCCTACGCTATTTCAGTTTCTCTTATTCCCCCTAACAATTTTGTTTTGTCACTTGGTTTTGTGTGAGTAAACTCTTGGGAGGGTGGGATGGGAAGGATGCATCTGTGGGTATGCTTCCATTTTAAGGATTTCCTTTGAAGGAGTCAAACCTTTGTGTACATGTCATGATGCTGGAAGAGGTGTGTTCAAGAGATCAGCAGTCTTACGTCCTGTCTCACTGAATATCAGCAGGTCACAGCGAGGTCTGCATATAACATGATTTGAGAGCTTCTCCTATGGACTAATGCCATAACATTTTTCCCCATTGTATGTAACTGTCCATGATGGCACTTGCTATTGGATTGTATCACTTCTAACATTTTTTCTTTCTTTAACTGACAAAATATACTCAGTAACTCATCTCTGGGACGGTTTTACAATTTTAAGTGAAATATAAAACTTGAAAGAAAAGTTGAAGGTAAGATTTCCTTCCTTCTCCCTCCTGCCCCAAATATGTAAAGTTCTCTCCATTCTGCCTTTTTATCTAGTCTTTACTCTAATTCAGGAAAGCATGTATTTTGCTGTATCGGGGTCTACTGATGAAAAACATTTAATAGATGGAAAAAGGGATCATCATTTATTACCCTATTCTTTGGTAGTATAGTTTTCATCATTGTTTTATTAGCAATTAAGGGCCCAATCATGGACTGGAGAAACTTAACTTGTGTGATTAGTACTGCTTTTGTGAATGAGGGGGAGAGAAAATATGCTTTTGGACATAGTAGCATATGATCAATTGACATGACCCAGCTCCCCTTAAATTCAATAGCACTCTTTCCATTAACCTCAGTGGGAGTTAGATTTAGTCCTAAGGTGTATGGATTCTGTGCACTGCTGGCTTGAAGACCCAGTTTTTCAGTTGGCTTCCTCCAAATTTGTCTGTAGATTCATTTACAGTACATGCACCTTCAGAACTGAATTATCCAATTTTTATATGCAAATGTATATTTTGAGGGAAGGATATTTACCAACACCCATAAATTTTGGCCAACATTTAAACTATTTCTGCATTCAGCCAATGTGAGAGGAAAGGAGCAAAAATCCACTCTACTCTTCCCCAGAAATTCAGCTACCACAGTTTGTACCAGCTGCTGGCAATGGATCTCTTGTGGTGGTTTATAGTACCATAGTGATAATACAATTTCAGTGTCACTAAGGAATGCATAGCATGTAAAAGGGAGAGCAAACATGAGGACTGGATTCTGACTACATTCTTAAGATGGTTAAACCTGCCTTGACTGTTTTTGTAACCTGCCTCGGCTCTAACCTCAATCCCTGGCCAAAAACAACTCAAACTCTCCGACCATTTTGTCTTTTAATATGATGCCCTGGGAGGCTTTTAGGAAATAGACATTCTTCTCATCTTCCTATCACTTCAATCAGAATTGCTTGTGTATCATTGCTATATTCAAGTTAAGCTGCCAATGTTTCTATTCCAGATGTGGCTGCATTAACATAATTTCTACCCAGTGTTCTCTCTCTATCTAGTGTTCTAATCAGTTTGCAAAGTTCACAAGCATTTGTGATCCTTAATTGGAAGGATATAAATGCCTGGTGTAGCTGTTAAGATATTATCTACTACTTCAATCCATATAGGATTGAGTTTGGGGATTCACTTGCAGCCACTTTATCATCCAAGCCTGGATTTATATGCAGCTAAGTGACATTCTTCAGATGCTCTATGTCCACAGACAAGACATCAATAGCAGATTGTGTCATTCCCTGGCTAAGTGTCATTTCTAGGAACCTGATTCCAATACACTAGGATATTGGTGAGAGTGGAGCTAGTCACCCACACTGAAAGATTTTCTGGTTTGATCATCTGCAGCTGAGAGAAATGAGCATAAAGCTCATGATTCTGCTCATGTTGCTGGTCAAAGTTCTGAGTGGTGAGTACAGATTTTTGAAGCTCAGGCTCATTAAACATATCTTTGATCAATGATGGCCAATGAGACTGATATCGCTTGCTATTTTATCTCTTGAAAATGCCATTGATCAATCTTCGGATCAGTGACGCTGGGCTTCATTTCGTGAGGGTAAAGGGGAGAAGTGACTTTAACTAAAAGTCTAGGGTTAACATTCTAAGGCTGTGACCTACTGTAACACTATTTAATACTGGTCTACCCAATGTGCCTAGTTCAGTTTCTTGATATTAGTACATTTCAGTTATTCTTTAAACTTATAGAAACTTTTTTAAATTTTAAGGAAGCAATTTTTTATTTGCTCATATAAAACATGAATAAATGCAGATTTACAGATCCTAGCATTTAATTTTACTGTCTTGTATGACAGGGATAAATGCATGCAAACACTGCAAACTCATGAAATTGACTATAAATGCAATGAAAAATAAGATACTCAAAAGTTTAACAAATGGAGTTGGTGCTGAAAGCACTCCTTGCCTGGGACATCATTTGGTCTAGAGCCATCCCTGCTCTTTGAAGTCGGTGGGAATCCTTCCATACCCAGCAAGCTCTACCAGTAGCCTATACCAGTCATTCTGCTCTAATTAACTCATTTCCCATAAAAGCAATACAAATGGAAATGCATTTAACTCACTGTATGTAGCGCTTATGGCCATTATTGATTTTATACTCCTAATTAAATTAGCATCTTGTGCTGCAAAACTGTTGTCTACCACATTATTTACAGGTCAACTCAGTATTAGCTTCCCTTGGAATCTCAATAATATTGATATGAGGATATCTATTGTTTTTGATTTGATGTGTAAAATTTGATGAAATGCATGCGTCCACCACTGTATGTTCTGTTCTGTTCTGTTCTGTGTTGTCTTGGTCTGAAATAGAAGCAGTGACCATGGTATCAATGCTCCCATCACAGTCAATGCCAAAAATCCCATTGGCTTTGATGGGAGCAGGATCTAGCCTCACGCATTGCTTTTATAGGAAGGGCTGATAGAACTGCCTGTTAAGGTTTCCTGACCGTTCTCATTATAAGGCCCTGTTTTCAGTTGTTTCACTTTGCCAGATTTAAATGTATGGACAGCTATTTGTCATAGTAGGAGTCTTTCTCAGGTTGAATTTTTCTGGAAAATATCATTCAAAACAGCCCAGCCATTTCCATGAATGAGGCTAGGGGAAAATGTCTTGCTGATGTTATAAAATACCTTATAAATATATAGAGAACAATATTATTGTTAATTACCAAATCAGAATAAACACTAAGCATACAGTGCTCACCACTTCCAATATGACAGACAAACTTCTCCTGGTGGCCACTCAGGATTAAATCATGTGGGGACCCCAGCTTCTATAAATACAGTTGGCGGGGTGTTGTGGTGTGGCAGCTCTGATCTTAGCTATGTCCGGGAATTAAGTTCCAAAGAACTTCCTTTTGGATCTCAGTTTATATTGTTAAAACTCAGGGTCTGCTTAGCTGTACCTTAACCAATCATTTTTTAACTAAAGTACTACAAAACATCACTCCAAGCCCATTATGAAACAGTTCTTAACCAACCTTATCCCTCCACCTTTAAATATTGATTTAAATATTGCACAATCAGTTATGCAACAGAGAGGACCCATCAAAGAAACAGATAGAAAGCATCCAGATAAACAATTGAGAAGTGAGGGACCTAAGACAAGCCAAAAAGTGCAGATTTTACAATCACAACTGGTTAATATGTGATTCTTTGCTAGACAAAACGCTATCAAAGTTTCCTTTAAACATCTTGAGATGTCTCTTTGTCTGGTGGTGGTAGATACTATTAGGAGAGCAGCAGCTTCTTAACAGCCCTGATACTACATTGTTTGATGTAATTTAGAGGGGGATGTGAAAATGTGACCTCATATTTCTTAGTTTGACTGTTGTCTCTCGTAACATGGCCTCTACTGCTCAAAGAAAGAACAAGGCCTCAGGTCTTACATGAGTATATATAGTGCTCAGCGTGGTGTACAATCAATAGTCCATAATTATTGTGCAGTAATATAAAAAAACAAGAGTCCTGTGGCACTTTTAAAGACTAACAGATTTATTTATTGCATGAGCTTTCATGGGAGAAAATCCCACTCATGTGATAAATAAATCTGTCAGTCTTTAAAAGTGCCACAGGACTCTGTTGTTTTTCTACAATAGACTAACACGGCTACCCCTTTGGAATTTGACTACATGTGCAGTAATGTAGCATTTTTTCCTAGTACATCTGGCATTCCCATATAGACTTGGCCCCGGTGACTTTTCAAAAGACGTTGTAAAGGAGAAGGAAGTTAGGGAAATCCATTTAGCAAATAGGATTGATAATTTAAACCTAGTAAATTTCTGTGGTGCTTTTCTAGAATTGGAGGGCAGGTTGAAGATGAATGTGACTAAGAAAATAGGTCAACTGTATACACAATGTGGTGTGGCTTCATCATTGATTTAATGATCGTGAGCAAGTGAACACCACCAGGGGTTAATAGTGAGTGGTAGACACTATCCAGAAAAGACTCAAAAGGGGTGAGATGGGTAGGTTATACAGTCCTACTATATATTACTGAGGGCAGGTGGCAGTTGAACAGAGATACACAAGTTACTTTAAGTTGCGTGGCTGCGTTTGACTTTCCTACTCCCAGCACACCCACTGCACTGAGCTGAAGTGAGGGGCCTCCCTTTGACTAGGCACTACCCTAGCTGCCCGGGTGGTGTTCATGGATCGACTTAGCAAGTCTTCACCCAGACCCGAACAGTGGATCAGGAAGTTCAAACTGATGGCAGTGAATTTGCTGCTGTGAGTGAAGGCTAGCCTTGAGAGGCAGAATGGTCCACTGGATTGAGCCCAGCGAAGTCCTGAATTCCTAACCGGTCTCTACACTGATTGACTCTGTGGGCTTGGACAGTTACTTCTTCTGCCTCAGTTGCTTCATCTGCAAAACTGGTAGGATAATGCTTACTCACCTCCCAAAGTGAATTTAATTGTTTGGACAGTGCTTTTAACATGTAACATGCTAAATTAATGTTAGACAGAGAGGAAGTAACAGAATTAGGGGGACCTTAGAGGATCTATTAGCACTGTAGATCCATTGGCCTAATATTAGCTATAATGGAATGAGTTGCAAGCAAGAATCTGTGGTGAACTGCTGAGGGAATAGCAAGAGAAAGAAATAACAGAAAGCTTGAAGTTATGAACCACCCAAACCACTGTGGAAGCTTTTAGCTGCCTACTCATAAACTGGGGTAGGAAGAAATGAGAAGAGTAAATCAATACAAGACTAAATCAGTGAAGTCACTAAGGGATAAAGTGGAAAGTCCAAATCAATGATGGCTTCTTACTGTTCAAAATCTTGTGTGGGAGGGCATGAAGTTCCCCTTGGTGAGTCTTTTCTATTGAGGAAAGAGAGGGAGGCTGTCTCTTCTTGGAACTGGAAGAGAGTTTGGACTAACTCCAGAGACCCTCCTGGAATCTGTGCTGAGGTTGCATGCCTCAGAGCTGTCTTTAGTTGACCTGTCCTTTTCCTTAGTTCCATGTCTGCATGTTATCGGACAGCACCGCCTTCCCTCTAGTCCTGGAAAGATGAGTTGATGTGGAGGTAGCAGATGCCCCCAGCCTCTCTATTTGCAAGGAGGGGTCTGCAAGTGACATTCTGGTCCAGTTACCAGTTGACTTTCTTGCACTCTAGGAGAATGAAGATACTAGAAAAATAGTTACTTTGTTTTACTCGGGTTTGACTATAACAAAGAACGACCGTTCATGAAAACAAATGTTCTAAAGCTGGTATTTTCATCAGAGCCTGAGGAAATTAGGTTCCCAGTTGCACTGAATTTCTTTGGGATTCAGGTGCTCAACACATTTTAGGCTTCTTGGAAAATCATGGAACTAACCTAATTCCTATGAAACCACCCTGTTCATCCTTCTGTCTTTCATTTCAGCCCCTCCTCCTTTCCACATTTATACATTATTCCATTAGGGTCTGCTCCTGTACTGAATTCCGTGTAGAGAGATGAAGTCAGTGGGACTACATACATGTCTAACAGCCTACCTGCAGCATTGAAGTCTTAGATTTTAAGCTTAATGGGGCAGGACCTGGGGCCATAAACATGGCTATGAAGCACCTAGCCAACCACTGCTGTTCTGTAAACCTATTAACCAAGCACATTTGGGGGTTAGGATCATTAGGACTTGTCCATTTATAACATGCAGTAGTGAGGCTGAGATGAGTGCATGGCAAAGTTCAGAGGTAGTCACTAGATTTGGTTATGGCAGGCAGCACTAAGGTCTCTACACTGCAATACAGCTGTCTTGTTCCTTTCTTTCCAGTAGAACATCCACTGTTATTGATGTTCCAATTTCATAGATGATTTAGTGGGCTAGCATACTATTTAGTAAAGAAGTAGAAAACAGTTTCCTGGTTTTGAAATAGATGTTTTTATGAACTGGCAATCTGCCTGAGTTGATTGCAGCATAGTTTAAGGCCGGGCTGGCACTTGAAATCTTTGAATGAGGTGCCAAAGAACTCCAAAGCAGCTCTGTTGAAAAGGCTGATTTATTTCTAGAAGCAGTAGACAGGCACTAGACAATAATAGAAAATTCAATGAATTCTGTAACTTACATGGTCACAAAAGTGAAAAGGAGACAGATGAAACAGGATGCACATCTTCTGGTGAAGAAAATCAGGCATGACTGAAAGAGAGCTTGGTTCAGGAAGAAGATGGAGTTGAATTTGAAACTCACCACTGTTTTTCAAATGCATTCGGGCCTTATTAAACAGGCTCTCAGGCCTGGCTTCTGGCTTGGACAACAACTGTCCAGTCATGGGTCTGTAGGAGGGTCACTCATTTTGCACAAGAAATGAGGAAGAAATTTAGAGTGTCTGCCAACTGGCCAGACATGAGGACTTGAAGGTCATCCTAGAATTCTGAAGCTACAAACCTGTAAGCTGACTTCCCAGCTGGAAAGTGTAAACAGGGGCTCAGGCTTCTGTAAGACAAACAGGCCCACTGGCAAAAATGCCCCTTTGTCCTCTGAAAGGGATGGCTGAGGTTTACAACACTACTTTTTATTCTGTTCATAACACATGAGAACCCACAATACACAAGTTGTGGTGTTGCTTGATTAGCTAACCTTTTTCCCTCCAGTTACAGCACCAATATTAAACAAATTGGAGTCAGCTTCTGCTGAAAGTTCATGCTTATTTATTAGGACTCTTGCAGGTTCCCAGGCAGCTGAGGAAGTGATATCTGTTACTCAGCTTCCCCGCTCCCTTAGACTCTCCCAGGAAGATTACTGATAAACCCAGGAAGCTAGCAGCAGGTACCATTTCCTCAGCTGCTTGGGAACCTGCATCATACATAATAAATAAGCTTGGCTCATGTTGGGGGGCAGAGTGTGAGAACTATGGGGGGCCTCAGGAGGAAGGCAGGCTGGTGAGGTGAGGAAGGGGGGTGGGGTGAGGAGGGATGCAAGTGAGCAGTGACAGGAGGGAGAGATGCATGCTGCAAGCAGGGAAGGGGCCCAATGTGGGGAGGGGAGGTGTCCTGGGGCAGAGTGGGGGTGGAACATGATCAGGACTGCAGGCAGAGGAGGCAGAACAGGAAGCGAGCTTCACCTGCTTTTCAGGGCTCTGGCCCCTTTTAAATCATCAGGAGAGCCCTGAGAAATTGTTCCCCTTCTCCCCTTGTGTCCCATTGACAGGCCTGAAAGCAAATCATGCTGAACCGGAAATGAAGATAGACATTAGCCCAGAGCTCAGGAGAACTTTCCATGCAGCATTCTTAATTGTATCATCAGCAACAAGGCCCGTCTAACATAAGGATGTCCTCACTGATGCCCAGTGTTAAGGGGGTCAATTTTTAGGGAGTTATACTGACCATTACCACTCAACTACCTAATTTGCATGTACAGTTGCACTAACTGGGTACACAATTCAACATACAAATTTATATCTAGCTTAAAAAAAAATAAACACCCTTTCCCCCCCCATCACTTCCTAAAGGCCATAGAAGAAACCAGTGTTATTCAGGAATAAAATTGAGGACTTCCAGTGCCTATTCTTTGACTACAGGCTTGCATCTGTCTTTATTATTTGTATTAACAGTAGTATTTATGAGCCCACTCTTGGCCCAAAGCCCTATTGTGTTGGGTGCCAAACAAATACAGAACTAAAAGACAGCTTGTAAGGGGTTAGTTCACCACTACCTTTGCTTCAGTTCTCCTTTGACATACAAAGGATACAGAGATCTTTCAGTCTGTAGTCACCAGAGGTATATTTACAAGGAGTGCACAAAAATCCCATCACCTTCCAGTGTCCTTCAAGATAGCCATCTCCAGGGTTGTTCAGGAGCCTAGCCTAGCCAAACCTCAATATTCCCTACCCCTCTTCTCCCTGCTGGCCTTTTGGGCCAGCTTATAAACTCGTCTGGATCATCTGGGCAGCTGCCATCCTCTTCCCAATCAAGAGCAGGCAACTGCTTAGCCTGGGTAAGTGAACAGCTGCCTTCTCTCAGGCATTCAGTCCTTTAGCCCAGCCAATTAGCTCTACTGCCCCTCAGCTGGAGAGACTGGAGTGACAGGAGCTGGCCAGGAGCTTACCCCCAGCATCCTGTTATACAGCCCTTGCCTCCAAAAACTTAGAGTGGTATGTGGGTGTACATGTAATATACATACACCTAATGGAAATGCATTGGAGGAACTTATTATTCCTTTGAGCAAGGATAACTAATTGGGATGCAAGAATACAGAAAATCACAGTACTTAGTAAACCTACATGGTTTTAATGAATAGGGTTTGTACCAGAGTCTGAAATGGCTGAATGGCTGTCTGCAACTGAAAAACAAGCGGGAGGAAGAAAATGTCATTACTTTATCAAATGTGTAATAAAAGTATCAAGAATGCAGTGCAAATATCTCAATTAATGACTTTCTTAGGACTCTCTTATTTGCTCTTTTCCTCAGAGGGGTAGATGACTCAGTCTACTTGTGGAAGAAAACAAATCTGAGCTTGGAGTAATTTGCCTAGATATGTCAGAAATCTTCAATATCAGGCTTTTAACATCTGGAAACAGACTAGTCAAACTGTCGCAGAAATCACATTGAAAGTCTTCAGATAAATAGTGAATGAGGTTTGCTTCCCCTTTGTGTTACAAAAATAAGGAGCTTTGTTCATTGGTGCTCTCTAAAGTAATTTGTGCAGAATCTTGTAAAATCAATAAGCAGGCAGCAATACCAGCACTTGCTTAGGCAGCTGATGAGAAAGTCCCAGGGTGATAATAAAGAGCAGAGTTCACTATAAGATTTGTTAGGAGGTAATGTGCTGAAAACACGGCAAAGTGAAAGGTTGCAGAGGGCTCTTTGACTATGTCTACACTACAAAAAGTTAGGCTGACTTTGTTAAGTCGACCTAAAATCGACCTTATTAGGTCGACTTAATAAAGTGGTTTCCCTGAACAGGGACTTAGTAAGTCGACCTAACTGCCCTTAGGTTGACCTAATAAAGTGGACTTAAGCGTCTACAGGACCTAAGGAATCAACTTAAGAGTTAGGTCGACCTAACTGGCAGTTCTTATTAAGTTGACTTAAGCTTTCATTAAGTCGATTTAAAGAATTTCTTAAGTCGATTTAATGAAAGCCTGGGGTGGACAGGGACTAAGTTAGGTCAACTTCGGCCTCCTTAAGTCAACCTAACTTGCAAGTGTAGACATAGCCTTTGGATTTGTTCTTTCTTTTCTTTAAGGACAGTTGCATTATATTCACTTCACTAGAATTCCCAGTATTAGTCTTTGAGGGCATGTCTACACTGCAGTTAAAAACCTATAGTTGACTCATGTCAGCTGACTTGGGCTCATGAGGGTCAGGCTGTGGGGATGTTTTATGGAAATTTAGGTTTCTAGGCATGGGGTGAAGCCTGGGTTCTGGGACTCTTCCACCTCACAGGGAACTAAAGCCTGGGCCCTAGCCTGAGCCCAGAAGTCTACAGTGCAATTAAACAGCTCTGCAGCCTGAGTCAGCTGGCGTGGGCCAACTGTGGGTATGTAACTGTTGTGTAGACAGGCCCTGAGAAGATGTATGCCCAGGAAACTGAATACCCATGGAGGACCCACTGAGAAGTGCATGTATGTGTTCATAAATAAGACAATACCTACTTAGGTGTCAACTGCGTAGTGACCAGATATTTTCCGATGAGCTGCACCCCAGTTACCACCAATACATTTTTGCATTTGCCTATCCAGTTAGATGCCACATTGTCAGGAAAGTTCCATGAAAGGAGTGCAAAGTTGACACTGTCCCATAAATAGCTCATTCTATTTCCTGTTGCATTTCAACACGAAATGCTTGTTTTTTTTCTTACTAGCTGGTATAGTAGACATAGAAATAAGACTTTTTATTTCCTGATGCCCCATAAATGTACATTTCAGATATTAGTAGCAGTAACACAGCTACAAACTTGTGGGAAGGGGAGAATGAGAGCCAGACAGGCTTACTCCTTCCCCTACCAGTGCCTTGCCTGGAGTCAGAATTGTGCAGGCAAATCTTTTTCTCCTAATCTTCTGAGAGGGCAGCAGGGTCAATATACAGCCACATCATTTCCTCCAGGCATGTCAATTTTGGGAAGAAAGAAGTTTCTGAGAGGAGGAGCTTTCCAGAAACTGAACCAACAGGAGCAGAGACAAGTAGATTGAGCAGGGGCTGTCAATACTAATGACATAATCAGTGCCCGATGGCTTTTTTCAGTTTTCTTCTGGTTATTCTCTCCCACTATGATTGTTGCTCCAACTCCCTTCCCTGTCCCTCCTAGCTCCATGTGCCCCATGTTCTCCTTCTTTGCTTGTCCCGTCTTTTCAATATCCCCACTACCATACTTTGTCTCTTTAGGTACTCCCCTCCCTAAAAAAACCCCACCATTCAAAACTACAATCAACACATGTGTGGGACTAACCTGCTATTTACAAACAATCACACTGTTAATTCTGCTTGTATATTCTATCCCTATTCTCTACCTTCTGTCTGTCTTGTCCATTTAGACTGTAAAGTGGAATTCTTATTCTGTTTGTACAGTGTCAAACACAAAGGGACCCTGCTCCCCAATGGTTTTCAGACAACTACCATCATACAAATAAGTTGCTAGGATTGTCATTTGAAAGGAGCTAATGGTCGCAACACTCAGGCTATGTACACACGATCAGATTAAAGTGCAACATGGCAATCACGCTATAAAAAACACGTGACCTTTATTGCAGGATAGTGCGTACACACGTCGCTCTTGTAACGCTACAGAATTCTTTGCAATATTGCGGTGTAGCGCAATGAATTCTGGGCACCTATCTCACAGTTCAATTTTCCCTCAATCTGCGCTTGGAATCATGGGATGAAGGAAAGGAATACAAAGCGCCATGGGTAAAATCTCAGTTTCCCGTGGTGCACTGTGTTCCCCTTGCATCTTCCTCGTTGCCAATAGCAACTTGCGCCTATTTTCAACAGTGCAGTGATGCACCGCACCACTTGCGAGCAATCACAACAGCAACAGCATGGATCCTGCTCTGATCTCCACTGTCGCCTTCAGCATTCTAAATACATCTCGGCTGGTTGCTCAGTATGCAATGAGCTCCGAGTCAGACGAGGACGTTGAGGAGCAGGAGCTGATCGATGCCATGCAGAGCAACAGCACCGCATTGCTCAGCTCCTTCACCGATCATCTGCACACGGTGCAACGCCGTTTCTGGTCGCAAGAGACGAGCACCGAGTGGTGGGATCGCGTTGTTATGCAGCTGTGGGATGATGAGCAGTGGGTACAGAACTTTCGAATGCGGAAAGCAACCTTTCTGGAACTATGTTCAGAGTTGGCCCCTGCCCTGCGACGTAAAGACACCAACATGAGGTCAGCCCTAACCGTGGAGAAGCGTGTTGCGATTGCTGTCTGGAAGATGGCGACTCCTGACTGGTACTGGTCGGTTGCAAACCAGTTTGGGGTCGGGAGGTCCACCGTCGGATTAGCCCTCTCACAAGTCTGCCGAGCCATCAATCGCGTTCTGCTACGGAGGACGGTGACGTTGGGCAATGTTCATGAGATTGTGGATGGCTTTGCTGCCGTGGGATTCCCTAACTGCGGGGGAGCCATAGACGGCACACACATCCCTATTTTGGCTCCAGACCATCTCATGACCGAGTACATCAACAGGAAGGGCTACTTCTCCATGGTGCTGCAAGCACTCGTGGATCACAAGGGGCGTTTTACGGACATCAATGCTGGGTGTTCAGGAAAGGTGCATGATGTCCGCATTTTCAGGAACACTGGTCTGTACCAGAAGCTGCAAGGGGATACCTTCTTCCCTGATCAAAAAATTACAGTGGGGGATGTGGAGATGCCCATAGTCCTCCTCGGAGACCCAGCACACCCACTGATGCCATGGCTCATGAAGCCGTACACCGGTAACCTAGATCGCAGCAAGGAGCAGTTCAATTACGGATTGAGCCACTGCAGAATGACTGTGGAGTGTGCCTTCGGCCGTTTAAAAGGGTGCTGGCGATGTTTGTATGGGAGGCTGTACTTGGCGGAGGACAACATCCCTGCTGTGATTGCGTCGTGCTGTGTCCTTCATAACATTTGTGAAAGTAGGGGAGAAAAGCTTTCCCCGGGGTGGGCTATGGAGGCACAGCGCCTCGAGGAAGCATACGAACAGCCAGCCACTAGGAGTATTAGGAGGGCCCAAGGAGAAGCTGCTCGCATAAGGGAGGCACTCAGGGACCATTTCAATGATGCCCTCCCCTAGTTAACTTCCAGGACGCATCAGGTGCACCTTATGAGATTTTCAATGTGTACAAATAAAGCCACTCTTCAAATTATTTGTCATTGTTTTTATTAAAACCTAAAAGCGGAGGGGGTTACAGGTGGGTGTGACTGCGGGTCTCTAAAAAGTAGCTCTGGGGGGGGACTGGAGGTTGCAGTATACCAGGGGGACGGGTGGCATTCAAAGAAATGCTTTGAAGGACTATGTGGTGTGGGAGGCAGACACGGCTGAACTGTATGGAGTGGAGCCCGTACATTAATCGCCTGGGTCTGCAAAGCAATCATGCTCTTGAGCAGTTCTGTTTGCTCCTTCATGACGCTTATCAGTTTGTCCCTGTGTTTCTGCCTCCTCTGTTGGGATTCCTCTCTCCAGGCTCGATTCTCCCTCGCGGATTCCTGTGCTGTTTTCAGCAGGTCCTGAAACATATTCTCCCTGTTTCTTTGAGCACGCCACCGAATGTTTCTCATGCGGTCAGCTGAGGTAGACACCGGCCTTGTGAAGGTCGAATCTAAAAAAAAAAAAATAATAATAAAGCTGTTGTTAACACAGAGCCTAGATAACCAATGTAACCTTCCAGTAGCACATTCCACTGGAAGGTGCAGGGCAGTCAACATCCCATGCTTCGCTGAAGCGGACAAGGTACGTCCTAATAGAAAGCTTACTGGGGGCTAACATTCTGCAAGGGCACACAGATGGAACCCGATATCTCTCTCCTCAGAATGCCCCTGCCAGCTAGAATACATATCCTACATGCCACCAGTTGCAAGCCAGGACCGTATGCTGCTGCACTGTGTGCTGCCATGGTTCCCAGGGCTGTGCTTTGCAGCTGGCGAGGCAGAGTATCCATCTTTGGGAGTGTAGACACAAATGTTTTCCCATTTCACCTGAGTAGTAGGCTCTGGAGGTACATCGAGGAAACCTTTACTGACCTAAATACAAATGATTTTTTGACAATCACTGCTTGTGTTGATGCACTTCTGATGAATGCACAGTAAAGAGCGTGCACAGCGGGGACTGAGACAGCAAGCACCCCCGCCCCGGACAATGATATTTTAGCAGGAGCCATAGCTGCACGAAAGAGAAACTTACCGGAACCCCCCTCTGCCGCCTCAGAGGACACGCTGCAATTCATTCTTGGGTGGACGTCTCAGCGGGGGTGCAGAAGAGCTCCTGGCTAAATGCTGTTGCACTTTCCTCCAGGTCATCCTCCATTTCCACCTCCTCATTGATCACGTCCTCATCCTGCTCGGGTCTGGCATTCACTGGATGAGGGGGGGCTGATGTGTCCACGGAACTCTTTGCAGTAGTTGTAGGGTCCCCACTGAGGATGGCTTCTATCTCCTTATAGTACCTGCATGTAGCAGGCACTGATCCCGAACGGCGGTTTGCCTCCTTCGCTCGGTGATAGGTTATTCTTACCTTCTTCACCTTTGATCTGCACTGCACAGTGTCTCTATCATAACCTCTCTCTGACATGGCCCGAGAAATTATGCCAAATGTATCATAATTTCGCCTGCTGCCGCGTAGCTGCGCCTGCACAGCGGACTCTCCCCAGATGCTGATCAGGTCCAGCACCTCTGCCATGCTCCAAAGGGGTGCGTGTCTTCCATGACAGGCTGCCATTGCTACTGATGATCGGAGCTGCACTCCACTCCACGAGGAAGAGAACAGGAAGTGAAACAGATGAGAAATTCGAAAATCCCGGGAATCTGATCAGGGCGGGGACTGTTTCGTCACGGCCACAGAGCAGGTGGGGGAAGACCAGAGAGGATGACTTTGGAATGCTGGGACACTTCCGGAGGCCAATCATTGCACGGTAAGCGTACACATGAGTGGAAAGGCGCAACAGCTGTTCCGCGTTAACTGCTACCACCCTAATCGAGGTGGTTCTTGTATTGCGCTACAACAAGGCAGTTAATGCGCAACAGCCCTATTGCACGTGTGTACGCTGTTGTTGGTATCACGCGGTAATAATTGTTAATGCGCGATAAAGTGATCGTGTGTACAAGGCCTAAAAAACCAATAGGGGAACACTTCAATCTACCTGCTCACTCCATTGACAACTTGCTAATAGCTGTGTTGAAACAGATGAATAACAAATCACAACTTCAAAGAGAAACTGCAGAACTTGAGTTTATATGCAAATTTGACTCAGTTGCCTTGGGGTTAAACAGGGACTATGGATTTTTCTCTCATTACAACAGGTGATTTGACCTCACCCTCCTCTATGTGCTGTTCCCCAGGGTTTGAATCCTAACACCTATTTTGATTTGCTGTTACAGCCTGACCTGATCTTATGTCATACACTCCCCTGCATTTAATTTCCTCCCGTTCGTAAGTTTCCCATCTTCAAAGCGTTTGACGAAGTGCGATTTTCTCCCACGAAAGCTCATGCAATAAATAAATCTGTTAGTCTTTAAAAGTGCCACAGGACTCTGTTGTTTTTCTGCAATAGACTAACACGGCTACCCCTTTGGAATTTGATCCACTGGCAATTGCAAACGTAGTTAAAGCCTATAGGTGTGCCAAGCACCCCTTCAAACTCAGTGGAAAGAGCAATTAAGCCGCATTGTGTAATATAATTCCAAGTCAAAGCTAAGCTGTCAGCGGGAAGTTTCCCAGACTGTGAACAAGGGGCAAGGATATGGGTTGTGCAGTGTGTGTGTTAGAGGCAGAAAGTCTGGAGGAGTAGTATGTTCCTGGGCACCGATCTTTCCAGAAGAGCATGCTGCGAGATTCCTGAGTAAACAAACTGCCGGCTGCTGGTTGTTTTGACTGTATTGAGGGAAACAAAATGCTGTGTACATTTTATATCAATAAACAAAACTACAGCAGTGAATGTGTTTTCAATTTCTATTTCTCATGGAAACACTTCTGCAGGGCCCTGAATATCAGCCACCTGCTTGGACTAGTGGGGCAGTGGCAACAATAATAGTATAAACAAGGTACCCTGTAAAACTTAAAGGGATGTGTTTGATCGGCACTCTCCAGTGACCTATTGCACTGGGAAGGAGTGGAGAGAGACTATAATGCCAGTATTATCCTAGACATCTGATTTGAGTATCTCATTTTTGTTGTACTGATCACCATTCACTTTCTGCTCCAGTGCTCTGTGCCCTTTACACTTTCTAGTTTTCTCTTTTTAATGCAAGAAGGTCATTGTTATGTAAAGATTTTGGCATAAAGCCTAGGTTGGAAACCTTTGTTCATAGGTGAAAACTCTTCATTGTGAAACTCAAACTACATGAAAATCATCTGATTGTGGCATGTACATACAATACAAACCAGCCAAGTTTAGCTGGAATATTTTCAGACTGGCAAAGCTGGAAGCAGTCCTGCTTGATCTATTCATATTGAGCTTAACTAATGAGTTTTCCTGGTTTGGTTTTGGATTGCATTTGGGTTTGTCCTGAAATCTTAGTGTGAAGTAAGTCCTGTGTTAGTAAGTGTCTTGGTCCCAGGTTGTCATGGTTGCGTAGAAGTATCCTCCGTTCAACACCTGTAGCTGGCCTGTGTCAGCTGGGCTGGTGAAGTCAGGCTGTGTGGCTTTAAAATTGTAATTGTAGGGACCTCTTTGATCCCATTACCCAGCTCTTGCCCGCATTAACTACCCTGAAGGGCTTTGGCAAAGGCTTATTAGCTCCAGCAGTTGCTCAATGAGGTAGAACCCACCACCACCACCACCACCACCACCACCTCTGTTGGTCTATGTTGTTAAACAGCAGCTGCATTCACTTGCATTGGAGCCATAGCTCCACTTCAAGCATAAGTGAGACCGCCTCATTAAAAAGGACTGTATTGTTACTAATAAAACTTGATATAATTGCTATGAAAGTTGCCATGAACTGCTCATGTTTTATTTGCTTTTCTTCTCAAGGTGTCCTTAACACATGTATAGAGGTTGTAATCTGTGTACAATGCTTCTGTGGAACTCTTTAGTCTCCCTGGATGAAAGTGCCATATCAATGCTGTTGAAGCGTGCTGCTGTTTGTTATTATAGTGGGCAGAACCTCTTTACACCTTTCTTTAAAAAAAAATTATTATTTTACTGCATATGACAGGTCAATATGACACTCAGGGCAATGAGTTATAAAATCAACAACGGAAAGAATAACGGAGACCAGGAATGATTTCAGCGAGAACCCCTGGAAAAATAATAGAATGAAATAATAGTCAAACAGGATCAAACTCTGACTGAACACTATAGCTCCACCAGCAGCAAACAGCGTCAGATCTTTATTTCTATTCCAATCCTTATGTTTGCTACTTCCATTGTTTTCAATGGTTGGTAAGCATTTCGAGTGAGAAAGGTATTTGTTCATGATAGCCTTGGTGGGAGCAAGTGTGATGCAATGATTTGGCTGATGGTGGCTTGGATATATGGGATAGGTCTGCCAGTGTTTTGAAACAAGAATGTAGTACGTGGAGGGGAGGGTTGAGGAGCAAAGGCTTTAATGTACTTGAGCTGCTTCCAGATTCTTGGGCTGATTTATGCCAGCCCAGATCTTTGGCACAAGTTAGAGCTGCCATTAGGCTGTTCTAACTTCTGTCTGCTTTCTAGGATGCTCATTAGCCAGGGATCTCCAAAACCTAGAGATGCTTTCACTATTCCCCCTGTGCCCTGGATACACTTCCTTTACCAGTGCCAACTATGCAGAGGGTATAAGTGCTGCTGCGGTTGACACTTCCCCTAGCGAAGAGCCATTCTTAAGGAGCCAGAAAAGCTAGATTTAAGGCTGCTTTGTTTTGCAAAGAGTCCTGTGGCACTTTAAAAGACTAACAAATTCATTTATCTTATGAGCTTTCAGGGGTGTCATCCCACTTCATCAGATGCTTGAAATGGAAAAGGAAAACTGACGGTATGGAAGGGATTAAGTATATGCAGTGGAGGGTAAATCAAAAATCAGTTCAGATATTTCAGCAAACCACACAAGTTGTTTTGATTCAAACAGTGTGGAATAAATAAACATGTTAGTCTTTAAAAGTGCCACGGGACTCCTTGTGTGTTTTGTTGAGCTACTAACACAGCTGCCGCTCTGGAACTTGTTTTGCAAAGCTGCTGGAGTTGGGCTGAGGAATTGGCCCATTGAAATGTAAAGGTGGAGACTGCAGTAAGACTTCTGTAGGATTGTTATTCTGTCTTGATGTACAAAATATTGTTTCCACACTGTTCTCTGGAGTTTAGCCTCCATTTCCTTTTAATCCTGCAATAACAAAGAATAGCAATTAATGCTGCATCCATTACAAGACATGGTGATGCGCACTGTCATCAGGAGGTAATTGTTAGACTCGCTGGTGGAGTCTCCTAGGTATATACAAATATTATGAGCTCTCAGCTGAAGAATGTTTGCTAGCCATTCCCTATGATGATAGCATATCTGGATATTTAGCATGTACGCCATCCATAAAAACATTCTACTTTTGCCCTTCAAAAACTTCTCTGGTTGCTGATTTACATGCAGGATCATTACAGTTCATTTCTCCATAAGCTTGATGATAATTGTGCAGCAATTAAAAGGGCCTTGTCATGTTTTCTTTGAGACAATAACTTGGTTTGTTCATTTTCTAGGTGATGTACGTAAATTGCTAACTTTCACCTATATGGACTTGGAAAGTTGTGAACACTGGTGTTCACGGCAGTCACAAAATAGAGAGAGAAGTGTGTTGTTTCTCCATTAGTGAAACCTTTGAAAGTTCTGCACGAACATTGTGTGCATTATACTAGGCATCCAGAGACTGGTAATTTGGGAGAAAGTTGGTCTCTAGTCTGGTAATTTGGGAGAAAGTTAGTCTCTAGTCTAGTTCTGTGTTTTAGCGTGCAGAATAAGTAAAAGCTAATCATAAAAGAATACAAATCCTACAGCATCTCTGTGGAAAGACTTGTTAATTTCTCAAGGGGAGACAATCAGATGAAGCATTAATTGCCACCATTTTTCTCTCGCTTTATCTTTTGGATTAAACTTCTTTCAGCTGTTCCTTTCACCACATTTTCAATCTATTGAATAATTTATGGTGGTGTCTGTTCCCTGTGGGCACCAACTTTAGACTGTCTGTGGAAGCATAGCTGGGTGGCTTTCTCTGTTCATACTACTTGTAACATTTGCATTCAAGAAATATGAATTTGATCAAGTTGAAATGATAGCTCTGTGATTAACAAGTGATCTTCCATTACTTTCCTGCCATCCTTTTCTTGTCCCCAAGAGACTTCTCTGCCTGCTTGAGGGTACCTTTTAAAGGCCAGATTTGCAGAAGCTGGACTTTTCTTTCTATAAATTGCAGGCACAGCATTGTGTCCAACAAATACTATCACTTGGCCATCTAAGCAGCTGGATACTTCTAAATACATGAATACAATCTACTATGGAACTACCTGCTAGGGATGGGGGAGGAAGTTATGCTTGTAAACTTTTTAATTGGCAGGTTTTGAAAATGTAATAACCACCTTCTTCTTCGAGTGATTGCTCCTGTCCATTCCATAATAGGTGTGTGCGCGCCACGTGCACGGAACGCCGGAATTTTTTCCCCTAGAGATCCCGTAGGGCCGGCTGTGGCGCCCCCTGGAGTGGCGCCGCTGCGGCACCTCTATATAACCCACAGCCGGCCCTACCCTCCCCAGTTCCTTCTTACCGCCCTGACGGTCGCTGGAACATCAGCTAGCTTGCTAGCAGAGTACCCTAGTTAGAGTAGCTTAGTGTTACTAGTGAGTTTAGTTAGATAGTTTTCTCTCGACGAAAGAGCCCCGGTTCGGGGCCAGGGCATGCCAGGCTTCAAGGCTTGCGGGGCCTGTCACAAGCCCATGCCCTTGGACGATCCGCACCACGCGTGTTTGAGGTGTTTGGGAGAGTCCCACCTACGCGAGCGGTGCAAGATCTGCAGAGGGTTCCGTCCTAGAACCCAATAGGAGAGGGAGCACAGACTGAAGCTCCTCCTGATGGAGGAAGCCTTGCGGCCGGTGAGCGCGGGGGATCCCGATTCCAGCGCGGCACCGTCGGTGCGGAGCGCTCCGGCATCCACCAGAGAGGTGCCGAGACCTACGGGCCTCGCTAAGGAGCCACGGCACCGGCTCTCGCCGCCGGCACCGAAGCCTTCGGCACCGCCACCACGGCACCGCTCCCTCTCCCCTGGTCCGGCTAAGAAGAAGAGCCGTTCGGACAGAGGAAGATCCCCTGTCAGACGCGGCAAGCATGGGACTCAGACGGTACCGGGCTCGGACCGTCCGCTCCCGGAGCAACAGGCTCCAACTCCGTTGACTCCGGGCCGGGAGAAGGTTCCGTCGAGTCCGGGGTCCAACGCCTCGCCAACCAGGGCCATCCTGGAGGAAGATCTCCAGCTGCCCTCGACGCCCGAAACATTCGAAGCGGCGCGGGAGCTCATCGCGCACACGGCACCATGCGCGCAAGAAGCTCACCCTCCGGCACCGGGGAGGTCGGTGCCGTCGAAGGGCAAACCGGCGCTGCTCTACCAGAGCTCTCCACGGCACCGTTCGCCGCTGGAGCTGTCGCATCCAACACCTGCCGGCCCGGCCCGCGGGGAGCGTCAGCAATCGGGGCATGCTTCGCCCCCGGCGCGGCACCAGTCTCCCGTTCCGCCAGCGGTGATCGCTGCAGCAGGGGCCCCCCGGTACCGGTCTCCCCCAGAGCGTCCGGACCGTGGCTCCTCACGGCACCATCTTCCGTCGGCGCCGCAGGAAGCTACACCCCTGGCGGGCCGCTCGGCTTACTCGGCGGTATCCGGCACAGCCCCTCCTTGGTCGCCCCGGAGCAGATTCTCCTCCGAGTCGGAGGACAGTGTGAGCTCCACCAGACGGAGCAGGAGCCGCTCCGGGAGAAGAGGGGATAGCCACATGCGTTCCCAGGCCCAGTGGGGCCCTCAGTGGCAACCACTGCAGCAGTGGCCGTTTTGGACCCCCTGGGCGTACCATCAAGCCCAGGCTCCCCTGTCAGAGAGGCCTCCCTCCACCCTGTCGTCGAGGCATCAGCCCTCCTGCACAGCGAGCGCCCCTCCGGAGCTGGGGAGGGCATCGGTCCAGGACCGGGCCAAGAAAGTCCTGGAGAACCCGTCGCAAGTAGCGGAAGGTCAGCAGTCCTCGAGGGTGTTAGACCCCCATCCGGACCCCGCTGGAGAGTTGTCGTCGTCCCCGCCGGATGAGGCAGTGGCAGGGGCAAAACCGGCTCCTATTCCGGACGACAGCAGGTCTCATCAGGATCTGCTTAGGAGGGTGGCAAAGAATATGGGCCTGCAAGCGGAGGAAATCATGGAGGAAGCGGACCCCATGATTGACATTCTCCTCCCGGAAGGTCCGTCCAGAGTGGCCCTGCCCCTAATAAAAACAGTGCAAAGTACGACCAAGGCACTGTGGCAAACCCCGGCCTCCATCGCCCCTACGGCCAAGAGGGTGGAAAAGAAATACTTCGTTCCTGCCAAGGGTTACGAGCATTTTTATTCACACCCAGCCCCAAACTCGTTGGTGGTGGAGACGGCCAACGAAAAGGAGAGACAGGGCCACCAAGGCCCAACGCCCAAGTCTAAGGACGCGAGGAAGATGGACCTGTTCGGCCGCAAGGTCTACTCCTCAGGGGGGCTCCAGCTGAGGATCGCCAACCAGCAGGCTATCCTCAGCAGATACACGTTCAATTCGTGGGCGGCCCTCGACAAGCTGGCAGACAAGCTGGACCAGGACTTGAGGTCCGAGCTGGCAGCAATGATGAAGGAGGGAAAGGTGGTGTCCCAAGCCCTCCTACAATTGGCCCTGGATGCAGCGGACGCCGCAGCTAGGGTAATGGCCTCCGGCATCACTATGCGAAGGAGTTCTTGGCTCCAAGCCTCGGGCCTCCCGGCAGAGGTTCAGGCTACCATCCAGGACTTGCCCTTCGAAGGACCGGAGCTGTTTGCTCCTCAAACGGACTCCAGATTACAGTCCCTTAAGGACTCAAGGGCCATGGTTAAATCGCTGGGTCTCCACGCCCCGGCGTCTCAGAGGAAGCCTTTCAAGCCGCAGCTAACGGCCCGGCCGTACCAACGGCGCCAGGATTGGGACCGAAGGAGGGGCCGTAACGGGCGCAGGGCAAATCGCCGCCCCTTGGAGCAAAATCAAGGCGGGCCGCATCATTCATCTGGCCCCAAAAAGACCTTTTGAGGGTACGATCGGGGACGTCGTACCAGACTCTGTTGCGGATCCAATTCCTTTGCCCTTCAACAACAGATTATCCCGGTTCCACCGTGCTTGGGCACTAGTTACCTCAGACCAGTGGGTGCTCCGCATGGTACAACATGGATACTCACTCCAGTTTTCTTCACCCCCCCCATTCCGCCTCCCCCTGCCCCGTCCCTCTTCAGGGACCCCTCTCATGAACAACTGCTGGCCCAAGAGGTCCAGTCCCTTATGGAGAAGGGGGCGATAGAGGAGGTGCCTCAGGACCTGAAGGGGAAAGGGGTGTACTCCAGATACTTCCTTATTCCCAAGGCGAAGGGGGGCCTCCGTCCCATCCTGGACCTGCGGTACCTGAATCGCTTTCTGCACAAGACCCGTTTCCGCATGGTCTCGTTGGCCTCAATTATCCCATCCCTGGATCCGGGAGATTGGTATGCCGCCCTCGATCTGCAGGACGCCTACTTCCACATCGCAATAGCCCCACGCCACAGACGATTCTTGCGTTTCAGGGTGGGAGACGGCATTTTCAGTTCACAGTCCTTCCATTCGGGCTGGCCACGGCTCCCAGGGTTTTCACCAAATGCCCGGCAGTGGTGGCAGCTTTTCTCAGGAAAAAGCGGGTTCAGGTCTTCCCTTACCTGGACGACTGGCTCGTACGGGGTCGCTCACAAGCGGAGGTGACCCACCATCTGCAGATCATACAAGGCGTGTTCTGCCGCCTTGGTTTACTGATCAATCGGCAGAAGTCCTCCCTCGTACCAGTCCAAAGAATAGAGTTCGTAGGCGCGGTCCTGGACTCGATAGTTGCAAGGGCGTCTCTTCCACAGTCACGATTCCGGGTGATCCGGGACGCCATAAGAGAGCTGCGAAGGCATCCGCTGACATCGGCAAGAGCGTGCCTGAGATTATTAGGACACATGGCGGCATGTACCTACGTAGTCAGACATGCCCGGCTACGTCTCCGCCCCCTACAACTATGGCTAGCGTCGGTTTACCGCCCGAGCCAGGACAACCTGGACACAATTGTGGCCCCTCCCGCACAGATCCTGAAGGACCTAGACTGGTGGTGCCGAGAGGACCAGGTCTGTGCCGGGTTACCCTTCCAAACCCCGAGTCCCTCGGTTTTCCTGGTAACGGATGCATCAGATCTGGGCTGGGGAGTGCACATGGGGCGGTTCCGGACCCAGGGCCATTGGAGGGACGAGGAGCTCCGATTCCACATAAATGTGAAGGAGCTCAGGGCAGTTCGTTTGGCCTGTCAGACGTTCAAGGAGCACTTAAAGGGGAGAGTAGTCTCTATCCAGACGGACAACACAACAGCTATGTTTTACATCAACAAGCAAGGCGGTCCCCGCTCCTCTCGCCTTTGCCGGGAAGCGCTCAACCTCTGGGAGTTTTGCATTCTCCACTCAATCCTGCCAGTAGCATCATACTTACCGGGGTCACAGAACACGCTGGCCGACGATCTCAGCAGGAAATTTCTGACTCACGAGTGGTCACTAAAGTGGGAGGTTCTGAAAGAGGTCTTCCAGAGGTGGGGGACTCCCCATCTGGACCTCTTCGCGTCAAGCTCCAATGCGAAATGCACACGCTTTTGCTCGTTCAGAGGCCGCAGCCCGGGCTCCATAGCGGATGCGTTTGCAATCAGGTGGACAGAGGGGCTCTCCTACGCCTTTCCCCCGACGCCCTTGGTGCACAAGGTGCTTCTAAGGATCAAACAAGACAGGGCCACAGTGATTCTGGTGGCCCCGGCGTGGCCCAGGCAGCATTGGAATACAACCTTGTGGAACCTCTCAACCAGGGCCCCGATAGACCTACCTTTGATGCCGGACCTCTTGTCACAGGACAACGGCAGACTCCTGCACCCGAACCTTCAATCACTCCACCTCAAGGCGTGGTATCTGAGTGGTTAACCACCTCAAGGCGTGGTATCTGAGTGGTTAACCCCGAACGAACGGCTATGCTCGGGGGAGGTTCAGGAGGTCCTGCTTAATAGCAGAAGGCCCTCTACACGCTCTGCTTATAGGGCGAAGTGGAAACGATTCTCGGCCTGGATGGCAGACAAGGGGATCGCACCGGGATCAGCCCCAATTCCCTGTATCCTCGACTATTTGTGGCATCTCAAGTCATTGGGCCTGGCGGCAGCTTCAGTCAAGGTCCACCTGGCGGCCATCTCGGCCTTCCACGTGGGGACGGAAGGGGGCACAGTCTTCTCGGCCCCTATGGTGAAGCGGTTTGTCAAAGGCCTAGATAAGCTCTTTCCCCCGACCCATCGGCCGGTGGCACAATGGGACTTGAATCTGGTCCTGACTCGGCTGACGGGCCCGCCCTTCGAGCCTCTAGCTTCCTGCTCGTTGCTGTGTATGTCGTGGAAAGTGGCCTTCCTAGTGGCCATCACATCGGCCAGGAGGGTATCAGAGTTACGGGCCCTAACAGCAGATCCCCCGTACACGGTTTTCCATAAGGACAAGGTGCAGCTGCGCCCGCATCCTGCCTTCCGACCAAAGGTGGTGTCTCATTTCCACACCAACCAGGACATTTATCTGCCTGTGTTTTACCCCAAGCAGCATACTTAGGACAGGAAGCGCAGGTTACATACCCTAGATGTGCGTAGAGCCCTGGCGTTCTACATTGACAGAACGAGACCTTTCCGCAAGTCTACTCAACTGTTCGTGGCAGTAGCGGACAGAATGAAAGGGGAACCCATCTCATCGCAGAGGCTCTCCGGATGGATAGTGGAGTGCATCCGCGAATGCTACAACCTGGCAAAGGTTACCCCGCCCCCTATCAAGGCGCACTCGACAAGGGCACAGGCTTCCTCGACGGCCTTTCTGGGGGGTGTGCCGTTAGTGGACATCTGCAAGGCAGCCACCTGGTCTTCAGTCCACACCTTCGCGGCGCACTACGCGATTACTCAGCAATCGAGAGAGGATGCGGCGGTCGGCAGAGCCGTCCTGCTCTCGGCTAAGCTGTGATTCCGACCCTCCGCCTCAAGGTAAGGCTTGTGATTCACCTATTATGGAATGGACAGGAGCAATCACTCGAAGAAGAAGAAAAGGTTACTTACTTGTAACTGGTGTTCTTCGAGATGTGTTGCTCCTGGCCATTCCACTTCCCGCCCTCCATCCCCGCTCGGAATAAGAGCAAGAAGGAACTGGGGAGGGGAGGGCCGGCTGTGGGTTATATAGAGGTGCCGCAGCGGCGCCACTCCAGGGGGCGCCACAGCCGGCCCTACGGGATCTCTAGGGGAAAAAATTCCGGCGTTCCATGCACGTGGCGCGCACACACCTATTATGGAATGGCCAGGAGCAACACATCTCGAAGAACACCAGTTACAAGTAAGTAACCTTTTCTTATTCAGACACACCAAGGCCTTTATTTTACTCCGTTACTGTGCACCTCAGATTGTTGAAGGCACGAAGCTGCTGCCTCTTGCCTCACAATGTGCCATGTATGGTCATGAGCCTTTGAAATACGCCTTGCCGTGACTTAAGGCGCTTGACAATTTAGGAAAGGATAGATACAGTATTGGATTCATCTGAACACCCATAGATTCAGCTTTCAGAGTCTCACAGTTTAATTCACCATCCTATCATACCCAGGAATGATGCTGCAAAGACTTAAGTACATAATTTTAACAACATGGATAGTCAATGGGGAGATGCGGTGTGTAAAGTTTTATGCAAATGTCTGAGCTAATTTTTCCCCTACCTAAGAGAATGGCTACTTCATATCTTTGAATTTACATGCATCATTGTTCTCTCAATGCGGGCAGCTTTTACCCACTTCAGATTGGGCAGAAGCAGGGGTTAAAGTAAGGGGGAACGCACCGGAACGCAGTTCCGGGGCCCACTAATTTGAGGGGCCACAGTTCCGGGGCCCCTAAAAATAGAAAAATCCGGCGGAACGCATGTTCCACCCTGCCCTGGCTGATGGCAGGTCCTACACCCCACCGTTGTTAATCACAATACTTATTGTGTTATGCAGTGTTTGCTAGTTTGTGACAATAATTTCTATAGACATAAACGCCACATAAAATTATAAATATTTTTATGGAGTGATAACCGATGCATGTGGTACTGAGAGTGGTTGCAAATGCCTACCTGGGCTGGGGCCCACACATGCATGAAGGGGGCCCAGAGATTAGGAGGGTTACGGGGCCCGTCACATTATACTTTAACCACTGGGC
This sequence comes from Pelusios castaneus, assembly GCA_007922175.1. Classification (NCBI taxonomy): domain Eukaryota; kingdom Metazoa; phylum Chordata; order Testudines; family Pelomedusidae; genus Pelusios; species Pelusios castaneus. Next base: position 12,572,676 of record ML685768.1, read on the forward strand.
AGAAGGGTTGGCGCATAGAACCTGCAAATCTCTCTAGTTACATGTGGGATTTTGGACATCTGACAGAGCTGTGGGCCTTTCTTGGGGAGTCCCCTGTGCCACTACACTGTTTCCAAGTTCACTTCTCCAGATTCCAAGGTGAAAGGATTCAACTCAGCTCATTTAAGCAACTAAAGAATCATCAGATGGTGACTGCTAGTCTCTCGTGATTTGGGATGGATGTGAGCAGTGATGAAAACATATCCCATTACCAACCTGCTTAGCCAGATAGGGTATGTCTAAGCTTACATTGCAGCAGAGGGTTAGTGCACTCAAGTCAGCTGACCTTTGTTAGGGAACTCTGGGCTTGAATGCCTACACTGCAAAGTAAACCTGGGTTCAAGTCTAATCCCCTTGTATATACACTACAATTGCATAAATCCAGGGGCCGGACTCAGGGCTGAAGGATCCAAGCTCAAGTCAAGCTAAGACCCAGGGCCTGAGCCCTGTTGCTTTTCAGTATAGCCTCTGCTCCACTTGACTCAGGTCTCAGGCGTAATCTGGAATAATTATTCCATGGAGTAATTTCTTAGCCCGCTCTATCACAACAATCTGCAGTCCACTCTATTGAAAACCCAAGTCTCCCCCACATCCTCTCTTTGCATATGGCAGCGGCTCAAGTCAGTGTTAACCCATTCTCTTCTGATTGCTGATCTGCAAGCACATAATCAGAGAGCCTCTTGGATTTGCAACAAGGGAGAATTGATCAAGCTTTTTGAAAGTGATCCTTATAATGTGTGCAGTAAATTTTTCCCTGCATTCCTAGGGCTAGAGAGGCCAATTTACAGGGGGGCACTAGGGATGTTGGGACATGATTACTTTGACTTGGGTCTCCACGCTGCAGGGTAGATGCTAGGGGCAAACACAAGTCAGAAGTCTTTTACCTAGGATTAAAATACAATGTAAAAACTCAAGCCCAAGGTTCCTTAACATGGTCAGTTGTCTTGAGTCCCACTAACCCTATGCTCACATTGTAGTGTAGACATACCCTGTTTTGTATTTTAACCAATTAAGACTTTTTTAACCTGTGCTCAAACCTACTGCTCTGGCATCTGCACTGTAAAGCATAGTCCCAAGTCAAAATATCCATATCCCAGAGTCCCTAGCGCTCCCACCCAGAAATGTGGTTGCTCTAGCCCTAGAACCATTGTGTACTGTGGGGAAAACTTTACTGCCCACCCCACATGTCACAAGGAAGCATCTCTCTTTGCAAAGCCCATGAGATTCTCTGATGGTGTGCTTGCAGATCAGTAATCAGAAGAGAATGGGTTAATGCTGACCTGAGCTGCTGCCATTTGCAAAGTGGGAGTAGGAGATGGGCTTCAGTTTTCAGTAGAGTGCATTGAGATTGTTGGGATAGAGAGGACTCAGAAAGTTGTTCCATGAAATTGTGGGATACTTCTAGATGACTCTTGGGACCCAAGTCAAGTGGGGCTGCATCAACATTGCAAAGCAATAGGACTCAGACCTTGGGTCCTAGCTTGACTTGAGCCCAGACCCTGCAGGGTCCTGGACCCTGGGTCCAAGCTCTGGGGTAGTGCAATTGCAGTGTAAATGTATAGGGGACCGATAAATCTTTAGCCTTGGGTCAAGTGCAGGCTTGCGTTGCAGCGTAGACATACATACCTATAGTTCTCCATATCGTTACACGAATTCCCTCCTGGTGACTATAAGCTAACTTCTATCATCCCATAATGGGTGTGTTTTGTCCAATTTTTCTTAGATGTCAAGACCCTCGAGCACTTAGAAATAATTGCATTTATTAAAAGGCCCGAGAGAGTTCCAGGAGGCTGTGAATGGCATGGGGGCAGGGTTTTGGTGCTGTGAATAGGTTCAGCTTTCTCTTTTGGAAACTTTCCTGTTCTTAAGGTCAGCATCATCACAGCAGTGTCCTCTTATTACTTGCCCATTCTCTTTGTCTATGTCTACACTTGAAAACTTGTCAACTCTGTTAAGTCGACTTAACGTTTCAAGTGCGGATGCGGCATTCATTGGAAGTGGCTCCCCGCTGAGAAGGGACCCGGGTCCCTTCCCCAGGAAGACAGGGTCCTTCCAAGAAGGGAGCCAGTCTCCTATCTTCCCCAGGACTCACGCAGGTCCTGGCAAAAAGGAGCCACAGCTCCTTTCTCGCCAGGATGTGTGGCTTCCTGGTAGAAGGGAGCCGCGGGTCGGAACCAGGGCTCCCTTCTTGCCAGGACCCCCATGTAGATCCCAGGGAGAAGGGAGCACAGGCTTCCTTTTTGCCAGGAACCCCGCTCCTTTCTCCCCGGGCCCCCTTGGGTCCTGGCAAGAAGGAAGCCGCCGGCGCTCCAGCCAACATGGGATCCCCGGTGGTTCCCATCCGCTGGAGCGCCGGGGCCGGCAATTTCCGGCGCTCCAGCTGACCGGCAATCCAGCTGACAGGGGACCCTCTGGGGATCCCCTGTCTGCTGGATTGCTGGCAATTGCCGGCCCCAGCGCTCCAGCGGACAGGGAAACCACCGGGGATCCCATCCAGGGAGCGCTGCTCCCTTTTTGCCTGGACCCCCGTGGGTCCCCAGGAGAAGGAAGCATGGGGCTCCCTTCTAGCCAGGACTTGCTTGGTTCCCCAGGAGAAGGCACAACGGGACTCCCTTCTCTCGGGGATCCAAGTGGGTCCTGGCCAGAAGGGAGTCCCGTGCTCCCTTTTTGCTTAAAAAGGAGCTGCTTAAGTCAAATTAATGAAAGCCAGGTGTGGACACTGCTTTCTTTAAGTTGACTTAAGCCTCCTTAAGTCGACTTAATTTGAAAGTGTAAACGTAGCCTTTCAGACCATCCTCTACATTAACTCATCATTAATCACAGACCGGGGTGGCCCTAGCTTTTAGCCACCAGACTTTCTTATAGAAGACAAGAAAGAACAGAGCTAAAAGTAAACAGGAAGATCCCACAAGGCAAAAAATATAAAGCACTTGGATCATACTGACTGTTACTAAACAAGCCTATTTTAGAACTCACCCATATCTAGATCATCTCTGAAATGCATGGAAAGGGGTTTGAAGAGCTTCTTTAGGGGTATTAATAGTGTAAAAAGGGTTTATGGATTGATAATTATTCTAATTTAGAGAGAGCGAGGGTGAACTATCATTTATGCAAATGATATTTTAAATACAACAGTGTCTCAGCCTTTAAATATTAAATCAAATGGTGCACAATTGGGGCAAGATTGAAGAGATTTCTAAAAAATCCATTAAATTCCTACTTCTGGTATAACCAAGAGGAAAATAAACTCATTTCAAAACTTATCTGCACCAGATATTTATTAACAAGCTAACATTTGTCAAGTTTACTCTAATTATTCTCAATTACCAAAAAAAAAAAAAGGTATAGGGACTGACTCTTTTCTTTTACACCGCATTTATAGCACTAGCTGAATTACAGCCTGTTTTGTCTTTGGTCACTTTTAATCAGCAATTCCATATTTTAGATAAGTCTTGTAGGAGATAAAAATGTGTTTAGCGTTGTTGCCCTGGGACCTTGGAAATGCAGCTGTGGGATGGCTATTGTTCAATTTCAATGCATTTCAGTGCACCCTAAAGCGAATTTCCTTTCTGCTGAGGTTCACGGATATGATGAGTGATAGGGTTTTTTTTTTTTATCATACATCTTTGCATCACACTAGATGGCCTGATAAGCAGCTTGTATGCGTGTGAAAGGAAGGGAAACAGGAATTCCTTTCGGAAGGGTGACAATCTTACCCAACCTAATGCAAGCTTAAGGCAGATGTTCCAGGCAGAAATCTGCTGAAATGCATCTTAAAACTTACATAATTGCCAGAAATAAAACTCATATTTATTTTGGCTCTTATTCCAATCATTGATCTTGTTTATGGAGTTTGTGTGTTTTTTGTTTTTTTTTTTTTTAAACCAGTGCCAAGAATTTACATGTGCCAAGAATTAACATCCTAGCATGTTGATACATGGAAAAACAGGATCTGGCAATATCAGTGCAACAGATTTTGATCACAATGGCTGTATTCATTAGCCTTTTGTTTAAAGTATTTAGATTTCTTTTATTATAACACCTCAAAAGTGAATCCCAGCATTTCATTAAGGATATATTAATATTGTTTTCATAGTAGCATAGCTGTGAGAGATGGAGAAGATCTGTTACGTCATCTGTCTAGTCCCCCATCTCCATGCAAAAATGTTTCCTACCGTGTATCTTCTAGTGTTTAGTCTAGCTTCTTTTTAAATGTCTCAACAGAAAAGCCTTAAATTGCTACCCTTGGAAGATTATTCCACAGTCTATGAGACCTCCCTGCCAGGCGTTTTTTTTCTGATATGACCTTTTCATGATCAGGGCTTAAAATTCCCTCCCAACCCTAAATACAGTGATCAGTTAAACACTGAGCATGTGGGAAAAACTTACTAGCCAGACACCCAAAAAAGAATTTTCTCTAATAACATAGAAACCGCCCCATCAAATGTCCCATTACAGGCCATTGACATATCTTCCTCCAGTAGTCAAAGATCAGTCAATTGCCAAACTAGGCAGTCCCATCATACCATCCCCTCCATAAATTTATCAAGCTCAATTTTGAATCCAGCTAGGTTTTTTGCTCCCACTGCTCCCCTTGGATGGCTATTCTAGAACTTCACTCCTCTGATTGTTAGAAACTTGCATCTAATTTTAAGTCTAAACTTCCTGATGGCCAGTTTATACCCCTTTGTTCTTGTGTCCACCTCCCACATCCAATGGAGAATGGCTGTGGACATAGCATGATGTCATAACCTATTTGTCTACAAGCCAGTGAATATCACCACCCCATAGCATCTAGGGGTAAAACAGTCATATTATCCTGACTAAACTGTAGTGGTTTGAACTGTGCAATTAGGGGTGAGAAGGGGAAGCTAAAATGACGGAGCAGAGAACAACTGTCTCTTTGTCATGCCTGAGATCTCTGGAACGCCAATTTCACAGCCAGAGAAAGGCCTTCTGTGGAAACTGTGGAAGTTGTACACAGTCTGTGGATCTGACTCCCCATCAGGATTCACAGATTTATATGTTCGAAAACGGTAGCCGTGTTAGTCTAGGTCAGCAAAACAAAAAAGGAGTCCTGTGGCACTTTTAAAGACTAACAAATTTATTTTTTCGCTTGAGCTTTTGTGGGAGAAAATCCCACTTCATCAGACATTTTTTAGCTCTCCTCATCCAATGAGACTCTGATGTCTGGAAGAATTGAATCATAGCAATTTGTTCTCAGGTGATTAAACAGTATGATTTTTTTTTAACCTTCAAATACAAGCAGGACAAGAACAAATTCTAGCAAGTTACTAAGTTATGCTAGGACCAGTTTTAATCATTTTTCTCAGCCTGAGTCCAGATCACCTATTTCAAAGGAAGGTCTCTTGAGCATGGTCAAATATGTTTTAAATGAAGAACATCAGAAGAATATGAGATTAGATATATTTTTTTATCAACTAATAAATTCCAGGTACAATGAACAGGAAGGATGTCAATCCAGTAAATAGCTTTAAATTAGTATGAATTGAAGAGGGGTCAAAACAAAATCCCCAGATTCCATCAAATTTAGCTTCTTGTTAGGATCCAGATCCTTTGAATGACATCAACTTCCACTTCGGCCAATGAAAGATGAGCAAATTCCAGCACTTTGTGAAAGCCAGCCTTTGAATCTGATCTTTGTAGCTTGGGCCTATCTCTAGCAGGGATGCGATGCTTTCATTGTTTGGAACAGTCTTTCAGATCCAGAGTCTTGATCTCCACCTTCATTCCTGAAATGTTAATATCTAGGACCCTATTAATTTCACAGCCATGGAAAAACACATCAGATCATGAAACTGGCCCTTCTCTGTAGAATCTGATCTCTACCACTCTAGCTGGGGTTCCCTAGCTGCTAGTCCCAGCCAGGCTGGGTGCTTCCAGTAGCAGAAGAGAGATCATAAACCACCTCTGATTACTGCCCAGACCCAGAAGTTCCTGCAGCAGGATTTGTTACTGGAGGTGGGTCTGATCTCCCCCATGCTGCTGGAAGTACCCCAACCAGCAGCTCCTAGCTGCTAGTACTAGCCAGGCTGAGGTGCTCCCTGAAGCGCATAGGTCAGACTCACCTCCCTGCTGCCTTCAGAGTCCAGCTCTGGAGTCCACCTGGAAGTGAGGGTGGCAATCCTGCCAGCCCCTACAACAGGGTTCTGACCCTTCCCGCAGTGACAATCCTATTCTGGGTCAGGACCCAGACCCATGGTGATAATATTGTGAAAATTCAGATGAAAACATCTGAAATTGTGAAACTGACCAGTTTTGGAATCATATGGCCATGAAATTGACTAGACTGGACCATGAATTTGGTGGGGCCGTACAAAGGTCCGGTCATAAATTAATTTGATCTAATTCAAATTTAGAACTATATACAACAAAAATAAATTGGTTGAAACTTAAGTTAAATAAATCAATTATGCTGTGTCTCATCTGGCTTTCTCTTCCCTAGTTTTAACACCTATAATCCCTTTCCTCATTTCTGTTTAAAAGTTCCCGAGGGGTAGCCATGTTCAGCAGAACAAACAAGGAATCTGGGGGCATTTTTAAAGACTAACACATTTATTTATCACGTGAGCTTTCATGGGAGAAAATCCTGCTTCATCAGACACTTGAAGATGGGGAACTTACAGAATGGGAGCAAAATAAATGTAGGGGAGTATAAATCATAGGATCAGGTCAGACTATTACAGCAAATCAAAGCAATTGTTTGGATTCAAACCGTGGAGTACAGCAATTAGCGTGGAGGGTGAGGGGTGGATTCTAATGAGAAAGAAACCCATAGTCTCTATTCAGCCCTGAGTTCACATGTCAAATCTGCATATGAAATCCAATTCTGCAGTTTCTCTTTGAAGCTTTGATTTGTTACTCATTTGCCTGAGTTCGGCTATTAACAGATCAGAAGTCACGTGATCAGGAAAATTGAAGTGTTCCCTATTGGTTTTTTAATTATTCAGGGCTAAATTAGGCAGTTCAGGTCCCTGGAAGCCAAACTGAGGCATTTAAGAGTCTAATATGCATATATGAAGACTAGTGCTCTGTTAAAGCAAAAGGGTCCCAAGCACCCTCTCATAATAACTGGGTGGCTCAAGGTGATGTATTGTGGTCATTGAACGTGAGCTATACTATGCACTGTTAGTTTGTGGCCCCTCCTGGCATTTTTCAGAGATTTTATTTGAGGTTCTTGAACTCTTTCTCCCCTGTTTCTGCTTCTGTATGGGGAACAGCAGTCACTAGCAGTAGTGCCATAGGGACATATATTGAGGTACTTACTCAGATCTTAAACTACATTACCACTGAAGTCTATTTGAGATTTTCCTGGGTAAGAACCTCGGGATTTGGCCCTGTGGCACTATTGGTTTGGCCATGGGTCCTTGAAGTGGTTGGGTAGGTGAGTGTCCTACATAGCTAGCCAGCTCTCTGTCTCTTGCAGCTGGGCTTTGTAGGGCTGGCTGAAGTAGGGATTGTACCATGGGCATGGTATCCCATTGTTCCGCACCTCCAAGCCTGCTTCCATCCATGTGAGAAAGAAAGGGATAATATGGAGAATTTTCTCTTTATATATGGAATCTATACACAACTACTAATTGGCCTACTGGATGGAGTCTCTCTGGTATAACAGTCAGAATGATTGTTTGGGAAGGCGGGCCATGCTACATAGGTCACTAAAATGTGGAGAGAGGTGCCAGAGTCAATATAACCTGCTGCCCGTTCCCTTTGGGGGAAATCCTAGGTCAATTTTGCACATTCATTAAATGGGTGTGATATGGGTGGAGGTTAGGGGGGATTTGTTGTGTCACACAAGCATCCACATGAAGAAGAGGTTTGCCAAGTTTCAGCAGAGGCCAAGGTGACCAGGAAACAGGCTTCAAGAGTGACGTAGAGGAAACTTGGTGGAGTTGCTTAATTAGATTACTCAGCAAAGAACAGCACAATTAATGGCAAATGTAGTCGTCAGAAATCTTTTGTTGCTGTTTGTTAGGGTGCAAAAGGACAACAACGTTCATTAGTTAGTAGTTAGCAGGTTTTGTCTCTACTCTTTTCTGACAAATTAATAAAAGTGTATTGCTAGGTTTATACTTGCTTATCCTGTGCTAGGAAACAATGTCTATTCCTTTTTCCTTTCTCTTTCCTCTAAGATCTTGCCAGCCAAGAACCCGAAGGAAGGAGTTCCTTTGCGACCACTGTGTGTGGGTGGGTGGGCTGTCAGGATTTTATTTTTAATTTTACATAGTCATTGAAGATGACAGGCAGACTACAATAGCCTAACATCAATAGTAAAATCAGATAGCCCTGTATAGGCTGTGGGACATAGCCAGAGCCATCTATGGGTTGGCGAGCTTCTTGTGCTCTCCTGGACAGAAACTCTGAGAAGCACTGATCGGAAGGAAACACACTACTCTTGGGGAGGGTGTAGCATCCACTCCCTTTTGTTTTGGTGCCTCACTTGAAGTGTAGACTACAGCTGGCATAAAAATATGGCAACAATTTCATGACAATTTAGTTAATATTTTGGTGAAAAATTTACACTGGCGTTTTAAATTTAATGCCTCAGTCATGTCTGGAGCTGATCCAATATTTTGAAATTTTCTCAAATCTTTCTTTCTTTCTTTCTTTCTTTCTTTCTTTCTTTCTTTCTTTCTTTCTTTCTTTCTTTCTTTCTTTCTTTCAAAACATTGAGTATTCAACCCTGGATTGTTTTATTCCAGATTTTGAAACATTTTGACCTGTAAAGCCATGACATCAGTTCCTCCTGACCTGCTTTGCAAAGGCTAGCTTCTTTTCAATCTCTTGTGTCTTTGCAGCTTCTAAAATACATTAAGGTCCCTCAAGAAGTTGAAACCAAGGCTGAAGTACTCAATGCTTTTTTTACTTCAGTCTTCACAGGGCAGGCCAGCTCCCAGGCTACTACATGGGGTAACGCGGACTGGAGAGAAGAGTGGCCCTCGGTGATGGAAAGCCAGGTTAGGGAACACTTAATGAAATTGGATGTGCACAAGTCCATGGGGCCGGATGAACTGCATCCGAGGGTGCTGAGGGAGTTGGGGGAAGTGATTGCAGAGCCGCTGGCCATTATCTTTGAGAACTCGTGGCGAACGGGGGTGGTCCCGGAGGATTGGAAAAAGGCAAATATAGTACCTATCTTTAAGAAAGGGAAAAAGGAGGATCCGGGGAACTACAAACCGGTCAGCCTCACCTCAATCCCTGGGAAAATCATGGAGCAGGTCCTCAAGGAATCCATCCTGAAACACTTGGAGGACAATAGAGTGATCAGGAACAGTCAACATGGATTCACCAAGGGCAAATCGTGCCTGACCAACCTGATTTCCTTCTATGATGAGATGACTGGATTTGTGGATGCGGGAAGAGCCGTTGACGTGGTATACCTTGACTTTAGCAAGGCTTTTGATACGGTTCCTCGCAGCATTCTCGTCGGCAAGTTAAGGAAGTATGGGTTGGACGAGTGGACCGTAAGGTGGATTGAAAACTGGTTAGATCAACGGGCTCAGCGGGTAGGAATCAATGGCTCAATGTCTGGTTGGCAACTGGTAATGAGTGGAGTGCCCCAGGGGTTGGTCCTGGGGCCGGTTCTATTCAACATGTTCATTAATGATCTTGATGATGGAATAGGCTGCGTGCTTAGTAAGTTTGCAGACGACACCAAATTGGGGGGAATGGTAGATACTCTGGAGGGCAGGGACAGGATCCAGAGAGACTTGGACAAATTGGAACACTGGGATGAAAGAAACCTCATGAGGTTCAACAAAGACAAGTGCAAAGTACTGCACTTAGGATGGAAAAATCCCATGCACTGCTACAGGCTGGGGACCGATCAGCTAGGTAGCAGCGCTGTAGAAAAGGACCTGGGGGTTATGGTGGACGGGAAGATGAATATGAGCCAACAGTGTGCCCTTGTTGCCAAAAAGGCCAATGGCATATTAGTCTGCATCAGTAGGAGTATTGCCAGCAGATCGAGGGATGTGATAATTCCCCTCTATTCGACACTGGTCAGGCCACATCTGGAATACTGTGTCCAGTTTTAGGCTCCCCACTACAGAAAGGATGTGGACAAATTAGAAAGAGTCCAGTGGAGGGCAACAAAAATGATTAGGGGGCTGGGGCACATGACTTATGAGGAGAGACTGAAGGAACTAGGCTTATTTAGTCTACAGAAGAGAAGACTGAGGGGAGATTTGATAGCAACCTTCAACTACTTGAAGGGTTGCTCGAAAGAGGAGGGACCTAGGCTGTTCTCAAGGGTAACAGAGGACAGAACAAGGAGCAATGGTTTCAAATTACAGCTGGGGAGGTCAAGGTTGGATATTAGGAAAAACTTTCTCACTAGGAGGGTGGTGAAGCATTGGAATGGGCTATCTACCACCTCCCTAGACTCTCCATCTTTGGAGATTTTTAAGGCTCGGTTAGACAAAACCCTGGCTGGGGTAATTTAGGGGGAGTGGTCCTGCTTTTTAGCAGGGGGTTGGACTAGATGACCTTGTGAGGTCCCTTCCAACCCTATTATTCTATGATTCTATGGCTAGTCTACACTTAAAATTTATAGCGGCACAGCTGCATCAGCACAGCTGTGCTGCTGTAAGAGCGTTTGTGTTGCTGTGTTATATCAATGGGAGAGAGCTTCCACTGACATAATAAAACTACTTAACCAAGCGGCGGCAGCTATGTCGGACAGAGACCGTTTCCGGCCAACATATCACTGTCCACACAAACGCTTAGGCTAGCAAAACTTGTGTCACTCAGAGGTGTGGGGTTTTTTCCCACTCTTCTTTGCCAGCATCAATGCTAGTGTAGACAAAGCCTAATCCAGGTCAACAGAGGAGTATACTTTCGGAAGTGCCAGTCCAGGATTATAATAGCTGTTCTTCAGGCACATGTGGCTTCTTACAGAGAAAAGTCAGGGTCATCTTAGGCTGTACCTGGGATCCTGGTATAACACTATGACTATATCTTGGCTACAGGCTTCGATTGGCATAGCTATGTTGGTCAGCAATGTGATCCCTGACAGACATAGCCATGCCAGCCACGCGTCTTGTGTCGACACAGTTATACTGCACTTTGGCAGCTATAGCTTGTTCTGCTTCGGGGGGCTGAATCCATGCTAGAGTGTTTTGCTGGCATAATATACTGGTATTCCATCAAGCACTCCTAGTGGAGACATAGCATGATATTTATCTTACTTACTCAACCTTCCTCACCCTCCAAAAGGAAGAGGAATCTTATGCCTTCAGATTTTTAGGGTTATATCTAGAATATGTTGTACAAAAATAAAGAGATGGATTTTGCAAACAATTCAAAAAGTCGGTTTAAAGTGTTCCTTTTGCGTATATGGTGACAGCACCATTCCTTAATCTCTGTATCCAGTTAAGGATAACATCTATTTCATGAGCAGTGTAAGGGAGATGTCCATGATCATTCTTCCTGCTTTCAGGTGCTTGAGTTTTGGAAATGAAGTGAGAGGTAAATATGTTGCTATCAGTCAGCAAGCTTAACTAGTCTGCCAAAGAAATTTTTTTTTTAATATTGGAATTTCACAGGGAGCAGATGTTCGGAGCCAAAAAGTGCTATTTTTATATTTTCAGGTTACACCTGCACTCCGAACAAAAGAGAGAATTTCCCTTTTGCTCTTTACCTTTCCCATTAAAATCTGTCTTCTCTTCCCTTCTTTTGTCTCTTGATTTTGTGTATTAAATAACTCTATTGTCATGGAAACCAATGTAGCTTTGTTACAAGAAGCAGAACACTAAAGTTACCCCCTACTGTGTCATATCTAGTTTATTTTAGTCAAAGCATGCAGGAGGGTGGACTCTGTCTAATGACTGGATCTGTGCAATGCAGTCCCCTGACTGTGTCTAATCAGCTTTGCCAACACTACAAAGAAAGCAGTAAATGTGATTTGGATGGCATCCTACACCAAGTAATCTAGGAGCTCACCTGGGGGGAAAATTGGTGGATTCTTGTGAATTGTAGTAGTTCATTTGCTTTAATTGAGGCAGCATTAAAGATTCATAGAGTTTAAGGCCAGATGATAGGTGATAGATCATCTATTCTGCTCTCTTGTATATGTCAGGCCATTAAATTTCACTTAGTTACCACTGCATTAAGCCCAATAGCTTGTGTTTGAGTAAAACACATTTCATGTTTGGTTAAAGCATATCTTCTAGAAAGGCATTCAATCTTGATTTTAAGACATGAGGAGATGAACTATTCATCATTTTTCCATAGAAGTAGTTTGTTTCCATGGTTAAACATCTTCACTGTTAAAAATGTGCCATATTTCTAATTTGAATTTGTCTGGCTTCCCTTTCATGACATTGGATCTTGTTCTGTCTTTCTCAGCTAGAGTAATGAAAAGCTTTTGGTATGCAATATTTTCTCCTTGTGAAGGTATTATGCGATCAAGTTCTCTTTCAATCTTCTTTTTGATCAGATAAACAAATTGAACCATTTAAGGCAATGCTATATTGAGGGTGTCTGATGCCTGGGGGCCAATCCCACATTTGCGCCCCCCCATGCCTCGTACTCCCCCACACACAGATGGCAGGAGGGGTCCCAGCCCCTCTCCCCAGCAGCCTAGGGAGTGGGGTCTGTATCTGTATGAGTGTGTGGGGTGTGAGGCTGCAGGAGCCCCACAGCCTGGCCCTGGCTGAGACTGGGCAGCATCACCCTCCCCCCGGCCTGAGAAGGGGAGGGGATGTCATTACATTCTGAGGGGCACTGCTCAGCGCCTCCTGCATTGCCTGTCTTACCTCTGTCCCCCAGCACTTACCTGTCACCACTCCAGCCCAGTGCTGGCTCTGACAGGAGACGGTCTCCCGCTTCACAACACAGGAGGGGGGGCCCAGAATCTGCACCTCTCAGAACTTCCTGTGTCCCTCCTCCCTAGCCTTGTGAAGAGCCAGCCTGCCCCACTCTAGCTTTCCCCCTTTAAGGGCTTGACTACACATGGAGCCATTTAGGCCCCCCACCCCCCAGCCACTGCTTTAAGAGCTTGTCTGCAAATTGGGCCATTTAGGAACAGCTATTCCTCTGTAGACGCTCTTATTCTAGAATAAGGGTGTCTTGGTCCCATTTAGCTTAACCCATTTGGAAAGTCTCTCACTGCAAGGTATTTTCTCTAGCCTTGGAATTGTATATTTGGCTCTTCCTTGTGCTCCCTCACATTCTTCAACATCCCTTCAAAAATGTGGCCGCTGGAGCAGGAAACAATATTTTAGCGTCAATCTCTTACGAAGCATCTTGTGAACTGTTGCTTTCTTCCTTATCTTTAATTTGCTTTCCCTGTACTTTCAGTGATATATTTTCTTTTCTCTTTTATTATCTTATTTCTTTTAGTAGCCTCTTCTGGTTTGAAGAGAGAGATCTTGTGCTTTCCCCCCAACCCCTCGGCGGGGGGGGCGGGGGGGGGGGGGGGGGAGAGGTGAACGGGGCAATCGCCCCGGGCCCCGCAGGTACATGGGCCCCACGCTGTTCTGCTCCCAGCGGGGCAATGTGGGGCACGCGAGCACCGCAGGCCCTCCTCCCACAGCCACCCCACTGCCTTTAGCAACGAGCCGAAGGCATCGGGGCAGGGTGGGCCGGGAGGGCTATGCCCAGCCCCTGGGCCGGCCCTCCCCGCCCCCAGGGGTGGAGCACATGGAGCCCGGCCTTTGGGCTGGCCTGCCCTAAACGGCTGGCTCCTCCCTGCAAGCAGCCTTGGCCTCCGGGTTCGGGGCTGGGGCCGCTGCCGACTGTTGGGGCCGGGGCTGGGACCGAGCCAACTCCAGCTCCAACCGCCCCCTGCCCCCCCCCCCCCAGTCAGCCTTCAGGCCTGGGCCCGGGCCCCGCTCCCCCCCCAACAGGCAGCCTCGGCCGCCGGAGCTGGCTCCCCGCACCGGCAGCCTCGGCCTCCCGGCCCAGGGCCGGCTCCCTGGGAAGCGGAGCAGGCCACTCGGCCCGCCACACTCCCCTCCAGCAAGGGGCCCCGCTTTGGCCAATTGGCCCTGGACCCCGCTCCCCCCATGGGACAGGCCTAACTATAGGGGCGGGGAGAAAACAAAGGTAGTTTTTAAGTCACTTTTTCTTGCTATTGAGATTCTGGACTGCCTGCTGTGGCCAAAAACATTGTCAGGTTTTTTTTTAAAAAAAATCCATGCAAAATTAAAAAACAAAGCACTACTTTTGTTGTCTGTGAAAATCTTCACTGACAATGCTTACTATTCTCTGCACGGCTGTAGCTCTGTATGGGACATTTAGTCTAGGAGAATCCATTCTCTTAGGCTGTAATCAGTCTAGCAAACCCCAGCAAAGGCTGTAATCAGCTCGATTCTGCTCAAGATGCTGGGAAGCAGGTTGCTCCTGATGTGAGTGAAAGATCTTTTTGAAGGCATGGTGGGAAAAAAGCTTATTTTAACTTGTCCATTGCTAAGTGACCTCATGTACGCAGTATGATTGGCAATGCAGTTATGTGCCAGCCCATCAAACAGAGATGAATGTTCAGCCTCACCAGATTTTTTCGTTGGCACCAAGCTGCTGCATGGGGCATCATAAAATTGCCTCTTCACAACTCACTATGACACAAGAGCACATGGCGCTGCCACTGAGAGATGGACATGGAGAAGTATGTCGTTCATGTCACACCCATGGCTGCATGCATTCACAGCTCTGCTGCTGGCGATTCTTTTGAAATGGCTTGAGCTTTTTAGCCAAGTGTGACAATGGTACTTGCCAAGGTCGCTTCGAAGTACAATTGTGTTACAAAATGGGGAACAGTTGCTAAGGAGCTTAAATTGAAGTGATGGATAATTTGAAATGTTTTTCCTTTTTCATGCATCTGTTGGTTCCATGGCAACACTGATCAGAGGTGGAAGGTACCACCTTGCCAGATTTTCAGCATTGGTGTTTACTGGAGCAAGAGATTGTGGGCTTAATGAATTAAGAGCAGTGTGTCCAAGAGAGAAAGAATACTAGTAGATCTAATGCAAGGAACTAGGGTTGCCAAATCTCCATTACCATAGGTATGAAGCAAGCATCAGTTCACAAACACAGAAAACACAGCCTTTGCTAGAAAACATGTTTCTCTCAGGAAAGGCAAGAGAAGCACCTGCTTACTAAGAAAATCATAGTATGCAGAGTATCTCTCTTCTTTAAAATTATCCACAGTTCGTAGGACTTATGCAAATGCAAGTGCACAGCATGACCTGTGCTGGGGAGTTTGTAAGTTTTAGCTGCTAGCCATGAGAGACTGAGATCAAACAGCAAAATACCTAATGGTGATCCACACGTCCTCTTGAGTCCCTGTCTGTAGGACTTTGTGTTTGAATTATAGGCACCACTTATTAATAGCACTATTAATTAGTAAGGCTACCTGACACTTTCCATTTTCACTTTGCTTATAATTTTGCCAAAATGTCACTGTTTGGGCTGTGGTTTATTTTTGGAGAAATTCTGACAAAATGGTTCAGTGATTTCAGAGAACAAGGCTGGGAGAAAATGTTTTTCACATGTTAAAAAAAAATTCTGGGGATCTTTTGTTAAAATAAATGCCCTCATACTCCCAAACTCTGGACCATGGAGTTGAAATTTGGTCTTTGTATCAGGCATGCATCTTGTAATGATCTTGAGGGTTCATTAAAGACCTCATTAAAGATCACACTGTTGAATGAGTGAGGAATAGAACTTTAATAACACAGACAGGAGTGATTCCCACGAGTGCAGCTGGGAGCAGCCATGTTAGATCACCTGTAGAGCATGTCTCCCAATTCACACAACACTGACCCATGCTGGGGAGTGTCTCTAAAATTACGACCCTCTATAAGTATATCTCTACATGTCTTTTGCTGTGTCACCTAATCCACCCAAGTTTGACCAAGTTACAAACCTTTGGAAAAATCACATTTTCCACATCTCTCAGATTGTAGGGATTTAGATTATAGCTAAATTCCTGAAGATTCCATCTACACTGAGCATGCTCCAACCTAGAGTGGGCACCCTGCCATTGTAGCTCAGGCTATGCTATATCTGGGCATCTGAAATGAAACAAGCAGCCTCTCTCTCTCTTGTGCTTTCAATGACTCCTGCCCTGCAAGGCGCAGGCAGCTTGGCAGAGGAAGCTGCCTGGTTCAAATATACAGGGGACAAAAGATGGACATGCAAGTGAAGTGACATGAGACTAGATTGGGGCAAGGAGACTGATATTGAAGGCAGGCAGTATGGAAAAGGAAACTGGCACTGGAAGTGGAAACAGAGACTGGTACTGGCTGGGCACAGGAATGGGAACTGGCAGCCAGTATGTGGGGAGGACAGTGAGATGCGATAAGGTGACTGCATGGTCTGAAAGAGACGATACATCAAATGGGGAAAGTGGCTCTATGCTACCACAGGTTACTCCTCTGTCAGTGAGAATCCTTTTCTGTCCTCTTAGGCATCTTTCTGTCTGTCTCTGTAGCTGAGCAGACGATCTGATTCCTTATTTGAAATTATTTTACAAACCTTTGCAAGTGAAAGAGTAAATACCATGAAATCTGAACTCCTAAATCCTGGCCCTGTTCATTAGTTATGATTGGTTACAAGCCAGATGGGATTCTTTCTGCTCCCTGGATGCCTAAAACTCCTTTATAACCAGTTTTCTGCTGTGATTAATATGGCTATACCACATTCTGGCCCCAGACATTCATAGGTATCAGGCTGCCTATCATAGAATCATAGAATAATAGGGTTGGAAGGGACCTCACGAGGTCATCTAGTCCAACCCCCTGCTAAAAAGCAGGACCACTCCCACTAAATCACCCCAGCCAGGGTTTTGTCTAACCGGGCCTTAAAAATCTCCAAAAACAGAGATTCTACCACCTCCCTAGATAGCCCATTCCAATGCTTCACCACCTTCCTAGTGAGAAAGTTTTTCCTAATATCCAACCTTGACCTCCCCAGCAGTAATTTGAAACCATTGCTCCTTGTTCTGTCCTCTGTTACCATCGAGAACAGCCTAGCTCCCTCCTCTTTCGAGCAACCCTTCAAGTAGTTGAAGGTTGCTATCAATTCTCCCCTCAGTCTTCTCTTCTGTAGACTAAATAAGCCTAGTTCCTTCAGTCTCTCCTCATAAATCATGTTCCCCAGCCCCCTAATCATTTTTGTTGCCCTCCGCTGGACTCTTTCTAATTTGTCCACATCCTTTCTGTAGTGGGGAGCCTAAAACTGGACACAGTATTCCAGATGCGGCCTGACCAGTGTCGAATAGAGGGGAATTATCACATCCCTCGATCTGCAGGCAATATGTTCTGCCTATGTTCTGAGTCTTGAATCTGGAGCTCCTTTGTCAGTATTACACTCCAGGGCTGTACATAAATCAACATTATAAGCCGAGTTGAGAGCAAAGCTAAGGGGGTGATTTTTCTCTCCTCCATGCCAATGTAAATATGGAGGTCTTCTCTATTTAAGACAATAGAATTATACTTAATATAAAGTCATTGTAACAAGAGCAAACCTATGCCCAATGTATCCTGCATTATGGAAAGTTTAAGAAAGCAAAAGTCTGATAAAAAATTATTATTGCTTGTTAATAGAGGTTGCCCCCCCCCTTTTTCTGGGCTTTCTTGCCCTTTTAACACAAACTGCTCATGTTGTTACTTTGGGGCTTTGCACCCCTGTGAAATTCTAGTGATTGCCGTGCAAATATCTGAACTATTACAGATTTAAAGGTAGCCGAATCTTCTGCAGTTTGATCCCATCCCTAATAAAACACAGTAGAGCTGCATGCTGCATAAAGATGACTTGTCTCTCTCATTGAAACAGGGCTTAATAGTTCATATATGATAATGGATAAAATGACCTAAGGAATATAAGAAGGACTGGAAAAACAAAGCATTTTTTAAAATGGAAAAATAGGCATAATTTGTACTGGCATTACGAGAGAAAAACCCTTATATATAGGGTCCACTTTAAGAGAGGGTAGATTTACTCTCGTTTCCCTATGAGATATCTTGGGGAATACTGCCTTGGGCATGTTTGCCTGTACTCCATGTTGCTCATTGTCTCCTTGAGCTGTTGGCTTTTCTAGTTTCAGGATTTTCTATTTTAAACTCCCAAGAAAATGAAAATTTAAAGTGATGGTAGGCATTAGTGACAAGTCCCTTTGGCAGCTCAGCACAGTTAGTGAACTATCTAGGGCTATGTCTACACTTACTAAAGTTGGTTCGAATTAGTTATTTCAAACTAACTAATTCAAACTAATTTTAGATAGTTCAAATTAACTTAATTCGAACTATAAAAAATTTAATTCGAACTAAGCAAGTGCCATTCATGGCACTTACTTAGTTCGAATTAGCGAATTGCATTGAGTTCAATGAGCAGGTTACGTTGAACTAAGCAATTAGTTTGATCTAACATGGCCACATTGGTTATTTTGAACTAACTAGTTCGAATTAACCCTGAGTTCGAATAGCATATTCAAATTTATTAGTTCGAATTAAGGAAGCCCTTAATTTGAACTAATTAAAGCCTAGTGTAGCCATGGCTTTAGTTAGTTCAAATTAAGCTTCCTTAATTCGAACCAACTTGCCAGTGTAGGCATAGCCTCGATGTCTAGAGGGAGACTTTGAGAGGGAAGATGGGAGTTGGGCATGTGATTTGGGGGATCTTTCTGTACAATTTACGATTTTTGGTTGATATTGTGGAATAGTTACTTTGAAAATTGCTGTATCATTAAGTACTTCTATATAAATCTAGAATCCACCATTGATCGGCTACAAGCATATCTTTGCCAGGAATGGTAGTTGGTTGTTAGGCCTTAAGTGGTTGCCTATTTAGGTGCAAACACCTGAATGACAAACAGTGGACTAAGGGTTGGAAAAGCTACCTCCTCCAGCTTTCCTGTCGGGAGGGGGAAGTGAAGATGCGGAAAATCTGCAAAGAGACATAAGTAACAAAGCACAGGTTTTTTTTAAGGACTCATGGGGGAAGACTTGGCAGAGAGACAGAGGATGTTTGGGCAAGATAAGAAGAATCAGTCATGCTTTTGTAGCAAGGGGTGGCTGGTTTAGCTGTGGGGCCAACAAATGAAAGAGCTGACCTAGGGGAATAGAGGTGTCATGATTCAGAAGCATAAGGATCCTGGGCAGGCATCAGGTCCTTCTAGGCATGTCCAAAGAATGCTCCAGAATGGTGGAGAACTGGCGCAGAGAGATGTGTGTAGGGTTTTTGTATTGATCTGTGTCTTGTGCTAATAAGTAAAGAGGAGCAGTGTTTTTTAGATTGTTGTGCAAAGTAGGGGCATATTGCATTACACCTGGCGTGTGCCTTTGGAGAGTGAACCTATGAAGCTAGAGCTTCCACATGGCTGGAGTTCTGAGTGCTGGTGTGGGAATCTGAGGGGGTCAGCACTGGTTGCAGGTGGACAATGATGTCTGAGATCGCAGGCATGGGCAGTAGAGGAATTACACCCTGAGAGTGTATCTAAAGACCCCAAGCCAAACACAGTGCATGGACTCTGTTTGCATTCTAGAGTGTGAAAACAAATAAGCATTCAGCATTTTGATCCCCTTGCAGCACTCTGGTGTGAGTGTTCAACTAAACCTGTGACAGACATCTCACTTCCTTATGAGTCTTTGAAAGTCTCCCCCAGTCAACAATCCCAACATTTGATAGAAGAGCTACATATTTTTTATTCTGTACAGAAAGGACCCAGTCCTATGCTCCTTACTCAGGCAAAATGCCCACTGCCTTCAGATGTAGCATTGCTTGCGTAGGGGGTTCAGAACTGGATCAGCATTTTGTAAATTGAATCAGATGATCCTTTAAGGTAAGTGGATGGATGGCCAGAATAATGAGCTCGGTTCCTGCAAGTATAAATGCCCTCTACTCCCCTTGAACCTAGCACTTTGAAGAAGACACTCACAACTTCTTGCAACATACGGGTTGTGAGGAGTGTTGACGTTTGCAGAGATTCCTGAGACCACACTCTTGGCAGCCAGGTGGCTGTACCCAAAGGTACTAAGGCCAGGTCTACACTACAGATCTATGTCCATATAACTACATTGCTCAGGGGTGTGAAAAATTCACACCCTTGAGTGACATTGTTATACCATCCTAACCCACTGTGTGGACTATGCTATGTCAATGGGAGAACTTCTGTTGCCAATATAGCTATCACCTCTCCGGGAGGTGGATTAACTATGCGGATGGCAGAAGTTCTCCCATCAGTGTAGTAACACCTTTACTAAACACTAGATCAATGTAGTTGCACTAGCACAACTACGATACTCTAGTGCTGTCCATGAAGATGAGCCATCAGAGAGAACAGGGAAAAGGAACCATGTCAACTATTCAGACCAGCACTCAAAGACCCCAATCTGGGTCCGATATAAGACTTTGTGGTAGGCTCATGAGGGCCAATGTTAAGAGTCTTTAAGGAAAGAAGAATTTTTGTAGTGAACAGGTGGTGTATCAGTGCACCCAGGACACACACGTGTGTATGCCCACCCAATATTTCTGGATGCTGATCTGGATGGTGGGGTTCAAGCATAGCACATTATGTCTGTCAGTGGCGCAGTGCTTCACAAAGATGGGTGAACACTTTCCCTCCCTAGCAGATGGGCAACTGAGGCACATCGCTTTTAAGGACTTGCTCACTGTCCTATAGTATGTCAGAGACAGGAATTGACTTCCAATCCAATGCTCTGTTCTATGTAGCATGCTGCCTCCTAGGCTTTTTTGGTTACTTTTCACACCAAGCTCCCAAGATCCTCACTTCTCTTGCAGTGTGTGCCCTCTTACTCTAACCAGCCTACACACACCTGCAAAATGGCCAGCTGCCTTACAAGCAGCCATTCAGATGGTGGCTCCACCTTGGAATGCTTCTCTTCCTCCTGTATCCTCTCTGATAACCCAGCAACCAAAGGCTTCTCTCTAAAGGTCCTCTGGCCATCCCACATACCCTATATTTTCTGAACAGCCATTCTGCATTCCACACTAGGTTAAGTTTAAAGGCCAGTGTCAGAGTAATTTCCTTCTCCCTATTTGATAAGGCAGGTTTCCAAGACCCCATACAGGAGAAAATCTTTATTTTCATGCATTAAAAGTAGAAATGTGGTGTGAAATACAGAATGGATATATGTACAGCATACAGCATGTTAATATATTTCTATAATCAAATAAAATATTTTAAATAAATGTATTATGACATCCCCGTATATAGGATTTCATTAGGATATTGATATATCTTGCTCTTATTCTTTCTTTGGTCCACCAGACAGTTTGCTCTTTCATCTAAGCAATACAAGTTGTTTGGCTACAAGCACTGTCCTAGATGATCAAGGTTCTGTGAGTAGGAGAGATACCAAGATGATGGGATAGATCCCAAAGCACACTTTTGGGAAGTATCTTTTAAGGAGGTATCCATTATCATATTAATCCTCCTGCTTGCTTCTAGCCAAAAGCATTGTATCCTGGGTCAGTCCCAAAATGCATAAGCTAATATGGCTCCAGAAAATCTAAATCTCCATCAGCATTCTGTTTGCTTATAGACTGAAACAAAAGGTGAATCAAAATATAACCACTACTATTTTGCATAGGAATAATACACTATCGTTTAAAAACTTGGGCTATAATAAATTCATGACATGGATTGTGTAGGATGAGGTTAAAGAAGGAAAATATCATATAGGCTGCCTATCTAGCTTCGGGTAAAGTATGACACGGAACCAGTCTGTGGATGGTATCAGATGTGGTGGCAATGATGATGATGGAAAGGCATGAGAAATAAACATGACTTGCACATGGGTATGAAGTAATATAAATGTGGTTCAGCAACATTCCTTTATTGGAACGTGGTCATCTGCTTTGAAATGTACAGTACAAATAAGCATGCTGTCATTCTGTACAGCTGTCCTGACGGTACTGTACATACACCTGCTTGCCAGACAATCATATAGAACATGAGAATGCCTCCTCTGTGTGGCGTGAGATCTGTTGTGGAGGTGTTTCTGGGAACTCCCAGGCACCTGTGTCTGTTCTCTGTGCCTATCTTTAATTTGATCCTATGAAGGCTGTGTTATTATATCAGCGTGCTAATTAAATATGTTAGATTAACACGCACAACAGGAACAAAAAGTTAAATGCAAAGTTGGGAACAACTTCTGCTCTCTGCCCCTCTTCTAGCACCCAATCCCTAAAACACAATGACAAGAGTGCAGTTCTGCTGTGGGACAGAGATGGAAAGGTGCAGAAAGCTGGGGGGGAATCTATGCAGTTGAGAGGGTGTTTTGGGGTGAGGTGAGCTGTGCTAGGGGGTTATGCTTTGGCTTCTGGATCCATTAACAATATATCCACCAGCCAAACTCTCCTGGCAGGCAGGGAGGGCATTGTTGCAGGAGAGACTATAGGAACCTTAACTGAGTTCACAGCATAGCTTCACTCTGACTCCAAGTCTTTGAGAAGACAGATGTAGTTAGTTTCTCCCATTCCTTACCTCCTCCCCAGCTGCCACTGAACCTTAGTGCCTAACTTGCTTACTCAGGCTTGCATGAAAGGGATAATTTACCCTTGGATGGAGCCTTGCTAGCATCCTAACTGGCACTGAAAGAATTTCCTAACATTCTGGGTCAACACCTAGTATGTGCTCAAATTCATTGGAGGAATGATAATAAAGGACACAGTCCTTCTCTGTAACATGCTGCATGATTTTGTCTTTCAGAATCACAGTGAACCCTGTGTGCTACCTAGTTCCCCACACAGAAAAGAGCAATGGAGAAAAAGGAATCTCTGATTGGGACCAGAGACCCCAGGCACTAGTATTCAAGGATCAGAGAGGGATCCATCTGCGCTGCCTGGGGAGGGTAAGCATGACACTGTGACAATTAAAGTGCATTGCTCTCTGGCTTTATTTTTTTAATATTTGAAATGTAAACTTTCCTGGTGATCGGTTAGACTATTAGACTGTGGCCGCTATTCCTGCTACTATACTGAAACTTGGCAAGCTTTGTGTGTGAAACCATACAAGAAGGTGCCTTCATTCTGAGGTCCCTGTGAACTCAGTGTAGGGCCCCAGTAGCTGAAACTTTGCTCAGAACAGAGTGATAGCACCAACTCTCACTCCACATGGTGACTTGCAGCTGGCTAGCATAGTCCCCACATTGGGTGGCTGGCCGGAGTAGGTTTACTGCCGAGGTGCTCAAGTCACGTAGTGATTCCACAGAGCTTACAGAAAGTGTAGGCCAGCAGGGGGATCATGTGACACCTTGACTGCAACTTAAAACTGCCTTCCCTTGAGGGCCAAACACTGCTGCCTCCCAACAGGGAAGAATTTCTCCTAAAACACAGCAATCTCAGTTGGTACACACTGGACTATATTTGAACTGTGGTAGTACCTAGAGGCCATAATCAGTATTTGGGGGCTCCTTGTGTTAGGTCCTGTCCTGTCCAGGCATCACTGAAAGTACAGTCTCTTTAAAATAAACTGACTAATCTAAACACTTTTTGAAAATCCAGTTTCTGAAACAGAAGCTCCTAAACAGCATGTCCTGATTTTTTAAAAAAAGAATCCTTTAAAAAACAAATGTATTTTGGCTCCTCAAGTGGTGTTTATAATGGCCTTTTCAGTAAGGGAGAAACTGAATATCTATGCCACCGAACAGTGAAAATGAGTATACAAAATGTGCTGTCAAATGTAGAAAATAGAGGAAAAAATGCTACCTTCAAGCTGTTTACTGCAATGATAAGACCTTACTGCATATGCACACATAAGAGCAAAATGTATCTTTCCTGGTTAACCTCCATTGTTTCTTTCTCATTTCCAAGATTCTACGTATCTCCATTTAGAATGAAAAAGGCCCACACTTGAATTCCGCTTAGCCTCTCTTTAAGCAGCTTTATATATGTATAATAGGAATGAGGCTTATTCAGGCAGATTGAATGTCAACCTTCATTCCATGCTGAACAATTTATTTTCATAGCTGCAAACCTTGTGCGGTAGAACAAAGTAAGTGTTCAATTGTGGGTGTTCCTCAGTGACTGCAGATTAGTAGCAGTGCTGATTGGTGGCTAGTCCATATACTTCCTCTACAAATAGAAACTGGGAAATCATCCAACACGTCCCATTTTCCACTGAGGAAGCTAGTCATAGAAACAGGAAGGCTGTGTCAATAAAAAGTTACGGCTAAGCATTTCATGATTGTTTTCGGACCATAAATATTGTGCAGTGACCATTTAAAAAATGCATATTTTAAACAATTGTGACTTGTTGACATTTCCTAGTGGGGGTGGGGGTGGGGGAGCAAATTTATTGACCTTTCAGCAAACTCACTGTAAAACTGTGAGAAGTGACAGGTCTGTAATATTTTACTGCTCATTAACACTGTCGTATATCCATTTAGGCAAAAATTCCACTTGGGAAGTAGGAGATTTGGCTTCTGTTAGTATGCAGAGCAGACTCAAGCATCAAAATCACACTAAATCTTTGTCCATGGTTGGCCTATATAGCTCTTAAACATTCAGTGTCTGACAATCTGGGACAGGCCAGTTACTTTTAAAGTAGCTCGCATATTGTGAAGTCTATTGCATGCTACTATTCACTCTCTATTAAAACCATTCAAGCACAGAGTCTAAGGAAAATATCTGAAATACTAATAAACGGATCTGGTTTACTTACATTTTTTTTTTACTTTAGGGTGTCAGCCTGATTTTGATATGTGACTTTTGTCTATTTTTTGTGAGTACAAACAAATGGAGGTGCACATACACGATGTCATTCACACACTTAATTACCTGGCCGGGCTGGTATATCAGGTGATTAGAGCATGGACATGGCATTTGGCATTAGTTGCACCCATCAATGCTTGTTTCCTCAAAACAGCCGTATGTGCATCTGCAAACTTGTGGGTACAAAATGGGAGGCTGGATTTAGGCCCCTGTCAAAATCAGCACCTGTGTATGCTGAATTTGGAACCATGTTTTTTCAGTTGAAAGCCATAACTGCACAGTCATTCCACTGGCAAACTGCCATAATTTTGGAAAATTGCTTGTCAGAGTAATCGCATCTGGAGTGGTGTGGTGATGGTGGGGGTTAATCCATTTCTCTAGTTTTTTTTAAGGTTCTTGTGCTAAGGAAGCAAGTTAACAAACATTAGCTAATTAAATACATGTTGGGAAGCCTGCATACTATGACATCATTATTTAGGGAACCAGAAAAACAATACAATGCAATTTCCAGAGGGGTAGCCATGTTAGTCTGTTGTACAGCAAAAAACAATGAGACTCCTGTGGCACCTTATAGACTAACAGATTTTCTTCGGCATAAGCTTTCGTGGGCTATAACCCATCTATGCATCTGACGAAGTGGGTTATAGCCCATGAAAGCTTATGCCGAAGAAAATCTGTTAGTCTATAAGGTGCCACAGGACTCTCGTTGATTTTTGCAATACAATGCAAGAAAAAGGAGACACTTGACTTAAATTTTTTTTAAATATCCTGATAAAATTTTCTATTTGGTAATTCAGCAAACTTTCCACTCAGGGTCAAAGCATTCACATCTATTCTTTCTTACCCCTTACTCATTGCTTTGGGGAACATAGAAGAAAACCAACCATGCTTTTACAAGGAAAGTTCTAGATTCTGCACTGATGGATAGCAGTAGAAAGCCCTAAAGTAGATTCGATATGTTTGAAATATATCATGACATAAATCTTAGATCCTTATTAAAGGTTAATCATATCTGGTTGATTATGAGAGAACAGCTTTTCCTCCCTTAAAAATCTTTCACCGGAGATTAATGGTTTCAGTGTAAATGATTCCATTACTGTTGCGCAAAGGGGGCACAATGGGATTAAGCCAAGGTTCTGTCACAACATCAGAATAATCCACATAAGCAAGCCATGTGGTGTGCTGCTGCACTTGAGTTTTCTGAGTGTAGTTGAGATGTTTAACTGTTATATGTTTTAAAAACATATTCTGTTCCAGTGATCGGTGCAGCGCTCTCCAGGAAATGTGGAACTCGGAGGTCGTATTTTTCTTTTTAAATCTCATTCTGCAGTTAATTTGATTTTTACAGTAAAACTAGATGATGGTTGGTTCATTTCCACACTCATAAACCAGGACTTTGAAAATTTACCCTGATGAATTTGGCTATTTTATAAATTGGCAAAGAATTTCCTAAAATCAAAGGTCTGTGGAGAAAAGGCATCTTTCCTCATCGCTGAGGTCATGCTAGAAGAAAAGATGAATAACTGTGCTCTGACAGAATGGAACAGAGAAATAGTGCTAGTTGGCGACCATTTCAAATCTATTCAGATTACCAGGTGTCATCCAACTTTTGCAAGAAGAGCCAGGAAAAATCATTCTTTTTTATGTTCATGGGTGTTAAGGGTGCTGCTGCACCCTCTCGCTTCAAGCTTAGATGCAAGGTTTACAGTTTGTTTGAGTGGCTCTTGGCACCCCCACTATAAAAACTGTATGTTATTTTAAAAGGCAAAACATTCTCCACCAGGGCTTATAAAATCATCTTCTTTTTGAGGAGCTTCTGCCATCACTGCCATTTTACATAGCAAGCAATATTGTTCCCACCCAAATTCAGGTTTTTCTGCTGTGATGGGAAAATCACAGTTCTCAGGGTATTGGCCATCAAACACCATGTGACATCCTCCTCACCTTGCAGCTAACTGGCTGTCCACCAGGGTCAGTGATCCACTCCCACCTTCCACAGGATTCCAGGGACATAAGGGCCCCAATGCTTCTGGTTCCTTCTGACCTAAAGGTACTGTGATCTAGAAGCACACTCAGTAAACTTGCTGAGTTTTCCTTCATTTATTTTGCTATTTTCTCAGCCCTTTTGTGCGCTATTTTAGATATAGACTCAATTAGTCCTGTTTTCATTAATTACCCCTAAGCCCCAGACCTCTTGGACTGTTGATGAACATCCTGCTATTACACTGAGGCCACTTGGCAAAGGGTCCCCTCTTCTGTGAAAACAACTCTAGTATCAGACCTGACAAACTCACTACACCAAACAAATGTCTCACAAGGTATTTATCCACAAGGGATATCATGTTTCATCTACAGAAATGTATCAAAACAAACAAGGACTCAGTCATTGTGAGAGGTATGTACAAGTAATATTTAAAAGGATGAGGTAACTATATTGAAAGTATGCGTGAAGGGCTTGGAGGAAAAGTGTGTCAGTGATGGCCCATTCAAGCAGGAGGGAATTGTCAGCCCCTCTCCGGGAAGCTGGTAATGTAATGCGAGGCTCAGTTATCTAGTCTTGCTGCATACGGAGGCTATCAATGGAAAACAAACTCTACAGCTGCATGTAAAAAGGAAGATTACAAGAAGAAAGGGGTTTGCTCTGTCTATGAATATAGACAAAACACTTGCAGTATGACACAGAATGGGGAAAGGCACGCTGTAGTCTTTCATTGTGGAGGTATCTTGGGGAGTGGGGATGTTCTTGTGAAGAAGCTGGATCATAGTTCCTGTGAAACCAGTCAGCTCTGCAATAGATTGAATACTTTCTTAGGCCACATCTACACGGATGACAGCGAAGTCTCTGCCATCAGATTGATTTTTCCAAATCAAGTTAGCTGTCAGTTATGACAGTCCAAGCCAATCCAGAAATCGACTCAGTAAAACCACCCCCTCAAGTGGCTTGGTGCAGCGTAAACATCGTGCTGAAGAGGAGTTAGGAAGTTAATGGGAGTTATACAAGCTACTCTGCGTAGCTGGTGTAACGCTGGTTGACTGCCACTGAATTTTCACAGCAGTGTAGACCAGGCCATAAATAGGAATGGCAATCATTAAACATGGACCGAGAGAGGCATTTGATGATTTTGTACTGTATCCTTTTTTCCCCATCGCTCTCTCTTGTTTCTAGTTGACTCGCTCTTCTTTCTTAAATAAAACATGATTTTACAACATGGTAGTATAGGGTGAAACTAGTAAACTGGGGTGCACTGCTCCTTTGGGAGCAGAACATCTGGGATTTCTGTGAGTAGCCTGTGTCAGGGGCTGAATATAACAGGTGAATGATTCAAAGGGACTCGGGGGCCGAGATCCACCTATTTGTTAACCTGCAAGACAAAAGCAGGGCTGGTATAGCCAAGAGGAGAGTTCCTGAGTGGCTAATAGGCAGGGGGCAATAGGGAGCTGACACTCAGCCACCAGGGAAAAACTACCTCTTGCTAGAGGTGGGGGGTAACAAGGTGTCTCTTAATCCTGGGTACCCTGAAAACCATCACACTTGATAAGGCTAACACAAATCGAAGGGGCAGCAGCCTACAAGGGTTGGGTTCTAGATAGTGTCCTCCCTTTTTTTTTCTTGAAAGGATCCACAGGTTGAGCACAGGCCTGCCCCAAGGGTGAGGGGGGAGGGGGAGCAGGGGGAGCATCCTGGGTCCCATGGTTCTGTGGGCCCCACACTTCCCTGCTGCTTCCCCCACGGCCGTGCTGCTCCCTGCCACCTTCGGCAGCAAGGGGAGGAGCAGAAGGACAGATTCCAGCCTCTAGGCTGGCCACCCTGCCCCTGGGGTGGAGCAGCTGGCCCCAGGGGTGGGGCAGGAGAGCGAATCCCGGTCCCTGGTCTGGCCTGCCCCGCTCCCGGGGGCAGAATGGGAGTGCAGAGCCTGGACTCTGGGTTAGCCATGACCTGTCCCCCAGCACAATTGGCCCTGGGCCCTGCCCCTCCCTCGGGACAGCCCTGGTTAAGCATTAACTTTTCCTAGACCCCATGAAGTCATTGGGAGTTTTTCTGTTGGCTTCAGCAGGCTTGAAATTCTATCAGGCTCAGGAAACAAAAGTCTGAAATCAGTTAACAAAGGTATAAATCCAGCTAGGTCCATGTTCATACTTTAGCTGTCCAGAAAGCCATGCATTCCTATTTTTTTAGAGGACCAGGCCAATCTGCAATTGTTTCAGATTAGGGTACAAAAAATAAATGGGTAAATGTGTTAATATAAAATCTTACAGAAACCTTCCCCTGTAGTCAGGGCCAGATTAACTGAAATATCATGAAAAATACAAAACATGGACTGGGGGCTCCAGGCTGCCCTCCCATCACCTGAGGCCTTTCCCCTGCATGGTGTCCCTGCCCCTAGTAAGGAGGCCTGTTGCTGGGTGGGTGACCCTGGAGCCAAAGGGTGCTCCCCCTCCGGCCCTGTTCTGGCCAGTCTGCCCCCCGGGAGCGAGTGTGGGACTGGCTGGCACTCAGTGCGGGCCCCAGTGCAGTCCCCTAGGGCCACAGGCCATGGAAGGCCCCGCTCCCCGGGTGGAGCAAACAGGCGCTGGCCCACACGCTCTGCCCGTGGGGGCGGTCCAGCTGGACCAGGGGTTGCGGCAGGCACGCAGAGCCTGGCCTCTTTCTCCATGGTCCCACCCCTTCAGTGCTGGCAGGGCAGGAGTGTTCTCAGTACTCCAGCCTCACCCACACTGAGTGGGGTGAACAGTTTTAGGAGCTGGAGCCCCCCTTTTGGCTGGGGGTCAGGGCTTCAGCCCCTAAAGCCCCTACTATAATCCAGTCCTTCCTGTAGTGAAACATTCTATCTTTTATTCCTGCAGCAGTAATTGTTATGCAAGACTGTATTTTATTTACATTCCAAATACTGGCACCGAATGTACAGAAGAGAGTTTTCTGTGATCATTCTTCTGTGTCAAGACTATAATACAAATGTTTGTGCTTTTTTGTTGGTGGTGGTGTTTGTTTTGTATTTGGGCAAACAAATGTGGAATTACTTATGACAGAAAAATAAAGCCAGTCAATGCTATTATTAATAATCAGAAGATATTTATTGTTTAGAACAATAACCTGTAGGGGTTGTGCTTTTTTGTTTGTTTTTAATAGTTTTATTATTTTGCTTGAAAGAGCAAAATATCAGTTTTAAACACTTCCCTTTTTATTAACATTCACCGGTATTTTGACAAGTTATCATGCCTGTTCATCACAGCTCTTGAGAAACAAGGAAAAATATTATTTGATAACAAGAGTAGGAGATAAACAAATGCAGTATAAACTACATGATATTTCAAGGCTAAAAAATTTCTTCCCTAATAATCTCCAGATGGGGGAGGTGGCAGATGCAAATGAAAGAGCAGTACAAAATAGCCTGTCCGCTTCTTGTGGAAAATATCTTTCAAATAGGATTGAATAGAATGATGTAGAAAGGTCATTTCCAATTCATTTTATTGCCAAGAATCCCAGTTCAAATTCTAGGCTATAACTTGGTGTGTCTAGTTTCAGGGGAACACTTCTGCAAGTGGAAAAAATACAAACATACGAAGGTAACATTGTCCAAGAAGTATTCTTTTGTGAAAGGGGGAATGTCAGACAACCTAATTAAAGACTCCCTAATTTGAGCACTAACTCTTCAGGTGTGTAAGAGCCAGAGTCTGATTTCAGTGATGAAGGGGATGAAGTAGCGTGATAGCATGATGCTGAGATTGGCAGAATTTCCAGATGGTTTCATCTGCTGCTTTCACATTCTGCTCACCAAACTAAACAGGACACCTGAGCTACATCTGGAGCATGCCAAAGGCTCTTTGCCAGATTACTCATGGAGAGGCCTGATTGTAGTTCTGCTTTGCTGGGCTCTGGAAAGTGACAGCAGAAAGCCTGTCTCCTGTAAATGACAGGGTGTAACCTGGGAAATCACTGCAGGTGCATAAGGGTTTGCGAAAGGGCTTTTGCAGCAGCCAACCTGCCTATATTGTGTTGTGCTGCATTCAGTGAGTCTTGGCAGGCCTGAGTTCCTTACAATAAAGGAGTCATAATAGGCTCCTGCATACTTGGCCAACACAACAATGAAGCTCTGCTCAGCATTGCAGAAAACCAGCATGTCTGGGGACTAAGTGGCTTTCCTGTTTTTGTAGGCTGCATTAAGATACTTGGGAACCCTAACTTCAACTAAATACAAGGCAAGTGGGAACTAGGCCACTGCATGTGCTATGTATTTATTGCTACGCATTCAGCGCTGCTATGTGTTCATCAGGCCCTTTCCTCTCAACAGCTGCCTTTATTGAACTCTAGCGAGTGTCCAGAGGCAGGGCAGTTTTAATGATAGCTCACTTCCTCCTGTGCCTCCCAGTTAATACCTGCTTAAATCCCTCAATAATCGGCATGCATCTAAGTTAGCCTGTAGAGTCCCATGCAATTTTGGAAGAAGCTGTGGACACCTATCTCAACGGCACATCTTTGGAAATTCCCATAAGAATGTGGGCCCCACTTGTGCCCTGAATTAAGCACCCATTTAGAATCATAGGATTCGAAGGAATCGTGAGAGGTCATCTAGTCCAGTCCCTTCTACTTATGGCAGGACTAAGCATTATCTAGACCATCCTTGACAGATGTTTGTCTAACCTGCTCTTAAAAGTCTCCAATGATGGCGATTCCACAGCCTTCTTAGAAAATTTATTCCAGTGCTTAACTACCCTGACAATTAGAAAATTTTTCCTAATTTCCAACCTAAATCAATTTTGCTGCAATTTAAGACCATTGGTTCTTGTCCTATCCTCAGAGATTAAGGAGAACAATTTATTTCCCTCCTCCTTGTAAAAACATTTTATGTACTTAAAAATTATCATGTCCCCTCTTAATCTTTTCATCTTCAGAGTAAATAAACACAGTTTTTTTCAATCTTCCCGTATTGGTCATGTTTTCTAAACCTTTAATAATTTTTGTTGATCTTCTTTGGACTTTCTCTAATTTATCCATGTCTTTCCTGAAATATGGCACCCAGAACTGGATACAGAACTTCATTTGAGGCCTAATCAGCACAGAGTAGGGTAGAAGAATCACTTCTCGTATCTTGCTTACAACATTCCTGCTAATTCATCCCAGGATGATGTGTTTTTTGTTTTTGTTTTTGCAACTGTGTTACACTGTTGATTCATATTTAGTTTGTGATCTGCTATGATCCCCAGAAGCCTTTCTGCCATATTCTTTCCTAGGAAATCATTTTCCATTTTGTATGTGTGCCACATGTTGTTCAATCCTACGTGGAGTACTTTGCATTTGTCCTTATTGAATTTTATCCTATTGAATTCTCTAATTTGTCCAGATCATTTTGAATTTTAGCCCTATCCTTAAAAGCACTTGCAACCCTTCATAGGTTGGTATTGTCTGCAGACTTTATATATATATATATTCTCTGTATCATTTTCTAAATCATTGATAAAAATATTGAATAGTATCGATCCAGAAATTAGCCCTGTAGGACCCCCATATGAAATGCCTTTCCAGCTTGACTGTGAACCACTGATAACTACTCCCAGGAACAGATTTCCAAGTTTTCCAATCAGTTATGTACAACCTAGATGGAGCTACCATCAGGTGCGTATTTCCCTAGTTTGTCTGTGAGAAGGTCATGCAAGACAGTATCAAAAGACTTACAAAATTCAAGATATACCACATCTACTGCTCCCCCCACCACCACCACCACCATCCACAAGGCAAAGACAGCTATCAGGTTGGTTTAAGACAATTTCTTCACAAATCTATGTTGACTGAAGATTTGCAGGGCTGTTTGCTTCAGAAATCTTGTCCTATATCTCTCTGGCTGCGTCCACACTTGTAAATTAAGTCGACTTAAGCAAGCTTGCTTAAGTCGACTTAATTTACCCTGCGTCTACACTACAGTTTCCTTAAGTCGACTTAAGCAACTTGTTTAAGTTGACTTAAGGAAAATAAAGTTGACTTAATGAAAATTAAGTTGACTTTATTAAACCTCAATTTAATTCGATTTAGGGCTTAAGTCAACTGCCTAGAGTTGACTTAAGACAGTGTAGATGTGGGGTAGCCTTAAGTCGACTTAGGGCTACCTCAGGACTGCACCAATGCCCTCCCTGCCGGGGGGTACAGGGGGAGCCTGCCTATGTACAATGGGGCAAAGGCTGAGCCCCCTGGCACTGGGCAAGGGGTGCCCCCCACCCCTGTGGACCTACCTTAGGTCCCCCTAGCCCCTAGAAGTTGACCTAGGTGTCCAGTGTGGACGCTCTAGGTCGACTTTGTAAGTTCCCCCCCAAAGTCGACTTAAAATTTAAGTGTAGACTCAGTAAGTTGACTTAAAGTCGATTTACTTAAGTTGACTTAAATTTCCAAGTGTAGACATAGCCTCTGAGTCTTAGTCTACACTTGCTACGCTTTTCGGCGGCAGTCAATGGGAGATACGCAAGGTACGTAAAATACCTTGTATATCTCCCGCTGATTTTTTAACTGCTCCCTACACATTACACTAAGCCGACCGGAAAGGGTGTCCAGTCAGCATAGTGTTATTACAGTTATGGAACTGGTTTTACAGCTCCAGTTCCATATTCAACTGAGTGCATCTACATAGAGCCTATGTGCCCCCATCACTAAAAGGGATATAATAAAATCCCATCTTCATAAAGTGTCGTGAGGTTGTTTCATGGCTGATTGATTTGTATTATGGTAGCACCTAGGAATCCAATAAGGCCCAAGACCCCATTGTTAGGTGCTATATAAACACAGAACAAAAAGACAGCCTCTGCCTCAAAGACTGTACAGTCTCAACATGATAACATACAACATAATTGCAATCTTAGGGTGAGAGATGCTATCTAAATCTGAAGTATGATTATTATGCTGATGTCATTTAATTAACAGCAATAAAAGTGAGACATATCGGGTGCTGTGAGTCAGAGGTTAAATTGTCTATAATGTGTGATTGCCCTCCGAATGAAGAACAGCTGAAAGACATATGCATTGTATTTTGTTTACAAGTTAACTGATACCTTTAGTTTCTTGTCAAAGATGAGCATGTTTTGACACCTTTAATGACAAAAAAAAAAATGTAGATACAAACCTATTAATTATTCATTTGTTTTTTGGCACAGTTAATCTACATGTCAACATCATATGAGTAGGAAGTAGAGAATCAGAGTCATGCAAAAAGAGATTAAAGTGTGGGGATTTTATAATTTTGTTGAATCGTTCTTCTGTTGGTTTTTTTGGTTCTCTTTTGTCATATTCACATTATTTTCCATGTGTGATTTGCATGGAAGATCATAGCTGTTTAGTGTATCATGACACATAAAAAGTATCCTTTGTGCAGCATATTTCTTTAAAGATATTTACACATGTTCTGGCTTTTTCAATCCTTTTATTTTATTAATTTTTTGATAGCCATTACAATTTTTGGAGAACATTTTGTTCCTCTTTGAAATAAATTGGTAAGAAAAGTTGTTGTATAACTTAATGGGGAAAATAATTTTATATAATGTACACTAAATATCTATGATTTTATTTGATACTACCACACTTTGAAATAACCCCTGCTTTATTCTGGAGAAATGTAATTGCCTAATGTTTTAAAAACAGATTAATTGTCAATGGAAGGGTTTCAAAAATCTTTGACAGATTATTCTAATTCCTAGTGAAGGCAATAGAAGTCTTTCTATTAATTTAATAGCAGCAGGAGCTGGCCTAAAGTTTGAACATATGGTTACATGGTGCAAGCAGCAGGAGGAGGAGACAAGGAAGTATATGGCACCAGCCAGAACAGCAGCCACCCTGCAATTCCCTGGCTTCCTGCCTCCGACCTGGTTAGGGGGCAGGGCCTTGAGGGGTGAGGAAAGAGGAGGAGGTGGGAGGGCATGTGTGGAGCTGCTCCCAGGACTGCTCCACTCTGGTTAGGGCAGTGCAGTTTCAGGGTACAATGCATCCTGTGCCCCCTCTAATTCCAACCATATTTAGGGCTTCGGCCCCACAGGGCAGTAGGGCTCATGAACCCCCTGAAACTGACTTGTGTCCATCCAGGGAGCCATAGACCCTCAGTTGAGAGCCACTGCTGCCAATAGAGAATCCCAGTGTACTGATGAGATTTTACAAAAATGTTTTTTACAGATTACAGTCCAACTTTCAAGGTTCCTGCCTCAACCATGGTTCCCAGAGAAGGGAGCCCTGGAAGCTCTGAGATTCTCAGCCGGAGCTGTAGTACTACTGTGGGGACATAGAGATGGAGGAAATAAGGTCATATGGAAGTCACAAAGGGTACATCTACATTGGAGGCTCTCTTAGGTCAATTTAACAAGGTCAACTTTAAGTTGACTTAAAGTCGACCTTGTTAAGTCGACTTAGAGAGTCCCCACTGAAAACTCCAGTCGACTGCCAGCATCCGCACTGGCAGGTGGTAGGTCAATGGAGGAGTGGTGCATTGTGGTAGCTGTCCCACATTGCACCAGGGCCTGGAGGCCAATTAAAGGGCATTCCCCATCTACACTGGCTTAAGTCGACTTAATAAAATTGACTTAAGCGTTAAGTCGACCTTCAGAGGTGGTGTTATTAAGTCGACTTAAGGAAGCACTTAAATTGACTTAAGTGCCCGATGTGGATGCAGCGGTCTGTAAGTCGACTTAACTTTCCTTAAGTTGACCTAAGGCTCCAGTGTGGACGTACCCAAGAGGCTTGTTGGAGGTGGCAGAGATTAGATGGAAGGGACGGGTTTCTTGGGGTTGGAAAGGTATTTTGATGGGGGAAGGGAAGTTGTACAAACTATAGCTATCATTAAAAAGACAGTTCATTCCTTAACAAAGTTAGTCAAATAGTCAATCACGAGGTTTTTAGATTGTGTTTTCCATATAAGGCTTTAGAGAGAAATTAACCTGTTGATTATGAACAATGGGGTAGACATGAGCACTATACATAAAAAGCTTTAGTTGATCTTTTAATTCTGCACCTGGTGCTCCCCTTCCTACTTCCTGATTTCCCAAAATGTGGAGTGGCCACACCTTACAGACTGTCTGCCGTTCTGGTCACCTCAAAAAAGACATTAAGAATTGGAAAAGGTACAGAGAGAGGCTACAAAAATGATTAAGGATATGGAACAGCTTCTGTATGAGGAGAAATTAGAAAAATTGGGACTTTGGAACAGAGATGACCACGAGTCCGTCTGTGCTAAAAACTTAAGTCAAACTATATTAGGCTGAGATACAGCCACTGCAGTAATTACTGTGGTGATGTATGCCCACACTACCGTCCTTGGGTTAGTGGTGTATGTCCTCACCAGGAGCACTTCCACTGATATTAAGAGATACGGTGTGGGAAATTGCTCAGCTATATTGCCAGCTCCCTGGCAGGAACCCAACTGCCCCCCAGGCTCCCAGTGAACTGCCCTCTCCCCTTGGTTCCTGTTACCCCAAAGGGTAGGTTTGCTTTTGGATTCACCAGACACAGTTAAAAATAAAATTGAAGTATTTATTGAATGCCAGGATGAGCACCCCCATTAAGTATTGGGTCAGCCTCTTTCATATCCTCCATCCTGTGATGCTGAGCCCCATCCTGCTGCTGTAATCCACCATTCTTCTGACTTGTCCTCCTTCCCATTGCCATTTTTCAAACTGCTGATGCCTGTTTCTCCAATTTACTGTTGTCGCCATGTTTCACTTAGTTCATTCTACAGCTAAAATTCCTATTGTTGCTCTATCTACGTTGCTATATAAATAGGTATTTCAGCATTGTTTATCTGGATTGGAGCAATGTCCAATTTGGATGTCATTTCCACTTGAGTGCTCTAGCTGGGAAATCCCCTTTTTATGCAAAATCAGAGACTAATTCTTAGCAATGTGTTTCATCTTCCCTATTTCCCCCTTAATTTCAATCTTCTGATTTATGCTCTTGGTCTGATAAAGGGACACGATCAGGAAGTTTAGGTGAAACCTATACAGCTTATAGAATTTAAAAAGCCTTATAAAAATTAATATTAATCAAATGTTCATGTGATGAGAGCCCAGTGAATACTTAGGAACACTGAATTGAGACTAAGATACTTTAAGCAAAGGACTAAGTTGCAGCACGTGAGCAGTTTGACTTCGTAGCACTATTTCTGCTTCAAGTTAGGTTCATGCTTAAATACCTTGCTGAACTGGTGTCTTAAAGTGTAAATAACGTTTTTTGTCAAGAGAAGTAATTATCCTTTTTTTAAAAAAAAATCCCAGAATCCTCATATGGCAATGGAGCACTTAACAATCACCTTTAACACAAAAATTCTGCACCTATCCCTTGTTAAAATTGATTTTTTTTAAAAAAAAACTATAGCTGAGCATTTCAAGTTGTATATTTAGTACTGAATAATGCAATTCCTGGGTAATTTGTTACCTTAATGCATTGTGCATGAAGTGACACTTCTGTATGTCAGTTGTGTTTTGGTATACAGCAGAATAAAGTCCAGGCTTCAGACTTCAGATGAGATTTCTGAACTTTCCTATAATGTGAAAGGCATTTGGATCCAGCGTTCTGGTTTGGTTACATCTCTATTTTATGGCTTAATCTTGTGTAAATCTTCATATTTTACTAATGCACTCTGACATTTCAATTGTTTCTTCTTTAGCGCAGTGAGGATTCAATGATGTGAATTGAAGCATGGGGAAATATGGTTCAACTGAGACCATTGTCTTGAAACGACTGTGGCAAAATTCAGAATGTTTTGCATTTTTGTTTTTCAATTTTAGCTTTTTTTTTTATTAAAAGTAAATTAAAACCAAATCAACATGGAATTAACATTGAAGATTAGAAGCTTCCAAACTAAGGAGACTCCGAGTTGAGACTTTCATTTGGCTCTTCATAGGGCTAAAAAAAAATAAATTAAGATGGCTTATGCAGAATGATGAAATGAGAGCTTTGAGTCTGTG
This sequence comes from Pelusios castaneus, assembly GCA_007922175.1. Lineage (NCBI taxonomy): Eukaryota > Metazoa > Chordata > Testudines > Pelomedusidae > Pelusios > Pelusios castaneus. The sequence goes on from ML685768.1 coordinate 12,610,341, forward strand.
TTTTTGTTTATCAGAAGAACCATAATTTTGAAAGGAAGCGTTTTGTTAAGTCTTTCAGTATACAGTTCTAACATCATATTTTTTAAATAGGACTTTGACTTTCTAAACACTTATGACTGAGATTAACTTTGCAGATGTAAGTAGTTGAATGAAATTACTCACATGAATAAACTTAAGTAAGTGTATGTTTGCATGATCACACCTATGTCAGCTCTCAGCATCTTCAGCAGAATATCTTTCCTGGACATATGGTGGGCAGCACTAAAGAGGCAAAGAACTTAATTTTCTCTGTGCCATTTATTGTGATCCGAACAATTCCTTCTGTGTATTGTTTCTGACAAGGCTGATACTTGTTTTTGCATCACTTTGTTTTCAGTCCCATGTGCTGGATTTCCTATCTGAGCCCCTCTGTTACATGTCAGTTGATATAATCTGTAAATCCAAGAGGAGTCAACTTCTCTCCTTTTTCCTTATAGTTCTTGGCAAGAACTACCCTTAGCATTGCAGACTACAGCCACCAAAAGGGTTTTAGTACATGACCCAAGTATGGAGGCGCTCAGGCATTTAGGAAGCAAATGCACATCTTAAACTACATATTTGAATTGTATTCTCTTAATTGAAGTTTAAATTTGCAGGGGAGGGATTCAGAGATTAATGTATGGAGGAAGAAAATGGATCAAATCTCTGGTGCATATTGGTGTTTGCAACTTCCATAGACCTAAAGAGCTGGACCGTGCAGCTTCCATTTGAAGTTTCTGATAATTCAGTGGAGAGACTAGAGTTCTTTCTCACAGGCTATTTGCTTGCTAGAGTACCTCATCCATAAAAATGTTCCCATACGTACACTGATCAACATTGGGGTAGAAATAGACAGGGCCAGTGTCTTACTGGGACCCAGGGCAGAAACATGGGAGACCGAGACCCGTGCCGTGCAGTTTGGGAGCCCAACTGTATAACTTAGCTTCACCAGCCCCCTGTGACATGGGATCCCAGGCAATTGCTCTGCTTGCTGCCCCCAAATGTGAGCCCTGGAAATAGACTTTGTCTTCTCAATGTTGTTGCACTACTCCACACATCTCATATGGGCTAAGTCTTGATTGGTTCTATGAACATTGGTGTGTTAATGAAACTACCATTAGTGGTGTTCTTTCAGAAACATATTTATCATAGATATCTCTTGTCTTCTCTGATAGGCGCCATCAGCTTGAAGTCTGTCGCTGCAAGTTTTTGTGTCTATCTCTTCCCCATCAGTAGGTCTGTTATCTCCCAAGACAAATATGTCTTCATGCTCATTTGGTAAGGCTCTGTGCCGTCGTCTCATTGTAAATTCAACAACACTGGATAATTTCCTAAGTTATGGCAGCTTGTCCTTGGCTGTCTATGAATTTACTGTGGCTCTACCCCTCCCTGCCCCAGATACACTGCTCCTACTCCAGCCCTGATATGCCCCATGCTAGGGCTTGCAAAGCAGTCCTCAGAAGACAGCCTTCGTTCCTGTGTTGGGGAATATCTCCCCTGGATGAATGCTGTGATTTTAGAGCCCCTTTACATTGTGCTGACTTGTCTCAGGCCTGACCTCTATATGCCAGATAAAGAAGATCTCATCCATAGTCAACACTAGGGGTTAGAAAATTATGACAATTGGTTCACTACATTCTGCAAAAAGTATTCATGTGTTCTTTGTTGGCTGCTTCACAGCCCAAGCATGCCACACTTTTTTATATTTTCACAACTGCACTATTATGTCAGACAAAAATGCAGTCTTTTTGCATTATTAGAGGTGAAAATTCACAAGGTCCTATTTTTAAAGAAACACATTTTCACCATGTAAAATCAAATCATTTTCAGGAGTTCAGAATACAATACAGAATCTAATTCAGGATTTTCAATTTTTTTGCAGATATTTTGCATGACTCCACTGACTGCTGAAATAGAAAGTGCAGTTAGATATCAGAATAGGTGCTGGAAATAGCTAGGAGGAAAATATATCCCTCCTTCTCTTGCTTTGTAAAAGAATGAAAAACACAGAGAATTAATTAGTCTCTTGTTTGTTTTCCCCCCATGTTCGGTGTTTTCCTTCTCTTTCCTTACCTACTTATCAGCATGTGTGTCTAAGACGTGATAAAGGACAAAAAAAAGGAAATGTTTCCTTGGGCAAATAAATCTATACAGTGAGCTGCACAGTACTTGCCATCTGCCTTTCTGTTATTGTTATGTAGCTGTATAATATCTGTTTTGAGTGGAAGGATTTGCCTGCTGTTTAGGGCACTGTCCTGGAACTTAGGAGACCCATTTTCAATTCCCTTCCAATTTTCAATTTCCCTTCTCTGTCACAGACTTCTTGTGTGACTTTTGACAGTCACTTAGCCTCTCTGTAGATTGATTCTCCATGTGTAAGGGGGGATTAATGATACTTTGCTACCTCAGAGTGATAGGGATGAAGTAATTAAAGATTGTGAAATGATCAGATACTATGGTAATGGGGGCCATCTAAACATGGCACTTTATATAGAAGTATAAAGGCAACAACCTACTTGGAAGATAGCCTTTCTCCTTTGTCATATTGCCACAGCCATGATTGGCAGAGTCCCTTAAGTTAGCTCGCTCTCATGGTAAAAGTGAGGGAACAGCTGTCAGAGCATGTCCTGTGGGTCCCTCTTCTTTGGAATGTTTTGCACTCCAAGATCCAAAATAGGTTGCTGATCTTCCAGTTATTTTGCAAAGTGCAAATGTAGTCATGGGTAGAAGGCTGAATGTGGGGTTCCCATGTAAAAGCAGTGCTTTTTTTTGTTTAAAAAAAAAAAAAAAAAAAAAGGTGCTGGTACTCAGTCTGATCCAGCCCCGACCCTGGCCCTGGCTGGGAGCCTGGGGCCACAGGATCTGGCCCTGATCAGGGACCTGGGGCTGCCACCAGCAGCGGCAGGAGTGGGGGCCGCATCGCTGTGAAAAAAAGGTGCTGGTACTCTTTACCAGTGTGTAGCATCACAAAAAAAGCACTGTGTAAAAGTGTTGTGGTGGTTTTAAGGTGTATTGGTCACATGACTTGTGAGCAAATGGTATGAAACAGAAATAAGTGCTGCTGAAGCTTTGATGGATTTTTGTTCTTCATTTGTCTACTAAGTTCTTGTTTTTATAATTCCATGTCAAGGCTGTGCAGAGCTTTGGGTTGGTGCGATTTGGTGAGGAGTTTATATGAGACCCAGAAGCAGAATAGAGTCTTTGGCTATGTCTACACTAGAAAAAGTTAGGTTGACTTTATTAAATTGACTTAACAAAGTGGTTACTCTGAATGGGGACTTAGTAAGTCAACCTAACTGCCCTTAAGTCGACTTGTCGACTTAAGGGTTAATCCATGTCCACACTGTGCTTAAGTCGACCTAAGGAGTCGATTTAAGGGTTAGGTCAACCTAACCAGCGGTTCTTACTAAGTTGACTTAACCTTTCATTAACTCGACTTAAGGAATTTCTTAAGTCAACTTAATGAAAGTCCAGTGTGGACAGGGAGTAATTTAGGTCAACTTAAGGCTACTTAGGTTGACCGAAATTGCCAATGTAGACATACCCTTTGACTCTAAAAACTTATAACTTGATTGGCAGTAGAACGGACAGTCATTCCTGTCTGGTTTTAAAATTTGACTTGGCATCATCAATATCATTTTCAATCTGTTATTTAATAACTAAAAGAATATGATGAAAATAACTCCATTTTGGTTTTGCACAATGTAGCTGGAAATCTCTGCTATGAGATGGGATTCAGAATGACAGTTTCCATGTGTAAGGAAAAGGAAATGAAATCTGACAAGAAGTTCAGATATGACAACGTTTTTTTTCCCTCTTGGGCTAAATAAAGCTGCTGTTGTTTCTGGTATGCTTCCTCCTGCATGTCCAGCCCAGCACTAAAGAAGGAAAACTCTCCCTCGGCTTTCAGCAAGCATTACAATATCAGTATACTGTTTCATTTCCTTTGTCTTGATCACCTAACTAATGTGGGAGATATAATTCATTATAACCATTTCACTGAAGATCACTCTGAGCATTTGCAGTCAACTGAGAGCAGCCGATACACATTCATGCTGTGCAACCTGTGGTGTAATGATTTCAATAGTTGTACGTTGTAAACCACAGAGGAACACACTGTCTAGAGACTGATAGCCAGAGTAAACATGAAGCTTGGAGGACAAAGATTGGGGTCAGACAGGTTTTAGGACGGTTGATCACATAATATGGGTCTGAATGTAATTTATCTAGTAGTGACAACATTTTTAATAACCCTCTTCACGTGAGATAATCATTTTGAAAATACTCTAAACCTGGCAGGCACTGGGTCCATTACATTACTGCTGTTCCTGTTATAGAATTTGTGAGGCCTTTATAGGCCTCATCTTAGGCCCTGTCTATACTGAAAATACTGCAGATCGATTAAGCGGCCAGTGTATACCCACTCAGTTGATCCCGGAGGCACTCTCAGATCGACTCAGTAACTCCACCCCTCCAAGTGGAGTAACACTGCATCAACAGAAGACCCCTTCAAGATGAGTGAAGTCAGTGCGAAAATTAAGAGTAACGAAGTTGATGGGAGATACACATTCTGTGGCACGTAGATTGCATTATCTCCCATTGACTTAGCCCCGTAGTATAGACTAGGACTTAAGCACATGCTTAAGTGTTTTGCTAACTTTAAGTATGGGAGCAATAATCCCCTCACTTCAATAAGATTACCTGTCTGTTTAATGTTAAGCACATATTTCAGCATCTTGCAGAATTAGGGTTGTGTCTTAATGCCAGTATTAAGCAGTGAGGGTGTCATTGGAGTACACCCCAAATATTGGATACCAGTTACTTGTGAAGCAAATCACATACTCATGGGCAATTGTTCAACTAGTGGTAACTGAGGATGCACAAAGTGCTTCCTTCCTTTGAAAATGTAACAGTTAGGAGGCAGACAGAAAGAGATCCAAAGAATAGAGAAGAAAAGTAAAGATTTCTTGTAACTGTCAACAGAGCTGTGCAAATCACTCATACAAAAGATTTTACAGTGAGCTGGGGCAAATCTGGTTTCACAGCAGGTTCTGGGTTGGCCTATGATTCCATCTAGTTTGACATGACACATAGTGTAGCTCAATGGAATTTAGCTCAGGCTAGAATTGGGTGGGCATTGATCAGAATTGTGGCCTAAATACCACTAGCCTGCTTCAACACTCTTATTACTTCAATTGTATGTCATGGTAACTCAGTGCAATTACCCTGATTTAGAACTGGAGTATCTTCACTGAATTACACTGGTGTAAAGCTGGAGTGGGCAAGCAGAGGCTGGAAATGCAACATACAACTTTAAAAAGCAATTTTCTATATTCATTAAAGACAAGTGTTTCTTCCCTTGCCAGTGTGGGTTATGTGGAGGAAGAAGAGAAGCTCTGAGTAGCAGTCCTTACCACTGTTTCAAAAAGGGACTGGATGGGTCGGGCCCTCTTAGTACCTACTACTCAGGGGACTCTATGGACCACATTAACTAAGCCACTAACCTGCTGCTCAAGGAAACACTATCTTCTGTGTTCCTGCAATTCCACTGAGGAGGAGAAGGAGGACAAGGCAGAATTTCTGGATAAAGGTTTTAGAAGTCCTTTATAATGTGAGGCCCTACTCCATGGTTTACTTGGCTTGTGCCTAAATGCAGCACTGTTCACGTGCATCAAAAATCCACCAATGTAAAATCACTCCAGTTGTGCAGTAAAGGTCTTCTGCTGTGAGCTAATCTGCCCTGGAAAATGAAGTACAAATTAATTGAAAACTGTTTTGAATGGTTTTGTCTCTTCCATAATTGACCTTCAAATTTTAGTTATAATATAGCTATATTAACAGTATGTACATGGCTTAAGCATTTGAGCACTTGCTAAATGCAATGTTGCAAGACCACTGATTACAGTGCATTTTCTCTCCTATATCAAGACCCAAGAATCTGAAATGGCTGTACTTCCCTTTGGAAACATTCTTCAGCAAGATGCAGCATTCTGCTATTGCCACGGGCACCACTTGAAATGCAGGAGAAGAGAGTAGCTGACTGTAGCAGTCTTCTGGGACTGAATCAGCAGATCCCATTCATTACACGCCATGAGGAGAAATGTGATTTCAAGTGACTGCCTAATCTCTCTGAAATACCACACATCACACAGAAAGGCCTTTCAAGTCTCCTGGGAGAAATCTGCCCAGCTCCCTTACTAAAACCAAACATACTAAACACAGATCCACCATAAAAAAACCCAAACAAACAAATCCCTCTTTACACCTAAGAGCAGAGCTTTTTCTGATCCCACTATAATTCCAGTTTACAAATGGCCTGGTGGGCACCTGAAACTTTTGGGTAACTGGGCTTTTGATAAACAGAGGTGCTATTTAATAATATAGCACTATATGGAGGAGACACTGTGGATGAGGATAACTAGGATTTTCAAACAAAGAGAATTCAGGCACCTGGAATTATATGGTATTAAAGTCATGCTGTTTAATCAGGTGCTTGCTAACCTACCCTTAGAATTTATTCTTCTTCTGTGCTTCAGACAATTTCAAATTGGACAGCTGTGAAGTATGGAGACCCCTGGATCCTAAGTGGTATGCTCAGACAGAATTTTTCTCTAGTTCCAACGTATTAATCAACAAGAGCAGAATCAGCTAGGAGGCAGGTAACAGAGAAGGAAAGAGTACTCAATATATCCCAAGGGGTACAAACCTGAGATTTGTTCTAGGTAGTAAATTGCATAGATCAGCAGTTTCTCTGTGGTAGAATAAGTAAAAGACAGAAATCTTGATCTCTAAAAGACTGGGTACTCAATTAACAGCTTTATGCCTTTAGTATCTATCTGTGCTGTTGGTAGATGGGAGAAAGGAGTGACAAGAGCATTACATTGCCAGAGCTTCAGCCTGTCAACTTTGCGTGTGACATCTTTGTAACTCCACTGAAATCACCACACCAACTGCCTCACTTGGGCAAAACATTTGGAGCAACTTATTACCACATGGAAAATGAAAATTTGCTCCAAATGATACAAGAATTTAAAATTTCCTACCCCAAAAGAAGTTTAGGAAGCAAGGAACATTTCAAGCAATTTTCCTGCTGTCATCAAACAAATCTCAGAAATTCTACACAGTTTTGTTGGGAGAATTGTAGCTCTTTTGTAAAAATGCCTAATAACTATAATTTATTAGTGATTATTTGTATTTCAGAAAAAACCTAGAGACTGCATTAGGGTTTAGGGTTTGTGCTAAACACTGTAAACACATAACAAAAACGAAAGAAATCCCTGCATCAAAGAGCATGGCATCTTTTCTGAAGAGAGGAGCAAGAGAAATGTTCCTTCACCTCCATCTTTTAGACTTTTTTCCCCTGTGATTCACTGCTTAGAAACAGAGGAAAAGAGCAAAAGGTTTGTGAAGGTCTTACAATCCACATATCTCCTGCCTAAACATGAGATTTAAGGCTAAGGGCCCATCTGAAAAATAGTAAGGCCCAGAACTCCTCTCTTCAGGATTGTACTAAGCTATGGAGAAGAACCGCAGGATAGAGCTAGGGTGGCACAGTCTACAAGGAGTAGAGGTGGCAGAGCAGGCTTGGATTGAGAGGGGAAAGAGCCTGTGTAATACCAGTCTAGCAGCCCACTGAATAGGCTGCCTGCAGTTTTGTAGGATCCTGTGTATCCATATAAATCCAGCCAATTGTTACTTCTGAGTACTTTGGCACTAGATGTTCATAATTGAGTAGCAGCTGCCTCGCTGATTTTATTCTCTTCAGCCTTTACTTTTCCTTCATTTCAGATTTCTATTTTCCTTTCTACTAAGTCATATCTGTGCATCTTGCCCTCCTTTGGTTAGCTGTCTTTCAGACTGATTTGTCTCTAGCATTAATCCTGGATTGCTTTCTGTCCTCATGGTCCTCCAATCCCTTCTCTGGGTTATAGTCTCTTCTGGGACCATGCTAATTCCCATGGTCCCAGTTTCTCCCTGCTTTTTCTTCCATGTCCTCTCTCTCTCTCCCTCCCTGCCCCCTCCTTTTTTTGTTTTGCTAAATATTTCCTTTGGCTTTTTCACTCCTTATACACTGTTCATTATCTCTCCTCTTCAATGTCTCCTTCCTTCCCTCCACTCCCCTTGTACTCTTTCCTGCATGGATATTCCCTCTGCCAATCCCTTCCTCCCACACTCCCAAGCACTCACACTGCAAAATTGTCCTCTTCCCAGCCATTCTTTTTCTTTGCCACATTGTCACCTGTGTGCACACATAGAGGATTTTGCCAGGCTTTCAGCCCTTCACATGAACACTAGTAAACTTGCATTCGCCCCCACAGACACACTGCCATATTCTAGTTTCTGCCTATGTCAAGCTTTCTCGGTGCCACATGTTCTTTTTTACCCATCCTTGCTTCTATTCCCATCAGCACATACAGACAGTGTGCTTGGTTACCAATTCCAGTCTTGGCTGTGCCATAGAGTTACTGTGCAACTTTAGGCAGGCCATTTAACCCACTGGTTCCCAACCTTCTTGGCTCGAGAGCCACAAATATCATTTTTACAACTCAGAAGGGCCACCAATCTCTGCCAGCAAGGCCCCCCTCTCCTGCTCCCCCTCTGCAGCCAGACATAAGGAGTTCAACAAGGCTCCCATCTCCCTGGCTGCAGCAGGGAAACTACATGCGTTTTGAAGCCCTGTGTGCTTCACCTGGGTCCATAGGCAATGGTTTCCTCTTGCAGCCAGGGGGCGGAAGATCAGTTTTCCCCTCCCTCTGGCTCCAGCAAGGACCCCACCATGTAGGGACTCAGGCAGAGTGCTTTGCTGTGCTCCTTCCTACAGCCAGGAGCAGAGGGTCACTGATTTCCCATCCCCTTGGCTGCAGCAAGGATCCTGCACTATTCTGTTAGCCCCATGGAAATGTGCTTTGCCTGGGCCCTTATGGAGTGACTTCCTTCTTCACCCAGCAGAAGAAGAGCCATGGGCCACTTTGAAAGCCCCTTTGATCCACTTTTGGTCCCTGGGCCACAGTTTGGGAACAATTGATTTAACCTGTTGGTGCCTGTTTCCATTTTTTCCAATACTGGACACAATTTTTTGAAAAATTGTGAGGTAGGGAAGTGGTATGTGAAGCCTTTTCTGACTAGTGTTTGCTTTAAAAAAAGAACAACTTTCAATAAAAGCACTGAAGACCAATGAGGTGCTATGTTCTTGTCATATTACTCAGCATTACGTGTTCACTTCTAAACAGCTGGAAAGGTCATTGGCTGAATTATGGGAGACTCCTAGAGTTAAAATTGCTGCCTGCATTAGTGTTCCCTCACCAGGAGATTTTTAAAATGTGTTTGCTCCTCTTTTTTTGTGTCTTTTTTGTAGCATTTTTGCCTCCTTAAGTGTGCTAAATATAAAGGAGGAAGCAAATTAATTCAGCCACTGTTCTCATAATGTTCCACTTGTGCAATTTGTATTTGTGTATACTTAAATATGGCTCCTTTCCAAATAATTGTAGAGATATTCAAAAAGCAGGTTTAATACATCCAGCCAGCAGTGTGAAGTTCAGAACTAGGACAGAAAGGTGGAAAAATAAACCTTATAATTTAAATGGTTGAATATGCCTTTATTTAGGGTTTAATGTATAAAATCTGCAAGTATTTGCATTGCAAATTACATTGGCAAATTACTTCTGTTTACAGTGCCAAACGGAAGGTTACCCGCCGATATTTTGTAGTGGTTCATGAGTCCTGGAAACATAGGAAAACTCACAATTAGCCTTGTGACTTTGGACTCCAGTATGGCACCCTCTTGTGAATCTGTGGCATTGAATATACAGAGAGATTATCTATCCTCTCATTCTTAGAATCATAGAAGATTAGGATTGGAAGGGATCTCAGAAGATCATCTAGTCCAACATCCTGCTCAAAGCAGGACCAACCCCAACTAATCCATCCCAGCTAGGACTTTTGTCAAGCTAGGTTTTAAAAACGCTTTTTGAAAAAATGGAGATTCCATATCTACCTAGATAACCCCTACCAGTTCTTTACTACTCTCGTAGTTAAAAAGTTTTTACTAATATACAACCAAGACCTTTCCCACTGCAACTTGAGACCATTGCGCCTAGTTCTTTCATCTGCTACCACAGGCTATGTCTACACTGGCAATTTAAGTCAACTTAAGGAGGCTTAAGTCGACTTAAATTAAGCTGCGTCCACACTAGGCTTTCATTAAGTCAATTTAAGAAAATCCCAAATCGACTTAATGAAAGCTTAAATCAACTTAGGAACCACCAACCATTAGGTCGACTTAAGCCTCCTTAGGTCAACCTAACCCTTCCTTAGGTTGACCTAAGCCCAGTGTGGACACATAAGTCTACTTTGTTAAGTTGACCTAAGGGCAGTTAGGTCGACTTAACAAAGTGGACTAACTCGACTTAAAGTGTTCCCACTTTGTTAAGTTGACTTATTAAGGTCAACTTTAATTCGACTTAAAGACGACCTTATTAAGTCAACTTAACAAAGTTGACCTAACTTTTCCTAGTGTAGACATAGCCACAGAGAACAGACTAGTTCCATCCTCCCTGGAACCCCCCTTCAGGTAGTTGAAGGCCTCTTTCACATCTCCCATCATTCTTCTCTTCTGCAGACTAAACAATCCTAGTACTCTCATCCTCTCCTCATAATGCATGTGCTTCATCATCCCCCTCATCATTTTCATTGCACCTTCACTGGATTCTCTCCAGTATGACTACATCTTTCCTGTAGTGGAAAGGGGCCAAAACTGGACACAAGACTCCAAATGTGACCTCAGCATTGCTGAATAGAGGGGAATAATCACTTTCCTTGATCTGGTGGCAATGCTCTTACTAATGAAGCCCAGTATTCTGTTAGCCTTCTTGGCAACAAGGGCATACTGTTGACTCATATCCAGCTTCTTGTCCACTCTAACCCCTAGCTTCATTTCTGCAGGACTTCTACTGAGCCAGTTGGTCCTCAGTCTGTAGCAGTGCATAGGATTCTTTCATCCTAAGTGCAGGACTCTGCATGGGTCCAACAAGGACAAATCAGATTTCTTTTGGCCCAGTCATTCAGTTTTGTCTAGGTCACTCTGTATCCTATCCTTATGCTCCAGTGTATTTACCACTCCCCTAGTGTCATCCGCAAACTTGCTGAGAGTGCAATCCACTCCATCCTTTAGATAATTAATGAATTTACTGAGCAAAACCGGCCCTACGACTGACCGCTGGAGCACTCTGCTTGTTACCAGCTGCCAACTATACATCAAGGCATTGATCACTACCGATTGAGCCCATTGATCTAGCCAGCGTTCTATCCACTTTATAATACATTCATTCAACCAATATGTACTTTGTTGGCAAGAATACTGTAGGAGACCATATGAAAAGCTTTGCTAAAATCAAGGTGTATCCTGTCCACCGCTTTCTCCACATCCACATGTAGCCCCTCCTGCCTACTGGCCCAGCATGAGGGTGTTCAAGATAGGCGAAGTCTGCCCTGGTGGCCTTTTACACAGGTTAGGGAAACTAGGCCTGACGCTCCTCTATGTGCTCTGCATTGTGTTTGTGTGCGTTTACTCAGACCAGACCCACTCAGACCAATTCCCCAGGAACACAGTTTTATTCTGCAAGAGACATAACAGCAGCATTACACTCCATTGGCCTCCTCCCTGCTTGTCTGCCACATGCTCCCAGCTTCAGTCCATGCAGACACTCCCTGCTGGGGAGGGTAGGAGATGCTTCATGGCAGGAGCCAGAAAGTACTCCCAACATGCCGCAGTTTGTAGTCCAGAACTTGTAGTTCTCACTGTTGCTGCTGAAGCCCTCTGGACCTTGGGCTACACACAGATCCAGTCATCTCATCATAGAAGGCAATCAGGTTGGTCAGGCACAACGGCTATGTCTACACTAGAAAAATGAAGTCGACTTTATTAAGTCAACTTAATAAGGTCAACTTTTAGTCGACTTAAAGTCCACCTTATTAAGTTGACTAAACAAAAGGCGACTTAACTTTTCTAGTGTAAACATAGCCCCTTTTCGACCTTATTAAGTCAACTTAACACTTTAAGACAACAGAGTCCTGTGGCACTTTTAAAGACTAACAGATTTATTTATCGCATGAGCTTTCGTGGGAGAAAATCCCACTTCGTTGTAAGTGTAGATGCACCCAACTTGTCCTTGGTGAATCCATGCTGACTGTTCCTGATCACCTTCCTCTTCTCCAAGTGCTTCAAAATAGATTCCTTGAAGATCTACTCAATGATTTTTCTGGGAACTGAGGTGAGGCTGATTGGTCTGTAGTTCCCCAGATCCTCCTCCTCCTCTTTTTTAAAGATGGACACTATATTTGTTATATATATATCTCCTGATTGCCACAATTTTTCAAAGATAATGGCCAATAGCTCTGCAATCATATCAGCCAACTCCCTCAGCACCCTTAGATGCATTGCATCTGGCCCATGGACTTGGGCATGTCCAACTTTTCTAAATAGTCCTGAAACTGTTCTTTCATCACGGAGGGCTGCACACCTCCTCCCCATTCTGTGTAGTCCAGTGCAGTAGACTGGGATTTGACCGTGTCTGGGAAACAGAGGCAAAAAAAAAGCTTTGAGTACTTCAGTTTTTTCCACATCATCTGTCACTAGGTTGCCTCCCCCATTCAGTGAGGGACCCGCACTTTCCCTGACCTTCTTGTGACTAACATACCTGTAGAATCCCTTCTTGTTACACAGCCAAGTTTCCACTTCTTGTTCCTTTTTATGCTTATTCTTACAGAAGATTTCTCTGTTAAGTCAACCTGATCACCTGCCATATTTACTATTCTTCCTTATGACTAGCAAGGAGTCTTATGGTACTTTTAAAGACTAACAAATTTATTTTTCTCATGAGCTTTCATTGGTGAAGTCCCACTTCGTCAGATGCTAGAAAACGAAACGCCCATGTGAAAAACAAATCTGTTAGTCTTTAAAAAATGCTGTTGCATGTTTTGCTGAACTAAACTGACATGGGTACTTCTTTGGAACTTTTCTTATGACTGTACATATATTACTTGCTGAGGAGCATTCTGCAATATGTTAGCCTGTTGTAGAAAAGGACATGGTGTGGAACCCAATTCATTCCTGGGTTACTTCTAGAATGGATTGGATCCATATGGTCCAGTTGAGAATTGTCCTGCAGCCCATTTGCATAAACTAGTCTGGTGCAATGGTGTCATATGGCAGATATGCACCCCTCCCTCAAGGAATATCCCCAGTGCAGCAGATACCTTACCTGGCATAAAACCTCTTAGTATGCTTTGTGTTGCTCCCATAGCAACACCCTCACCCTTAGAAGGCATTGCAGAATGGGAAGGGGCAGAGTGGGGGCAGACTGGAGGAGGAAACAGGATAAGGCTTGGGCAGATCTGTGTGGTCAATAGAGGCTACAGAAGCAGGGAAGACAAAATAGCTTCCCCCAGTCCCTGAATAGGTGGGGACCAACTTGCTCATCCTGAATATGTCCCATGGTCCATTATTCTTTCTTTTGTATCTAACCAGTAAACCCCCTATTCTCTAAAGAATCGGAAATTGAAGAATGGTAATCACTTAGTGTTTACTCCAAACTTTTCAGGGATGAGAAATGATGGAGGGTGGAGTGTCCTGAGTTTCTGCACTCATAAGTAAGAAAAACATTGGAGTTCAAAGGGTAAAATTATGCAAATTAAAAACCACAAAATCATGAAATGGTGAATTGAAAAGATTTAATCAAAAATTTCCTTATAGCCGCTGGGCGGGAATTCGTGTAAGAGAGCCGCTGGGTGAGCGGGAGGGCAGCCGTGCACGCGAGCTATCTAATCCACAGGCTTATGCACGGCATGGACGTGGATTCAGCTGCTGCGCGTGCATAGCTGTATCAGTTATATGCGTGCGCAGGAGCTGCGTCCACGTCCCGCCGTGCATATATACAACTGTGGTTTAGTTATATAGATAGCTGCATGAATCTTTTCTTACTAGAGCTGGCCATGGAGGGTTTCCTCCCACTCCCGGCAGTAAAAATGATGCAGATGAAAATGTTTTGGTTTTGTCTTTTTGGTTTCTAAAAGCCGGAATGAATTGATTTTCAGGTTTTTGATGAAAACCTGAAAAATTTCAATACACTGAACTTCTCCCATGAAAATTCCATTTGGTTGAAAAGGCATTTTTTAAAATAAAAATAAATAAACATGACAAACTTTTCAATCCTCTGAATTATTTGCTGAACTAATAAATATCCTCTGGAAACTGCACTGCTATCTTAGGCTGTGTCTACACTGGTAAATGAAGTCGACTTAAGCTTGCTTAAGTCGACTTCATTTACCCTGCGTCTACACTACACTTTTCTTAAGTTGACTTAAGCAGCTTGCTTAAGTCAATTTAAGGAAAATAAAGTCGACTTAATTAAAATTAAGTCGACTTTATTAAACCTGCTTTTTACTTGACCTAAGGCTTAATTCGACTTTTTAAAGTCGAATTAAGCCAGTGTAGACGTGGGGTAGCCCTAAGTTGACTTAGGGCTACCCCAGAACTACACCAATGCCCTCCCTGTCGGGTGGGGCATGGGGGAGCCTGGCGTGCCCCCCAAAGGACAGGGCAGAGCCTGTATGATGCTGTCTGGATTTAGGGAAGCATTTATGATATTATTTTCTATTCATATATCCTAAATGCTCTATAATCCATATGAGCTATGTCATGTTTGGTATCAATAGAAAGGTAGTAATTTGCTGGGAATGATTATATAGTTTATGTCTAGGAATTCTATTTGGATTAGAAGTTAGTTTAGATAGGAATTTGGTGTTCTATCTATACTTTAGCTTGTGTGATTTTATGGAAATGTCTGAGAGGGGTGGGTGTGTCAAACCATTGTCTCCTTAATGTTAAGGAATGTGCCAGGTGATATGGGCCCATTGTGTCCTTAATGGCTCATCAGTCCCTGGGTCCATTGTAGCTGGAAAATTCCTAAACATTATCCAAATAGAATTTGCCCCCCTGCCACAGTGGACCTGCCCAAGGTCCCCCTAGCCCCTAGAAGTCAACTCAGAGCATCCAGTGTGGACACTCTAGGTCGACTTTGTAAGTTCCCCTTTAAGTTGACTTTAATTTTAAGTGTAGATATACTAAATCGACTTAACTAAGTCGACTTTAAGTCAACTTAATTAAGTTGACTTAGTTAAAGTCGACTTAAAAGTGCAAGTGTAGACATAGCCTTAGGGGCTTTCCTTCATAACTTGGCATCATGAGAAACTTGAAATTACAATTCCAGTTAAAATCAATGATTGCCAAATTCTATCACTTACATTGAAAGGGTTTCACTGGTATAATTAAGAAAGCAATGCAGCCTTTTTGTGTGCTCTCTTTCCTGAAAAATTTTTAATAATTGGTTCATAAGTACCTGTGGAATCTAGAACCATACAAAATCCAAAACCACACGAGCCCATCTTGGTTTGGAGTACTGTTACAATCCCAGACTCAGCTCATGTTTGCTGAAAAGTTTAGGGTTCACATATATTTTGTGCTAATTTAGATCTAGACTGGAAAGACTGTAGTCTACATCAGAATAACCAAGACTCAATTGTTTTGACAAGAAAGCTGGCAAGTTTCAACTGATTTTCATTTAGTGTTCTCAGGGTTTTTGGAATCCCAAACTCAACATGAAATTAAGGAAGGTGTAACCCAGTTTTCATATATCCATATTGGATGTCAGGTTGCAGAATCAGCACTTGGATTCTACAGACCTGGCTGCTATGGAACTAACCTAAACCACTGATTCTAAATTGGGGATCACAACCCCTAAGAGGATTGCAGTGTGATTATGTGAGGGTCATGAGCTGTGAGCCCTGACCCTGGCCAGGCACAAAGCTATGAGTTTGGCGCTCCACCAACTGTGGAGTTGTGAGCTCTGATATCAACCCTGGTCAAGTGAGGGACTATGAGCTCACCTGCTTCCTCCCAGAGGAGGAACACAGAGGGCAGGGGGTGAGCAGTGACACACACTTACTGCTCACCCCCCAGTGCTTCTCTGCACCCCATAGCAGGCTGTGAGGTGTGGGGGAGCAAAGAGCATCCAAAGTACTTTCCCCACTTGGGCAGTACTGTGAGCTGAGCATCAGGAGCGGTTGCTTTCTGCCCTCCCCTACCCATGCAGCCCAAGTGGGGAAAGTGACCTGGATGTAGGTAGTCCTGGAATTGCTCCTCATTCCCCTCCTGCCGACCTTACAGCCTTTAGGGGTGTGTGGAGGAGCAGGGTTCAAAGTGGGAGTAAGCAGCAATACCAGCTGCTCGTTGCATGGAGGCTAGTTTCCCCAGGTGAGCTTGGAGGAGGTGCAGGGGTTGGGGCAAAGGGGGAATGGGAAGCCCGTGGGAATCAGAGGGTCACACACAGACATGCTGTGTGAAAGGGGTCATCAATACAAAAAGTCTGAGAACCGCTGACAGACGAATGTATCCTCAAATGGTTGGATTCTTCTATATTTTAATTCTGTATGGCTCAGCTGACCGCACCATGATAATTTATTTACAGGTAGCTTGTTTCCTTCAGGATCTCTTCTAAAACCACCTGCTGCTACTATATTTCTTAGGAGCACAGTAAAGTCACCTGTATGGACACATTTTTATATTAAAAAATGTATCTTTGTTTTTGTTTTCCCTTAATCTGAAAGTTCATCCTTGCACACACACTTATTACTATGCAGTTCAAAGAGCAATGGGTAGGTTTGATTTTTTGCCATTTTAATTAGTTACAAGTGCAACCTTTAATCATACTTTAGTTATAGAACATGCCACCCACTACTAGAACTTTCTATGTAAAGCTTGGACCCACTGTTCCTAAATGCAGATTTATAAATGTATACAAAGAAGATAGTTTACACACTTTCTTTTTCTCATGTATGTCTTAGTAAACTTTGACATCCCAAAAGAAAAGTCCTGGGATATCCAGTATCCCATTAAATGTGACTTGGACAGAGTTAAACAATTAAATGCTCAAGGTCCCACAAATATTTTGCTCTGGCGCAGTGTCTTCATTTGATAGATGGGTGTTTTCCAGGTGCCACATACTCAGCAAGTGTTTTTGAGTGATGCAGCAGCAATTTTATTGTACTTTTCAGTCAGTTGAATGACTATTTCAGGCACACCATTGCTCATTATGATCCTGTTGATAAATGAAACTTTTTATACACTGATAGAATTATTATTAACAGGAGTTATGTATACAACCTCTCTGCCCCCACTCCCTTCTTCCCTCAGGACATATATTGATAGAAGACAAGCTCTTCAAAGGTAAGCCTGCAACATTCAGGACTTTAATTACTACATCAAATTACAGAGAGGAGTACCTCATTAAAAATTCTTTTAAAAGTCTATTTCTAAATAATAAAAGTGAACTCATAGTAATTATATAGAATGCTCCCATCTTGAAAGTCTGGGGTAAAACTTTGAGAATGCTTCTGGTTGCAATTATAATATAAATATTTAATAATAATGAAAATGCAGCTCTCACTGGTTTCAGTAGAGCTTGCTCTGGTCATGATCTTTGTAAATCTTATTACAAGACTTGGGCTTTTCTTTCATGCACGAGTTCTTTTTGCTGATGTATTAGTAGCAACAGTTTCCACTAAGAGTAGAAGCAGAGACCTCAATTTTGGAGACAGTGAAATAGTGATAGGTAGTTCTAAAATCCTTTTGAAAATTAATTCTAATTATACCTGACTATCAGCGAAAGACAGATGGGCCAGAAACAAAACAAGACCCAATCTTCCTTTTCAAAAATTGTCAAGATTCAGAACTGCACTTCACAGAATGGGTCCATTTGTAATCTAAAATATTGTGGCTGATCACAATAGTTTCTGATTATTAATATACTGTAACAGGTAGCCTTGGTCCTTCAGTCATGGAAATGTTTAATCATTAGAATAATATAGCAAATTAAAGATGGATGGAAGTAATTCACTCTTTCACAATATGAGCCAAACTCAAAGGCTATATCTACACTTGCTAAAATTAGTTCGAATTAGTTAGTTCGAACTAACTAATTCCAACTAATTTTAGTTAGTTCGAATTACCTTAATTCGAACTAGAAAAAGTTAGTTCGAACTAAGCAAGTGCCATTCATGGCACTTCCTTAGTTCGAATTGGCGATCCCCATTCATTTCAATGGCTGGATAGTTCAAACTAAGAAATTAGTTCGAATTAACATGGCCACATTGGCTAATTTGAACTAGTTAGTTCGAATTAAAGCCTTACTTCTGAAGCCCTATTCGAACTTATTAGTTCGAATTAAGGAAGCCCTTAATTCGAACTAACTAAAGCCTAGTGTAGCCATGGGTTTAGTTAGTTCGAATTAAGCCTCCTTAATTTGAACTAACTTGCCAGTGTAGACATAGCCAAAGATGTCATAACTTAGTGGAGTTAAACTAATTTTTGATGGAGCTATACTAATATACTCTTCCAAATAGCTCCCCTGACTACCCATGCTTTTCTGTAAGGAAGCAAAAGGTATATAAATTTCTCACATATTTTTTGTGGATAATTAAAAGAAAAGATTTCCATAGAATCAGAAAAAATAGAAATGGAAAAAATTGCTAGGTCATCCTGATCTCTGTCAATGAAAGATTCCTTCTTCCTTCCCGCTTCCCCTCACCCAAACAATATATTCTTTGGAGCTTTGTCTAGTCAGTTCTTTAATGCATTATCCAAATGACTCAGTGTTTAAAATGACTTGAAGAATGAGGCTTCCAAGAACCCAAAGTTCTACATATTACTAATATGACAAACTTCTTTCATTTTCGACATTACAATTCTGTCATATCAGTTGACTACAATACAGTGCCAATAAAATAGAATTAAGACTAAATTGTTCATGATAAGATTTTTATTAGGCTAATATGCAATACTAGTAAAATATAATGGAAAACTGCAACGATGATATTCTACTCATTCCCGTTCTTAAGCTAAAATCTCTTTAATATCTTTTTCCAAAAATTAAGCTCTTAGAAAATGTCCAGGAATGATATTTTATTAGAACGACATTGCCATATAGTCTACAGGGATAAAATGAGATCAGTGAGACAAGTGTATAGAATTACATTAATAAGGAAATTAACAATATAATAAGAGAAGTTTCCTTTTGCATCTGACTTTTCTGTCTTGTCAGCATTTACAGAGCTAAAGCTCAGCAAAGTAACTACAGTTTTAAAGGATCAGTGGACATATTTAATTAACTCAAAGTACCTGCATTGTGTCTAATTCAACCAATTATAGTCAAATTATTAAAGAGTATAAGCATTTTTTCACACTGAAATTAAGTGAAAAGAAAATCAGTCACTTAAGGATAAGCTCTTTATTTATTGAGATTTTCAATTAGAATTCACCTTACCTGATTAGTGTGCTTCAGTAACCAAAGAATGCTGATTGAAATGGTAAGCAAACAACAGTCCTGGAAGAAATTTAAAAATAATTCCTAGGTAACATATGGAAATCTTGCAATCCAATTTCCCCAATGTAAGGATCCCTTCAAGTATGGGAACCCAAAGCCTTCAGAGCTGGCCTAAAGAAAATGACAAATTGGGTGCCTTGCATCACAAGCAAACTTTGCATTGGTTAACCCCCAGCTCTCTTTCCACCAATGGAACTGGAGGGATATAATAATACTAGCTATAATATTTTGAATTTATGTGGCAATTTCCATCTGGAAATCTAAGAAGGCTTTAGCAACATTAATCTGTTGAGCTTCACAGTCTCATTAGGAACATTATACTCATTTTACTGGTGGCCAGGCACAGATAAAGTTAAGTGACTTGTCTATGGTCAGACATGGAAACACAAGTAATATCAAGAGCAAAATTCATGTACTGGGCTCTAAATAGCGTGACCAGATGTCCTGATTTGATAGGGACAGTCTCTGGGGCTTTATCTTGCACAGGAGCCTGTTATCCTCCACTCTCTGTCCCAGTTTTTCATGTTTGCTGTCTGGTCACCCTAGCTTTAAACAACAGAGAATGCTTCCTCTTTTGACAACATTTATATTACTTGGTTGTCAAAGATGTATGTAGATGACCTAATAGAAATTTTCCATCTCTAGCCTCAATGGTTCTACACTTAGGCCTTGTCTACACGATCAGTTTATCGCGCATTAAAACTCATTAATGCGCGATAACAAGCACGGTGTACATATGTGCAAGGGTGATGTTGCGCGTCAAGCCCCTTGTTGTAGCGCAATCCAACAACCACTCGGACGAGAGTGGTAACAGCTGTTGCGGATCATCTGTTGCACGTTTGAGCTCGTGTGAACGCTTACCGCGCAATGATTGGCCTCCGGAAATGTCCCAGAGTGCCAATCAAGGCCACTCTGGGACATCGGAGCTGTCAACTATGTCAATTTCACTGCTC
>ML685768.1:12631147-12696050 GCA_007922175.1 Pelusios castaneus
TTCGCAAAGGAGCATTCCAAGGGTGAATGGTCCTTTGCGAAACAAAGAGCACGTGTGTACACGGGAAAGCGCTATACTTATAGCGCTTTACTTGTCCGGCAATAACTTATTGCGGGACAAGTATTCTCGTGTAGACAAGGCCTTAGTCATTACATTAGTTTGTTCTGGTTGCATCTGATGAAGTGGGTTGCAGTCCACGAAAGCTTATGCCCAAATGTGCCACAAGATTCTCATTGTTTTTTGCTGTATACAGACTAACACAGCTACCCCTCTGGAGTTTAACATTCTCATTAGCAACAGATGACTCTTGAGTTATAGGTGTGGCTTTGATAAGCACCTAAAGTTAGAGGTGGAAAAAGCCTATTAGATCATCCAGTCCACACCCCTCATAATGCAGGATTGCTCACAACAGCACATTTTCTAGTGTGTTGGCCAATCTAGTTCTGAATATTCCAAGTGATAGAGATTCCATCACTTCTTTTGTGAAAGCTTAAAACACCATCATTAATTTTTTCCTGATATTTGATCTAAACTTTTTCTTTTTGTATTTTTATTCCACTAGTCCTAGTTATACTTTCTGTGTGCCATCCTCTTTCCTCAGTATTCACATTTCAGCTAGACTGGTTCCATGTCCCCTCCATTTATTTGTCTCTTAGGCCTAGTCTATAGTACCGATGGCAGTTGACATGAGATACGCAAGTTTACATACTGCCATACCACGGCATCTTTAGGGCAAAGCTTCAACAGGAAATGACCTCCAGTTGATGCAGCTTTGCTTCTTTTGGGGAGGTGGATTAATTGCATTGACCAGCAAGCACCTCTGGAATCAACTGAGCAGATCTTCACAGCCCGCTCAATCAATCCTGCTGCATTGGTCCTCATGGAGTCAGCAGTGTAGACATACCCTTGGGGAGGTTGATTAACCACATTGACAGGAGGGCACTTCCAGCAGTGCAGACATACCCTAAGCCAATATATATGGGTGAAATGCTGGTTCCACTAAAGTCAGTGGGAACTTTGCCAATGAATTCAGTGGGGGGAAATTTTGCCCTATTTATTTTGCTTTTTCACTCTCCTAGTAACTTTATTATTGTTGGAAAGAAGTAACAAAATGGATCCCTGTGTTACCTACATCTGAGGATTACTTGCATCAATTAGAAGCTACCCAAATATACCCTTTGAGACCTCAGAAATGGAACCACTGAATACCTGTCCTACCTAAATTTGCCAGATTCTGCAGGCTTATCAATAATATACAGTAGTCAGCTGATTCAAATGTTGTCATCTAATACATTCAGCTTAGATCTTCAACTAAAGAATATGACTTACCAAATATATCAATGCTATTTCTATACCACACGGCGAGATCTAAATCCTGATCAATAGGGAACTCTGAAAGTTGGAGCAATCCAGAGAACTTCTGTATCCAACCTTCTCAATATCCTTCTTGACAAGGGAATAAATGTATATCTCCAAATGTGTATCTCCTGCAGAAAAAAACTGTTACTGTTTTCTTCTGCTCTTGGGACAATTAATTTATTTTTTGTACATTGACTACTCTTCATTAATTTCAGTTGCAATCATAACTTTTAGACATTGAGACTAGAAAAAAGAATTGTTTCCTTTGTACGTGTAGGTAGAGAAAAAATGAAAATAGTCATTTCTCCAAGAGAGGAACTCTTTCACGTTGGTTATTGTTTGTTTTGTTTTTTAATAATTCCCTACCAACTCCTAAAATCCATTTTTTTCTGAATGTTAACTTTTGTGTTTTTTGTGACACATTTCAGTTGACAGGTTCTGTTAGGCTGTAGCATTCATGTAACTGTATGTGAAAACTATTGTAGTATGTCCATGTAATCATGGATCCATTAGGATGGTGGGAGTCCTTGCAGACCATGGCTGTGTGGCACACGACATCTCTATATTCTGTCTTCCCTTCTATGCAGCAGAACCACAGTGCTTCCATTGCATTCATGGGGGCGAAGGATACATGGCCATTTGGTGTGGAATTGGTGGCTCTGATTAATTCCCACACGAGTCTGGTAGTTAATACTTGACTTATAGCAAAATTCTTTCTTTTCTGACATATCTTTAGGAAAGGCATTAGCAAAACTTTTGAAGCCCCTTGGATGAAATTTTCAAAGGTGACTGTCTATCTGTGAATCCTGTATTGGTACCCAAATATGCAGAAATATGTTACCCATGTGATGTATTTGAAAATCTGGGGGCACTAAATGGTGAACGTGCAAATGCTGTGGGCATAATTTACTTCTCTATCTTGGAAAAATTGTACCTCAAGGGTTCCATGCAGTATTTGAATATTTCAGATGAGGTCACTTATCCTGAGGAAACCAAAACATAAACACTCTAACACTGTGTATATGCTGGAATTAGGGTTAGGCTAGGAAAGCAACATGGGTTAATCAAAAGGTTCCAAACCTGAAAAACTGATGTATCTGGAAAATGTGTTGCCATTCACTTCACTCCAGTTCACAATAGTGCAGTCTGCGTCAGAACTTTGTAATGATATCTGCTGCTGAAAGTAAACAGCTACCATTCAGATCAAAGTTTCCTTCTGGTTATAGGCTGAGTAGCCTAGATTGGGCTGCCGACAATGGCCTCTGGCAAAGAATGCCCTGAATATCTGATCATTTGATATGATTAGGCACGTTCCTGTTTCATTCCAGATATGCTAATACTAACTCCTTGCATTTAATTTTTCAGATAAAAAAACATTAACTTTTTCCCCCCAGTATTTGCTTAAAATCTTTTCTCTCTGTAGTTCAAGGAAATGCTGGTTTTGTGCCTCACATTGCATACCAATGGGTGAAGCAATATTCCTAGCTGGTAATGGAAAGCAAATATCCTGTGTACAAGATTTCAACCATTTTTTTGGATTGAAGCAACTCAAGGAAGAAATTCCTGCTTAACGTAAAGAGAGAAGAAAGAAAGCTAACTTTATTTTCATTGCATACAGTTTCCTGGTGTTTAATGAAATAATAGAGATGGTATCATAAACATTCCATTCCTGTAATTCAGATTAGAAACACGTATCACACTGTAGCCTTGTAAACATCACCATAAACTGAGAATTGGAAAAATTTGTCATCAGGAGTAAATACTCGTGAGCCCTTTTGGCATATCTCCTTCTCATTCAATTCAAAACAAGACATATTTCTAAACTCACACACTCTCGCACATACATGCAGGCTTACTTTCTCATATAAACACACATATATAAATAATATACTGGGGAAATATAGATCAATGTATATATAGGACATATTAACGTCCGATGTTTAATTTTGCAATATGGATCCATTTTTAACATACATGAAATACACAAACTGTCTCTCAAGGCTCAGAGTTAATTTGTTAAGATGTTCAATTAATGCTATTTGTTTTACAGCAAAAACCAAACCAAACCAAAAACAAAACCCAAAAACAAACAAACCAAAAACAAAATCAAAAACAAAAAACTTGAGGTCTTATTCAGATGCACTCTGTACCAACATTTAGGTGGGAATCCAGAACATAAAGAAGTAAAATGAGGGCAGAGGCAGTTGATTTCAAGTTCAAAATTCAGATTTACAGAATCAAATAAGCATGGGATTTTCATTGCTGCTGTGATCAGAGCATTTAATTGATTTCTGAATTGTGAATAAGCCTCAAATAAACATTAGAATGGCTTATAAAATTACCTCTCTGAGTTAGTGCATTGTGATTATTTTATAAACTGACTTAAAAACTCATTTTCTTTCCATTTTTCCATATCCATATTGGAGAACTCCATTGTTGTGCATTTGCTTTCATCGAAGGAAGCACTTCTATTCAAACTGTTTGTTTGGGTCATTTTTTCCTGTTGCTGATAAATACGCAAGTTGGGAAGCTGTGAAAGACAGAGAGAGAGGCAAACCGCACAATTTTCAGATGGACCCAGATTACAGCCAGACTGGTTCTCAAATCTCTCCTGCTAATCTTGGGCTGCGTCTACACTGGTAAATTAAGTCGACTTAAGCTTGGCTTAAGTCGACTTAATGTGCCCTGTGTCTACACTACACTTTCCTTAAGTCGATTTAAGCAGCTTGCTTAAGTCGAATTAAAGAAAATAAAGTCGACTTAAGGAAAATTAAGTTGACTTTATTAAACCACCTTTCTACTCGACCTAAGGCTTAATTCGACATTCTAAAGTCGAATTAAGCCAGTGTAGCCCTGGGGTAGCCCTAAGTCGACTTAGGGCTACCCTAGGACTACATCAATGCCCTCCCTGCCGGGGGGGGGCACAGGGCGAGCCTGGCATGGCCCCCAAAGGGCAGGGCATGTGGGCACAGTGTGACACTGTCTGGATTTAGGGAGACAAATCTGTTAGTCTTTAAAAGTGCCACAGGACTCTGTTGTCTTTCTACAATAGACTAATACGGCTACCCCTTTGGAATTGGATTTAGGGAAGCATTTATGATATTATTTTCTATGGATATCTCATAAATGCTATAATCCATAGGAACTATGTCATGTTTGGTATCAATAGAAAGGTAGTAATGTGTTGGGAATTATTGTATAGTTTATGTCTAGGAATGCTATTTCGATTAGAAATTAAGAATTTGATATTATATCCATACTTTAACTTGTGTCATTCTGGACAAATGTCTTAGACGAGAGGGTGTGAACAACCATTGTCTCCTTAATGTTAAGGAATCTGCCAGGTGATCTGGTCCCAGGGAGTAAACTGATGAGCCATTAAGGATAGAATGGTTGTATTCTTTATGTCCTCAATGGCTCATCAGGATACTCCCTGGGACCACATCACCTGGCAGATTCCTTAACATTAAGGAGACAATGGTTGTTCACACCCTCCCATCTAAGACATTTGTCCAGAATGACACAAGTTAAAGTATGGATATAACATCAAATTCTTAACTTCTAATCGAAATAGAATTCCTAGACATAAACTATACAATCATTCCCGGCAAATTACTACCTTTCTATTGATACCAAACATGACATAGTTCCTATGGATTATAGCATTTATGAGATATCCATAGAAAATAATATCATAAATGCTTCTCTAAATCCAGACAGCATCACAGAGAGGGCTCTGCCCTGCCAGGGTCCCTGTCCCCCTTTGCCCCATTGTACACAGGGGGTGCCCCCCCGCCACCGTGGACCTGCCCAAGGTCCCCCTAGCCCCACAAAGTCGACCTAGAGCATCCATTGTGGACGCTCTAGGTCGACTTTGTGAGTTCCCCTTTAAGTTGACTTTAATTTTAAGTGTAGACACACTAAGTCGACTTAAGTAAGTCGTCTTAAAGTCGACTTAGTTAAGTCGACTTAGTTAAAGTCGACTTAAAAGTGCAAGTGTAGACATAGCCTTGTACACTTTTCAGCCTACTTATACAAACTGTACCAGTTTTGGTTTAGCATGTATTTTGACTCGTGTCTTACTGAAGCTCATCCTGGATTCTCTTAACCCAGGAGTTCTGGACCTTTTTTATATCCTGTCCCATCTTACACCAACAAAAAGTTTGGGACTCCCCTTCTATCTAATCATAATGAGAGGGTGACCACAACCTCACTGGAACTGTTCCCTTCATGGAAACTGTGGCTCCAGACAGGAAAAAACCAAGAAACCAAAAAAACATGTTCTAGCCCTAATAGAGCATATACATTATGTTAAAAAGGGTGCACTTTATTTTTATTTTATTATGAAACTCAACACACAAATCCACATTAAAATTGAATGAGTCATTGCAGACAGCTTCCATCCTTGAGGCTTAAAACAATCTTGGCATGATTCTTCAGTACAGCAGGGTCAAAAGCTTTAGAGTGGGAGAATGAGTGAAAATATGGGTTAGCCCATCTGGCTTTGCTTGGAGATGAGGGTGATACCATTTTAAAGTGACAGCATAAAATGACAATTAAACATCCAGGATTATTCTGTCTATTGAGTCATGTCCTTGAGCAGAGTAAGTCTCCCATTGATGTGAAAAGGAAATGTGCATGTAGACTGAGGCCATGAATGTGGCCTTATATGTTTGATTGCTAGGCTCAAGCCCCCCATGTCTCAAACACATTCCTACCATTTCTAATAGAAAATTGTAGATTGATGTTCAAAAGTGGTGAGGAGATTTTGGTTGATTCCCATTTTATCTGAACTGGTTCACCTATCCCTAGCCTCAATGCTAGGATACTTGCTCCAAAGGATATGTCAGACTCAAGTCTCATACAAACTCTGGATATGTGCTAATTGTGACTAGCTTATTTTTTAGATTTTGTGAAAGCAAAGCTAAATCTTTCAAAGCATTTCCTCTTGAATATTTAAAGGTTTAAGGAAAACACTTAATACATCAGAGATTAAGCTAATTACTTTTCTTGGAAATGTTTGAAAAGATCAACTGAGGCTCCCATTTTTTCTTTCCATGAGCTCCTAACTCAGCTCTGTACTTCAAATGATGAGTGCTCAGTAGAATACAAAGCACCAGCTAGACAGACTTTACACTGAATAACAATTTCTCTTTCCTCTCTGAAGCTATCAGAATGAAAACTACTTAGCTCGGTATAACCTGATGGGTGAGGTATCTTCAAAGAGAAGGTAAAGGTTACTGATTACAATCAGTCATATCTGTATATTATTGGAATTCAGGCTATGACCCTAATATCCAGGTTTCAACTGGAAATGCTAGGGGATAATCTAGCTACGCAGCAATGTTTTGTCAAGAATAACATCTGCCTTAATAGCAAAAGAAAATACACAATTTGGCTACCAACTTTTATAATATTCTCGGTAATTGTAACTAATCTGGTGCTTATACATTGTGGCTTGGGTTTCCTTAGGGAGGTAGTTGTCTAAATCCTAATGAATTAGAATGGGAGCTGGGCAAAAAATTGCTTCAGGGTCTTTTGAAAATCCCAATCTAGATCTTCTTTCTCAGACATTGTGTGATTTAGTCTTACCTTTGTACATATAACACAGTGCTCATATGGCTCAACCTCCCAAACATTTAGGTGCATTGGTGAATCAGTCCTGGGGTGGTGGGTGACTGCAGTATTCTGAATGGAAAAATGAGTGTTGTTCCTCAAGGCCGCAATCAGTTTGGAGATTCTCAAACTTCACCCTAACCAGAAAGGCAATTGGAATGCCCTCTTCCTTTCCATTTCTTTTTTGAACCAGGGCTATAAATGAAGTGTAGAAACTTGAATAAAGCAAGATACCTGCTTCTATTACACTTTTTTCTACTATTACTTCCATTTTTTTCATTCCTTTCTTTCCATCCCATTTTCACTCATTGTTCCTCTAGTTCCCTGTTCCAATACTCTAAGTATTCTCTTCTCCCTTGTGGTCCTTTATTCTTTAGGAAAGTAACTCTTCTTCTCACATGCATGCTTCCCTGATTCCATCACCACCCCGCTACCCCAGTTCTCTCTTGGCCCACCTCTAGTCTACATTGCTTTATTCCTTGTTCTATGGTCTGATTCTATATTTTCCTTCCATTTTTGGCTACACTTTCTCTCCTGGAGTCAGGGCCATCCCATCTTTTACTGCTTCAGTCTCCCCT
Source organism: Pelusios castaneus (assembly GCA_007922175.1). Taxonomy (NCBI): domain Eukaryota; kingdom Metazoa; phylum Chordata; order Testudines; family Pelomedusidae; genus Pelusios; species Pelusios castaneus. Next base: position 12,638,701 of record ML685768.1, read on the forward strand.
CTACTCCAGCCAAAATTCCTGTTTCTTCTCGTGACTCATGGACTCATCCATCTAGTCCCTACTCCCATAAGCAGCCCCATATCTTGGCCCTTCCTTCTCCATATCTGTCTTCTCTCTCCTTACTACCTGAAAGTCCTTCATGCAGAAGAACTATTCTCTAAATGTCTCTGCCAGCTCATGAAGCCTCTGGCTCATGTGCAGGAGGAGCTAAGCAGCTGCATGAGATGATGGAGGAAATTTATAGCTGCCCATCTGGCACTCCAAGGGAGATAGCTCCTAGCGTGGAGTCATGTAGCATGAATCACTATGGGCAGCCAGTGCAGTGGGAGGAGAAGCAAACCTCAGTGGCAATAAGGGTGTGCTACTAGAAAGTACAGGTAGGCCATATTGATAAATACAGTTCAGTAGTGCCCCACCTAAATGGCCAATGAAACTGAGTTACAGTTTCATTTATAATTGAAAGTGCTCTGCATAACTGCAGATAAGCCCATGCTGCACTTCCAAATCTATATTCAGATTCAAACTTCCCTACAGTTCAGATTGTGATGGGGCTGATTCAGGCCTGTTTCTAGAAACACGGAAGTTCATGCAAGCAATGATTGCTAAAGTGCCAAGACAAGAATTTTTTGGTTTAGTTGTTACCAGGAGAAGGCATAGGGCAAGCAAAAGGCCTATGCGGCACTGAAGTCCCATTTAACTCTTGAGATACTTAACTGGGACTTATATTGGTGCAAAGAGTTTGTACTGACTTTATGCACAGAGATGAGTTTCACCCCGGATGACCGTGATTCACAAACATAGCATCTAACAAGTATCTGCAGTGAAGTGCAAAACTTGCACATTCCTCATTTTACAACCCTAGCATGATATCATCTGAGTGCTGATGAGGAGAGTGCATACTGTGAAGCACTCAGTAATCGGAGTCAGAGGTCAATATAAAATAGAATCGTCTACATGTAGACTAGAATTTTTTGTGTTCTGTATTATCTATTATTCCTCATTGCATATGTTATTCATTTATATTAAAGCTTGAGGGATCTAGTGAGCTTCGGTGCATGCAGAGTTATATTTGGCAGTGTAATTTCAGCACTTTGTTCAGTGCTGGAGCTAGACCATTGCAGGCCCTCAGCAGAAATATCCCCCCTCCTCCTGCACTCACCCACCCCAATACTAATAATTAATAAGAGGCCTCCTGGAGCTAATCATGGCCCTAAGCAATTGCTTAGAGCTAGTCTTCACTGACAGTAGCAAATTCACAGTTTGATTGAGAGGTCTGTGAAGACCCGCTCAGTCGATTGGGAAACCGATCTATTAACACTATCCAGCAACTGGGGTAGCGGTGAGTCGAACAGGGGCCCCTCCTTTCGACTCAGTGCAGTGGACGAGCAGGCTGTTAGACAGTTGAACTCAGATACGCAAGTTATTTTAAGTAACTTGTGTATCTCCGTTCAACTGCTGCCGAAAACGGCAGGCAGTGTAGGCCTGCCTTAGTTTGCTTATGTCTAGCACCAACTCTGACCTTTTTCAGAATAAACTTCTTGGTGAGAAAGCAACTTGGTTCAAATTGGAGTAACTGACTCTAAATTCTGGATATAATCTCATTTTATATATGCCTTAGATTCATAGATTCAAAGATTCTGATCATCTAGTCAGATCTCATGTATAACACCCACCATAAAACTTCCCCAAAATAATTCCTAGAGTGTATCTTTTAGGGAAAAAAAATTGATCTTGATTTAAAAATTGCCATTGATGGAGAATTCACTATGACCCCCAGTAAATTGTTTCACTGGTTAATTACCCTCACTGTTAAAAAGGTCTGCCTTATTTCCAGTCTGAATTTCCCTAGCTTCAACTTCTAGCCATTGGATCTTGTTACATCTTCCTCCATTTGACTGAAGGGTGCATTATCAAATATTTGTTCCCCAGGTAAGTACTTTTAGACTTTAATCAAGTCACCCCTTAACCTTCCCTTTGATAAGCTAAATGGATTGAGTTCCTTGACTCTGTCACTATAGTGCATGTTTTCTAATCCTTTAATCAGTCTCATGACTCTTTTCTGGAATCCTCTCTAACTTATCAACATCCTACTTGAATTGTGAACACAAGAATTGGACACCATATTCCAGCAGCGATTGCAGCACTGCCAAACACAGATGTAAAATAACCTCTCTACTCCCATTTGAGATTTCTCTGTTTACGGCTCCAAGAATTGTATTTGTCTTTTTGACCACAGTATTGCACTGGGAGTTTATATTTAGCTGATATCCATCCCACCATCACTCCTACATCTTTTTTTTTTTTTTTTTTTTTTGACTCATAGAATTATAGAAGATTAGGGTTGGATGGGATCTCAATTGGTCACCTAGTCTGAACCCCTGCTCAAAGCAGGACCATCCCCAACTACATCATCGTGTCACTGCTTCCTAGGGCAGAGTCCCCCATCCTATAAGTAGGGCTTACATTCTTCATTTGCAGCTGTATACATTTACAATTAGACATATTAAAATGCTTATTGGTTGTTTACAATCAGTTTACCAAGGTGCCTAGATCACTCTGAAGCAGTGACCTGTCATCTTTCTTATTTACCATTGCCCCAGTTTTTATGTCATTTATCAATTATCATTTCTAGGTCACTGCTAAAAATATGAATAGCATAGGACAAAGAATTGAATCCTGTAGGACCCCACTGGAAACACTGGCTTGAGGATCCCTCATTTACAATTATATTTTAAGCTCAATCAGTTAGCCAGTTTCTAATCCATTTAATGTGTACTCTGTTCGTTTTATATCATTCTAGCTTTTTTTTAAATCAAATGTTATGTAGTACCAAATCATATGCCTTACAGAAGACCAAGTATATTGTGTTAACACTATTATCTTTATCAACCGAAGTTGTAAAATCCTTTAAAAAAATTTGATATGATCTATAAACCTATGCTGATTGGCATTAATTGTATTGCTTTCATTAAATTATTTATTAGTCAAATGCTGTATCAGCTGCTCTATTATCTTGCTTGGGATCTGTGTCAGACTACCAGGCATATAATTATCTGGGTTATCCTGTCTCCCCTGTCAGGGCCGTCCCGGGGGGGGGGGGGGGGGGAGCGAACGGGGCGATCGCTCCGGGCCCCGCGGTTATGTGGGCCCCGCACTATCCCGTTCCCAGCGGGGTAGTGCAGGGCCCACGCGCCCCACAGCACCTCCTCCTACAGCCAGCCCGCTGCCTTCAGCCGGCCCTCCCTGCCCCCACGGTGGAGCAGGCAGGCCCAGGGGTGGAGCACATGGGGTCTGACCTCTGGGCCAGCCTGCCCCACATGGCCGGCTCTCCCCCGCAGGCGGACTTGGCCTCCAGGGCTGGAGCCGGCTCCCCCGACCCGCCCCACCCCCCGCAACAGGCGGCCACCGGGGCTGGGGGCTGGGCCGGTTCCCTGCGCTGGCAGCCTCTGCCTCCCGGCCCAGGGCTGGCTCCCTGGGGGGTGGGGCCCCACTTCGGCCAGTTGGCCCTGGGCCCCGCTCCCCCCACAGGTCAGCCCTGTCCCCTGTTCAAATGTTGGCAAAACAATAGTTTTTCTTCCAGAGTTCTACAAGTTTCCCAGGGTCCCAAGACTTACTAAAAATCATTCATAATCCAGGGAGCTCTTTCTAAAGTCTTAAAACTTATCCTTACTCCAGTTCCTCTCTTTCATCTCCATTGTTGATCCCTCTTATCTGACTTAGATCACATTCCAGTATACTCACCCACGTAAAAACCTGCTCCTCTTAGAACCTCCTCCCTTCCCTTTCCATGACTTTGTGCTGTTTTAGTTCACCTTGCCAACTGTTCCTTCTGTCATGTGTTTTTTTTACCTCCTTTTGTGGTGTATTCCATATGACTTGCTGGCAAGACATTTGATAACAGTACTTAGTAACGGGCACTATGTAAAACCTAAAGATAAATGGTAGACTTGATTATCTTGTAAAGGATTTTCTGCTTAAAAGATCAAATTGATCATTTGTTTTCATTACATGAACTTTATGAGCCCTGCTTCACACCCTATACACAGTTTGCAGTGTTGTGCTCTCTTGTAATTAGAGTGCTGTAATTTACCTCTTAGTTCTTGCATTTTTCCACTTTATTTTTATATAAATGAAACAACAACGACAAAAAGAAGAAAACTAACTGAATACACTGAAAAGCACCAGTGTGCCTTGGAGGTAGTTTACATGCATGCAATAGACATTCAGAATTATAATTTTTAAAGAGGCAAAGAATATAGTTATTGATGTTTGTAAAGATATAGGTAATGTTATATTTTCAATAAGAGCATGTATAACTCTGTAGATCAAGGAGGGACTCTGTTAAATGTAAATCATGGAAAGATATTTCCACAAACATAAATCAAAGTTGAATTGGTGCCAAATGAATGGCATTACATTTAGAGATTATTAAATTTTTTTATACTACAGAACAATACAGTATTCCTATGGGGGCCCAATTTAGTACAGTTAAAATTACAAACAGAAAACAGTCTCAATGTGCACTGTCTCCTTTAAGGAAGTTGACCTTATTATAGCCACTGCATATGAAAATGTTTTCTTCTTGTGCACTCATCTGCATGCCACTTCTTATTTATAAGAAGAATGTTTTAAGAAGGAAAAGTGATAACCTTAATATAGTTAACACGGGCTGCCATTTTAAAAGATGTGTGAGACGAAACTCCAGCCCCCACTATGAATCTTAGGCTATGTCTACACTTGCAAGTTAGGTCAATTTAAGGAGGCTTAAGTCGACCTAACTTAGTCCCTGTTCACACCAGGCTTTCGTTAAGTCGACTTAATGAAAGGTGAGGTTGACTTAATAAGAATTGCCAGTTAGGTCGACCTAACCCTTAGGTCGACTCCTTAGGTCGACCTAAGCACAGTGTGGATGCTTAAGTCCACTTTATTAGGTCAACCTAAGGGCAGTTAGGTTGACTTACTAAGTCCCCGTTCAGGGGAAGCTCTTTAAGTCAACCTAATAAAGTCGACTTTAGGTCGACTTAACAAAGTCGACCTAACTTTTTGTAGTGTAGACCTAGCCTATGATTCTTTTGGAGATTCCAGTCTAAAGAACCCAACCCTGCAAGCACTTAATAATTGCAACTTCCTTCTTCTCATTGTATTAAAAACAGCTTCCCTTGTAGGCAGCATGGTTATTGGTCAGAACTGTTTTCAGTGTTGGTTCTTAATACAAGTTTGATGATAATTTCAGTTTAAAAACAAATAAACCAAACTCTTTTGCCCCCTCCACCCTAAAATACAACTTATAATTAATCTATGGAATGATTTTTTTCCACCCCAAAAATCAACCATCTGGACTTTCTGTGGGACAGACATCATTCAATAAATTAATTATATTTTTAGTTTAATCAGACAATTAATTTCCAGTTAGGAGTGGTTGCCACTTATTTTGTAGGTCCCATTCATTTCAGTGTCCCCTTCATGAACAGGACCTTCGGAGTTAGGCAGGTGTAATCTTTTACCGACATAAATGTGAGTTTATATTTCAGCTCTCAGGATGCAAGTGAAGGAGTGCAAAAATTTTGTTATATGTTCAACCATACAAAACGTGCCTGGTCTTGTTACCTAATCTAATCATACCACAGGGTTTTTTTTGTTTGTTTTTGTTTTTTTGTTTTTTGACAAATCGCAGTAGATTCGTAGTCTCTCAGAATTAATGACCTGGAATGTGGGCTTGCATTGGATTTGCATTACTTATAGTGTTTCAGATGGGCTTCAACTATGCTGTATCTCCTTCCTCAGGTACCTGGAAGATTATAAGGAAACAAACATCTCTCTTCTCTTCTTGTTGAACTCCTATGGATCATATGCCTGGAGTTTGTTTCTGTATGTGTACACATGCCCCTGCCTCTTTGAAATACTATTTTTATAACAAAGGAAAGCAGATATTATGTTCCTTCTATAGAACAGAGATCTGATCCCAGCACTAGAGTGGAAAATTGAGAATCCTTTGGGATCAAAGGCAAGAGGAATACAGTACATTTCAGTTTTCTTTCTTTTGGTATGTGGAGACTTGTTTTCTTAAGGATGATTTGGAGAGAGTGCCATTAAAGATGGTGTTTGAAACTGATGATCAAATATGCCAGATGGTCTCAGAACGTCAGAAATGCAATAGTTATTTTCTTCACAACCTTATTGTCTGATACATGGGACTTGTCTCTGAAGGTTTATCATACATTCACATACATCACCCATTATCAGATTCAAATTCCTTTTTTGCCTTTCTACTTAAAAGCATCCTCCTATAGAAGATATGTGCTCATTCATATAAGAAGGCAGGAATTCATGTACAAGAAATGAGAATATGATCTTTAGCCCTGAGGCAAAAGCGATAATTTATTATAAAATGTTTATCTGCAATAGTCCTATTTCTCAACTATATGGCACTCTTAATCTTCAAAGGGCTCTATCTCTATTACAGATAAAGCATGATTTTAAAGTGAAACAAATTTCCTAATCTGTTACTGGCATACGACCTTAGATTATTCATTTTAAAAAGAAAGTTGTAGGGAAGTAATTTACTTTTCAGTATTGATGCTGTTTGTTTACTTTTTGCATTTCACCCAGTGTGGATAATGAAGACTGGATCTTGAGCTGCAAGCAAGGAATGCTTGTGCAACATGGTTTGGAGGAGGATTTCAAATATTGGCATTAGCCACCTTTGTGCTCCCACAATTCTAGGGTTATCATGGTGCTGCGCCATCCAAGACATATATTAGAACTGTCTAAAGGGTGCTTTTATCTGCCCCATCTGCCCATGGCCCCCAAACATCAGGAGAATCCACCGATATTTAAATATGACTGCTTTTCAAGGGACATTTTAACAAAACCCTCCCCTGGCATTCCCCACCGTCCCTGCTGCCTCCCCCACCCACCAAGCCCCTTATGCCTCCCTGAGTTCCCTTCTGGACACCCCAGGAATCCAAATGCTTCCTGAAGGCTGAAAAGGATGTGACTCAGCAGGCTTCCCAACACCCCCTCTGTCAGAGCTGTGCTGCCAGCCCAGTTTCCCTGCTCCATATTCTTTCTAGTGGGGCCCTGTGCGTGCTCTAACTGCAGTGCCTTCCCCAGGCCTGTCCCTTCAGCTGTGCTCAGCCTGACTCACACCCTATCAGGAAGATGGGAGCATGGGCTCAGGAGAGGGAATACTGGAGAGGGTGGGTAGCTAGGGCAGAAACTGGGGGTGGTGGTGCCCCCGGACTCCTTCTTTGTTTTGGTTTTGCTGGAATAGACTAACACAGCTACTCTGGAACTTGTAATAGCTTGCGTATCTCCTGTTGACTGCTGCCGAAATTCATGGCCAGTGTACACCAGGGCTGAGTCAACGTATAGATGGAAGGCACTGATCAGAAGCCCTGTAAACTGTACATTTTCAAATGGCTTCCTTTTTTTATTGTTGCACAGCAGCAATAGCCAGTGAAGTTGAGAGACCAATAAGATATTAATTTGATTGGGACAAATGCCAGGGAAGGAGCAGGAGAAGAAGAAGTTGTGCCAGTAAGCTTGCACACAGTATAAGTCATTGCAATATTAATTCTAGTCCAAGACTTAATCTCACTAGCAGCAGAAAAAAGCAAGCCAAGCATCAGCGTTCCCTCAAGACAAACTGCTTTTATGAGGCATAATGCCCCTAGAGGTGGGACGCCAAAGCTCTTCCCTGATTCTTAGTGCAAGATTCAAGTCATACTTTCTCCCCACTATTCTGTTGAAGTCACCATGGTTCCAAGAGATATTTGTTGAAGAAATTAGCCCCTTTCTTTCTCCATCTTGGAATGATAGATCATCTGCATTTTGTTGTGCTAACTCTTCTGGGGTTATAGAACAAGTATGCAAAGTACCTGCATGCCACCTGCCTCTTTCACCTTGATTTCTTAGCTGGAAATTTGTTTAAATGTAATTGTCTCATTTTGCGTTTGGTGCTTTTTTGAATTTTCCCCTTGTTGTTTGTTATCAATTGTTGGTGGTTGGTGTTGATCTTGCTCTGAGCAGGGGGGGTGGATTCGATGACCTCCAAAGTCCCTTCCATCCCTAATGTCCTGTGATTCTTCTATGATTAAGTGTAGGAGACCCTATCAGTGTAATTTAGGTGGTGAATTCGTTACAGACCACAGATAAAAAATCTCACAGGCCTAACAATATTGCAGCAGCAGTTCTGTCTCTACCAGTCCTCGCACAGTATGATTACCAGCTGCACTGAAACCCCTACAAAACCAAAGGAGCATGTAGCATATTAATCCTTTCATGACTAGCTCCTGGTGCATGAAAAGTGGGTACAGTCTTTGAAGTGGGATGTTGACAATTCAAGCGTGATGTTCCATGGTATAAGGGGCATGACTGGAAATGCATTTTGCTACCAGATACATGAAGCAACACTGAAGTAGTTAGAGATGATGCTCATCAACCTATAATTTACAAAAGGGTTTTTTGTGGTTTAGTTAATTGACAGAAAATACGCTTTGAAATTCTTTATGAAATAATGGATGTCACTGGTCTTACAGTCAAATAAAAGCTAGAAAATGAAACATTAAAATATAGTAGCCTCATGAGTCATGGTAAGCGTGGATGTGGGAGGGGACTTTCTCCTTTATCCCTTTTGCCTGAAGACTATTTTTTCTTTACAACAACCATGGAAATGCAAATGAGATTGAAATAATGTGCTTAATGTTTATTGGTGATTGACAAGATAATGCATGTTACAATACACAAATGGGAGCAGAACAGAACCTTTCACCTAGAACATTATTTTCGGATCCATGGGTTGTAGAGTTCAAAGCCAGGATGAGTATTGTTCTAGTGTGGTGGGAAAAGCTTTTTATAGTAATTAAGATTGAGAAGAGGTTTCCATTCTAAAACTTCAGTACTGGGGGATGTATATGGGAGCAAAACTCTTCCTGTGTTTATCCAAAGCAGGATCTAAAGAGCTTTTTAAAGTTGCTTAGACCTTTCTGGAGAAACAAAACAGTTCTTGATTTTCATATAGTGTATAGCTCTTCATATATTAAATATAGTTCTTTTCCAGAGTGGTATTCCAATCATTCATCCTTGTGACCACTTACCAAATACTGATGCCACACTTTGTGCTGGTATCCTTCTAGGCAGGGACACATTAAGAATTCTAGGCAGTTCTCCCACTGTTGGTCAGTGTAGCTCTTCCAGTGCTGCCAACGGTCACACTTTTTTTATTTTTAATTATATTTTCTAAGTAGTGATGGGCCATATCTAGTAACAACTTCAACCTGTTGTCCATCAGCCTTCCCCCTGTATCATCTTCTAGTCACAGATGACCTGGGTTCCATATGAGCCAGTGATCTAGAAATGAAAGGCAAGGCCTTCCACTTGAAAAACTTCAATCTCCTTTCCAATCAAAAAAGCTTAATAAGGCTCCTGTTTTACTGCCTGTCCAAAGAAACAAACAGCATGAAAAGCTGGATTGCACAGAAGCTTAATGCATCTGTGGAGGCCTCAAAGCAAATCATGCTTCAGACAAAAGTCAAGAATCTAATCTTATGCTGGTGTCTGTTTGGCAAGCAGTTCAGATTGCAAAACCACCACACAATTTTGAAGGCCCTGTTCAAAGACCAGTGGGGATCACAATAACATGGGTGGGGTAGGCAAGGAATTAACTCTATTGTTAGAACTGTGTTGAGCAATTTGCATAGTATATGCCTAGGCCATGATTTGCTCCAGCCAGTGGCTTGTAGACAGTCTGCAACAGTGAGAAGGTTCACCCACAAAATCAAAAGGAAAGCAAAGAAAGAAAAAAGAGATTATGACTCCAAGTAAATTTACCAGGTTAGTAGTATTTATCTGTCCTCCATCAAAAGCTGTCACAAGCAGGTTAGTTTAATTCTGGTTTAGGAAAGATTTTTGCAAGTTACTAACCGAGAACAATCAAGTATAAAACAACAAACATTTCTCTCATACGAATCCATTGTCCTATTTATAAATAACTGGGTAGTTATCTCATTCAGGAAGAATCATTTGATTTCATCCTACATGAAGTTTAGGGTTTGTTAGTTCTCATGCATTACACATGCTGAAGTTGTTGTGCATGCATCTATAAGAAACATTCCTTCCTCTCTGTTCAGATATGTAAATAATAACCGGGCAGCCAGAGCCAGGAAATTGTTTTGCTCCTGATACTAATTAAAACCATTAACCAGGAACTCTGTATCTCATAAACACAGATGACAACAATTTGTAAGCAGATAAACATAATTCACATCTAGGTAAATAATACAACTATTCTTGCTGTCCTTTTACTATTGATTTTTTAAAATCTTTCAGAGATACAGCATTATAGGATTTAGTTCAAGAGAGAAAGCAAGTTTATGGTATCACTTTGTGGTCTGCTGTTATTTTCTTCCTCTTCCTGTTATTCATTACCTTTTCCCTTCCTTATGGAGTAAGAACTTTACATTTAGAGGAATGGGGCAGTTGATTAAAAGCCCAGTCCTTCCTACTTCTGTCCTTCTGCTTATAAGACCTGATCCTGCAAGGAGCTGAGATCCTCAGTTCCCACTTCTGGAAAGGTGCTCAGTGTCTTGCAGGAAGTGTACAGCTCTGGAGATTATCAGTGCCTAATTCAATACCCCCCAAAGTAGCAGCAATATTAGGGTTTCAGAACCAATATGTCCATAGCAGTGGGTGTAGAGGCAGAAAGAAAAAAAACTGCAGTGGGGAAAAAAAAATCTATTCTTAGGCAAAAGCTCAATAAAGTGTAGGTGGCTGTGACATGCAAACACAGACAATCTGACAAAAGGTCAAAGTTCAGACAGACAGACAGACTTTCCTTAACTTGGGTCCCTGATGTTTACAGACTGATTCGCAATCTTTGAGTTTCCAGGGTTTTGTCAGCTTTTATTGTGTCACAGTGATCACACCATTGTCTAAACATTGTCTTTGAGCAACACATAAAACACACAGACTCATATAAGTAAGGTAAATATTTTAAAATCTCGGCATGCATATTTCAGCATTCTTAAAGGCTGAAACCAGCCCCAGTTAAGAGTTCAAAAAAGTCAAGGCCAGTGCATAACTCAAGTCTCACTTAAGATCCATTTTGAGGACTTAAGTGGTGCATAGTGGGTAAAGCATTGCACAGGGATGAATATCACCCACTGTTCACATATTACAATGCATGCATTTTGGTGCTGAGTTTATACTTATTTGAAAAAATGCAATAATTTGGATAAGAGACTATTTTCAGAAATGGTCTCATGTTAAAAACCAAAATCACACCTTGCAATAGGTACTCAGACAGTAATAAATCTGAAAGGTAATTAGCAAGGAACAGTCCCGGATTTAAGCACAAGCTGAGGAAGCCATGGCTTAGGGCCTCATGTTATGAAGGGTCTCTAAATATGTTGGAGATAACTAAGAAGATTTATCGTAATTGAAATTGTTAATGCAAATAAGGATTTTTGCAATATTTATGTTTTATTTAGTTGTTTTTCATTGCATCTTTGCCTATGTATATATGCAAATATAACCGTTGATCATTTATTGTTTTATTACCCTTTCTGTTATAATGTAATACACTTTTTTCTCTTTATTTTTTATGATATGGGGCCTCTGAATCTTAACACAGTTTAGGGCCTCAGTATGTCTTAATCTGGCCCGGATAAGGAATGTTTTAGGAAAATGTCTATAACCTAGAGATCATCAGATGTCTGCTCAGGTGGGCTTAATCTCTCTCATCACCATGACCTCTCAAAATTAACATGGTGCTTTAGCCTCCCATTGAAACCTTTATTATGTATTTTGGTAAATCTTTCTTCTTCATTTGTTTATTGATAAATCAAAAAGACATCTTCTGTGTGTCACACACAAATCCATATGCTAAAACTGGATGGCATGTTAGCTGAAATTGCCCACCCAAAGTACAACATTACCATTTAAAAATAAAGGGAATTACCCGGAAAACAATGCCAATAGTCTTTTAAGTCATTCCAGAGCTTTCAGAATAAATTATGCTGGTTGGAAGGAGATGCTGTGCTGTTTATTGGAAGGAGCTTTGTTAGCAACTTACTGGTTTTATCTTTACCGTTTTCAAATATGGTACTAAATGTTAACAGGCTCTGAGCACCTGCATTCCCCATATGTTTTGCAATGTGGAGGCCATAGTGTACCAGACTGACTGCTGTACCAGGATTCTCGGGTAGCAGCAGTGTCTGGAACAGACTTTTTTCATTTGCAGTCGATGAAGCGAGTGCAACCTTTCCTCCATCGTGCAGACCTTGGCATATTTATCCCACCTGAGTTACATATTCTATGATCCCCATTTATAAATAATGTAATAATAAATGTATAATACATGCTTTAATAAACAGGATTCAATTGTTATAGAGTCCCATAGGTCAACATTGTTTTTTATAGCCATGGCTTATAACTCTCTATAACACCTTTTCCTGGTGTCTTTTAATCATTTCCAGCACATAGGACTCATCCTGGGTCATTTATTAACACTTTCTGCACTATTTATGAAGGGTACCTTAAGAGGACCCTCAGTTAGGCTGGTTTCAAAGTTAAACTAGCTTCAGTTCACCAAAAAAAGGAATCTTCCAGTTGCAAACCAATCAGTGAGGTAGGAGGAAGATCTATTCATTCTCCCGGCTCCCTTATGATTCAAATGGATCACTGGTTTTCAGCCTGTGGTCTTTGGATGTCTGGGGGTCTGCAGACTATGTCTAAGGGGTCCGTGAAGCATTGTTGTTACCACAGGACAGTGGTTTTCACCCTGTGGTCTGCAGATGCCTGAGGGTCTACACACTATATCTAAAGATTTCCAAAGAAGTCTGCACTTTCACTTGACATTTTTTAGGAGTTTGCAATGCAAAAGGGTTGAAAACTACTGAAATAGATTATACCTTTGCAGGAACAGACAAGATCCTAGAGAATCACCACAGTAAATTACACCCCCTTGTAAATCTTTTAGCATTCCCGAGATGGCTTAGTATTTTGTTTTGCACAAATGCCACCTGATCTGAGTGCATATTAGTGCCGAAGGGGAGCAACCAGCATTTCCAGTGTGTGTTTATCAGCTGGTCTCAGGCGCCTTCTAACCTATTACACAGGTTAGGAGACTTCCATTATTAAGAAATAAAAGAAACTTGCATAGCTCATAATGCCTCATGTCATGAAAAGCCATTTTTACACTTTAATTATTATTATTATACACAAGTGTAAGTAGTCTGGTATTTGATTCTGGGGTGGGGCTCCAGAAGTTAGCACTGCAGGTTTCCCAGAGGTATGGCTGTAGGTAGGAATATGGTCAGGGAGATTTTGAAAGAGCATCACCCCACTCCTTTAAAAATATCATTGGAATTACTTCAGTAGCAACTCGCTGGTGTTGCAACCATGAAAATAGTTAGGTCAGAGACATTAACATTCCTTTGGCTCACTTGTTTCTGCTGTATGACTAGACAATTCAGCCTTGGATTACTTTAATGGACTCAATTGTGTATTCCTATAAAACCATATATATAGTGCAACAAGACAGTTTTTAGTAGCAATTTGATTACAATATCCACCATAAAAAGCCCACATATACCCAGATACAGATGCACTTGCTGATCTTTAAGCATGTGAGTAATCTCACTGATCAGTGCTTAAATACTTCGACTTGATTGGTGTAATCTTATTCCATGGGTTTCCCATAAAACCCAAAATGGAAACATTCATCTCAACCAAATTATCATTCATTGTCTGGAAGTCTAGATAAAATAGGATCTGGATTCAAGATCCCCTTTTGAAAACAAAGCCTGAACAATAGTGTTTTGCAAAAACAAAGTCACCCCTAATTTTGCCATCTCTATTTTAAGCCCAGTGACATTTAATGGCAATAATTGCTACCTGTTGGGGACAGTAATTATGCTTAATTGTGATGATGCCTTCAGGTGATTTTGTGGTACTTAGGTCCTTATGCCTCAGTCTCTTCCTGGTTCTGTATACTTGTAGGACAACACAGTTCTTCTATACCATGTAGACTCAAAGGCTATGTCTACACTACAGGCTCTGTTAAGTGGACTTAGCAAGGTCGACTTTAGGTCGACTTAAACTCAACCTTGTTAAATTGACTTAGAGCTTCCACACTAAACACTCGAGTCAACTGCCTGCGTCCACACTGGCAGGTGCTAGGTCAACGGAGGAGTGTTGTGGGGGCCTGGAGCTACGTTCCCCCTAAGCTGCAGGTGCACGGTGGCACAGGGGCTGCCGTACACCTGCGCACCTCACGCAGCCCGATCCCCACGTCTCTTCCTTCTCCCCAGCCCCTGATCCTCACCATGTCTCTTCCTTCTCCCCCGCCCCTGATCCTCGCCATGTCTCTTCCTTCTCCCCAGCCCCTGATCCTCGCCATGTCTCTTCTCCCCAGTCCCCAATCCCCCTGTATCTCTTCTCTCCAGCCCCCAATCCCCACTGTTTCTTCCTTCTCCCCATCCCAATCCCCACCGTGTCTCTTCTCCCAAGTCCCCGATCCCCGCCATGTCTCTTCCTTCTCCCCAGCCCCTGATCCTCCCCATGTCTCTTCTCCCCAACCCCCAGTCCTCGCCATGTCTCTTCCTTCTCCCCAGCCCCCGATCCCCACCATGTCTTTTCCTTCTTCCCAGCCGCTGATCCCTGCTGTGTACCTTCTCCCCAGCCTGATCCCCTGACCGTGGCTCCCCTTTTCCTCAGCCACAGCTCTCCTTCTCCCCAGCCCCGGCTCTCTCCTTCACCCCAGCCGTGGCTCTCCTCTTCAACCCAGCCCAATCTTCCCTGGCCCCAGCTCACCCCAGCCCAATCTTCCCCAGCCGCAGCTCTCCCCTTCACCCCAGCCTGATCTTCCCCAGCCATGGCTCTCCCCTTCTCTCCAGCCTGACTCCAGTTACGTCGACTTAGGGCTATTCCCCATCCACACCTAACAAGGTTGACTTAGACGTTGTCAATCTTCAGAGGTGGAGTTATTAAGTCGACTTAAGGAAGCGCCACTGTGGATGCAATGTTCTGTAGGTCAACTTAAGCATCGTTAAGTTGACTTAAGGTGCAAGTGTAGACATACCCAAAGAAAGTATATGTAAGTGATGAAATACTTGGCTATTGCTTTATGTGACTATCAGTTTGCTTCTTCCATGTAATGTACTCGTATTAGATGGTTGTTAGGTGTTTCTCACATCCAGTTGCTTGCCTGTCAGACAGCAGGCTGAGTCCTTATCCAAGAGCAGATAGTGCTTCCTCAGTCTACAGCGGTGTGACAGGATCTCTGCAGCTCCTCAGAGCTGCTATAAAAATAATTGCATTTTCTGTTACATCAGTAGTTCTACTTAATTGGGAGAAAAGACCATCCAACAGCATGATTTAGTAGATTCTCTGTACCTTGAGCTAAATACTCGGATGAACAGAGTTATGTCAGCAGAGAATTTGGCACCATAATAATGTATACATTTTAACTAATTCTGGATTTGCAGTAAGTTTACTCCAGTGCATTAAGAAAAGTTCCTTAAAATACAGATCAACAGTTTACATACCACAGTGTGATAACCTTTGGTAATAATAATGGTTAGTTCTTACACAGCATTTTTCAGCAGTAGGTCACAAAGTGCTATACAAAGGAGGTCAATATCATTTATTCCAGTTTTCAGATAGGGAAACTGAGTCATTTAATGGCGGTGACTAGATGCTGGCTATTTAATGGCAACAGTACACTGAATATGTCCCATACAATTTTAGGGAATTTCTACATGGTAGGGTAATGCACACTATGGAGATGTGATTTCTGAAGTACACTACCATGTTGCATTTTAACTGGTCTAGGCCATATTAAGAATTCCGTAGTGTAGTTATAAGTAGGACTGTGCACAACATTAAAGTGCACCAGGGAACGTTTACTTTGTACCAGCAGGGGTTACATGAACTAATGAACATACAGCACACATCAGTACACTGTGGAAATCACATTACCCCACCAAACAGACAAGACTGAAGATTTTAAACTCTTTGGGGAAAGGACTGTCACTTATTATGTGTTGGTATAACACCCAGTACAACAGGTCCCAATATGGTTGTGGCTTGTAGGCACTACCAGAATATAAATGTTAAATAATAGCAACCACTACAGTTTCTCTGAATACAAATTCTGCTAGGATCAAATACAATATTCTAAAACTATTGTTAAATGTTCCAAGCAATTATAAATAGTTTAAATTGTAACACTGCATTTTTTATTGTTTTATAATATAGGGAGGTTTTTTCCCCTAAAATATCTTAGTCTTAGGCAGACATAAATCTATATACTGAGATCCCAGAGAATTATTTGAGATTTTGTCTTCTTGGCTATAGAGATACTGTTTGGGACTGGGAAAAGCTACCTATAATAATAGATATTATATCCTATCTAGTTTCTTTTGAAGGTATCTGCCCTTGAAAGAGTGACTTAATAATGGGTGTTGTGGCCATCTTGGTCCCAAGATACTAGAGAGATAAGGTGAGTGAGATAATATCCAATTAAAGATATTCCATCTAGAAACATTCACCTTGTCTCACTTTGTAAGGGAGGCAGTGTGGCCTAGTGTATAGAAAATTCAACTGAGACTCAGGACTGTGACTTACGAGTCTTGCTATTGGCACTGCTATTGGCCTGCTGGGTGACCTTGGCATCTTATGTCATCACTCTGTGCCTTGGTTTCCCCATCTTTTTCAAATGGGGGTAAAGATACTGACCTCCTTTGTAAATCCCTTTGAGATCTATTGATGAAAAGTGCTATATACACTCTCCAAGCCTTTCATAACTTGTTTCCCCACACCAAGGTCATCCTTCTTCTTCCATTGTCTAAGCGCGGCTAAGATGACTCTGTGAATGAAGTGTTATTGTAGCTGTGTTGGTCCTAGGGTATTACAGATGCAAGGTGGGTGAGGTATTGCTGTTTATTGGACCAGCTTCTTTGGTGAGAGAGACAAGCTTTCTAGTTTACATGGAGCTCTTCTTCAGGTGATCTCCTGAGTATAGTCTTTGTTCCCTTTTAGTAGCCCCTGCTGTACCAGGCACTGTGCATATAGCTGAGAGGAATAGAAGACATGGAGGTCTACCTCCACCAACACTGGCCCTGGAGCAGGGGCATAACCAAACTTGATTTTCTGGCAGGGCCTATGAGTCACCAAAGTGGGCTTGAGCCACTTCCTGCTTTCTCTTGCAACCTAGCAACTAGAGCTTCAAGCAGCCTTCAGCCTCTTGCTTCCTGAATAGCTTGCTTCTGGTCACATGATTGGAAGTAGGCCATTAAGGCAAGCAGCCAAAAGCTGTTTGCCAGCCCAGATGCTGTTGAGCAGCTGCAATTGGGTGGGCCTGTTTGCAAAAGAGACTGGGATAGTGCCCAGCCAGGCCCAACCGTAGCTACACCCGTGCCCTAGAGAGCATGGCAGTGACATGATCCCCTCATATTGTGGAACTTCAGGACGTGTCAGCCATGAGGCACAAAGCCTCCTGGGACTTCATTTGGGGAGGTACAGATCTTCACTGACTAAAAGGAGGTCTGGTTAAAAGTACTGTCATTGAAATTTTTTTGACTGAAAATTGGGTTTCCAGCTAAACAACTAAACAAATGTTTTCCTGGAAAATTTCTACTTTCCATGGAAAATTTCATTTTTTTAAATTCTGAAGGCCTGAAAATCGGAGAGGGAAAAGAAATCAGTATTCACCAAAAATTAAAATATTTTGATTCTGAAATGCTCTATGATGCCTCATGGACATTTATAGTTCAGGTGCTTCATGCTGCCCTGTTCTTCTTTATGGGCTGGACTCCTCATTTTCCATGACCCACAGAGGTCATGTGACTGCCAAGACAAGAGACCATGGTACATCATGGGAGATGTAGTCGGATTAGGAATGCCAGACTATAGAGGAGAATGGGAACAAGAGGCATTTAGAGAACAACTTCCATAAGACACTGCAGTGGCATTTCAGTTTTTAGATGAAATATGTAAATTTTTTATTTTTTGCTGGAAACAAGAAAATTTCCATGCCACAGATCCCCACTTTCTGATCAGCTCTAGCTAAAAGTCAGAAGTGAGTCCTAAATTAGCAGGAGTAAAAAGTTACCTGTGCCCCACATAATTACATCTTCTGGATGATGGAACAGAAGATACAAGAATGAGGGCTATTGTCAATCTATTTATGCTCTCACAATCCAGTGTCTTACACACAGATAGGGGTCAAGGTAGGTTTTTAGTTTTTGTCTCCTATTCACTGGTCTAGGAATAAAAGGTTGGAGTGTGCTGGTCTTGAAAGCATTTATACTCTTCCATCACAACTTGGCTAAGTCCTGGCACGTGACAAGCTATCAAATCATAAAGTCACAATATTTTGTTTATTATCATCTCATGTTTTTCCACATTGCAGTTGTGATAGGATTTTAACAGCTGATGTATTACCGCTGCTCAAGTCAGAGGTTAATGCTGGTTAGGTGTGGTTTTGAAGAGGCTTTCAGATGTTACACAGTATTGGTTTTATTTCAAGACATTTTTGAGAAAGCAGTTCTTGAAATCAGGTCTGAAATGAAGTAAGAGAAGGAAAAAGGTGGAAAATGTTAATCAGAATCTAATGATTATTGTAAAAGTCTGGTGTCTCACAATCTGCCATGGTTTTGCACCTATCATACCCCATATAGTAACTGTTATGAAAACAGATGGTTCAAAAGATTCTCTACATTAAAGTTGTGGCTGGTGTTTTGGTCTGGCAGTGCATTTTTGGCACTGGTTCAGGACTGAATATAACATGCCCCAAATTTCGATCAATATGATGTCTATCAGCTCCCACTTCCTTTCTTAGAACTTTAAATTGCTTAATTGGAAATGGAAAAACATAATATCACTTTCTATTTTACAACGCCAGTGTTTGGGGGCTGAAGGGAGGTTACAGTTTCCTCTGAAGCAGTTGGTATTGATCAGAGTGAGCAATAGAATACTAAATTAGAAGGACCACTGGTTGGATCAAGTAGGACAATTCTTGTGTCCACTGTTTGATAGAAAATTTGAAAAATGCCTCTCCCATCCATCTTCTTCCTTTGCCACCCCTCTTCTTCCAGCAGCGCGCTTCTTTCCCCTGCTGACCTCGCCCCCCCCAGCTGGGCAGCAGGGCTGGCAAAAAAGGTGCCGGTACTCTGTACCCCTGCGTACCATCACAAAAAAAACACTGCTTATGTCTATATTGTCATTTGTATCTCAGATATTGAATTGCAATGTACGGAAAAGGAAAACTTGGAAACAAGTGTTAACCACTTCATATAGTGTTTCTGACTAGACCCACAATTTCTAGGGCCAAATTTTTATATAGACAGGCCTGAGATCAATACACAAAAAGATGTACCTTCGGTTACTGAGACTCTGAGTGCTATCATATCAACTCTGTATGCAAATATAGTCATGCAGTTGTGCATGGTCCTTTACTATCTCTTTCTGGAAATTTGACCCTAACATTTAAAAATGTTAAGGAAGGTTCCTGATTAATTTTAAAATTTATTTGACTTCTGTTACTGACAACCTCTGATAAGTCATTATCAGAATGAAAATGTAAGAGGGAAGGCAAAATCTCCCGTCATTGCAAGTAAATAAGCATGCAACCAGTAAGGAAGAAATTATTACATCGTTTCTGCTAAAGAAACTAAGTCATAGGGAATCGGATTTCTGTTAAATCAGACCAAAATGGAAATATAGACAAAAACAAACTTCTGATGTATTAAAGGGAAACCTAGATCTTGTTTATACACACTCCAAAACAGGGAATGGCTTGCGGCAGTTAGAAAACAGAATCAGTTATAAGTGGTCTGTGCATGAACAACAAACACAGCAAGGTATTATTAGTTAAAGGATGAAGAGAGATAAGGGTGCTTGAGAAATTATCTAGAGCAGATTTGAAAAAAAGGAAGTGTTCTAGATAAGATGCAAACATGATATCCTCTCATTGGCCTTATGGAAAATGACATCATAAGTGCTGGACTACTCCAATGATTCATTAGATATTGGAAGCCAGATCCTTGGCCCTGCCTAAATCCCATGTGCACCACTCCAGCACTAAAGAGGGGACTTAAAGCTGTCTCAAACAGGTCACTGATACGTTCCTTGCAAGAAGTTTTAACAACTGCTCCTCCAGTTCAGGTATAGGAACAGGGCTGGAGCATACAGCTCTGACAATACAGAAGGCATAAAAGAAGCTAGATTTAGGAAGCTGAGAATTCCCTGAGTTTCTAGGAGCTCTCACCTGAGACAGAGCTGATGTACCTCGCTCCTCATGGAGGCAGCATGTCTGAGGTCTGGAGGAAACACTTTGAAGTTCAAATACAAAGCTACCCTTGTTCAACTACTGAATAGCTTGTGTGTCATGTGGTGGGCACTCATGCTACAAACAAGCAGACAAACAAAACTCCATGTGACTTTTCTCACTAGACTGGAGAGGAAGTGTCACTTGACACATGTTGTTTTGATATCTGGGACATGCCATGGTAGTGTGGTGATTTGGGCCCAGTACTATGGACTAACTAGACAGGAATAGGATGTTGGTGGTTTTATGATTACAGCATTGGCAGGTTTATGAAATGAGGCCCTGATTCAGGGCTTGAGACTCTGACTTCCCTCCATCTGACCATCATTCTGGCTCCTAGGGGACAGTTGGTGGAATAAAACATTTCCCAAGAGAGGATTAATGTGATTCAGGGACTGCAGTTGGAGGAAGCCCTGAGATATCACTGAACAGGAGTCAGCATTGTGCACAGCTGAATGTTCCCAGCACAGCACGCAGGAAGGAAGAAATGTACACTGAGTTCATGTTCTAATATGACATGAGGACATGGAGGGAGGGGGGAAAAGGAAGGTTAAGCAGCACCTGGGAATTACGTGACTGTAGCTCAGTTAATATGTGCTGCACACAGTGTCAGCTGTCTAGATGACCAGGCTTGTTACAGCCTTAGCCCATTCTTAGATTTCTCTTTCTATCAGCAGATTCCTCTCTGCCACATGATGCTGTTCTAATGAGTGCTGTGCTAGATATTATCAGAGATGTGCTAGCAACCAAGTAAACATAGGGCCTGAACATACCAAACTGATCTCTAATTAAACAGATAAAGGGAGGAGGAGACTTCAAAGGCACAACTGGCAATTGGCAATTGATGGCACTTGGGAATCAGGGATTTGAAAATCCCCTCCACAATGAATTAACTTTATTTTAATGAAATATTTATGTAATTTTAACTACTCTCCCCATCATCAGCACCACGCACGTACAAAACCTGGAGGTTACTACACTTAAAACTGAAAGATGTTAATAGATGTAAGAAGGTCAAATCCCATGACACCAATGTTTCTTAATCCACATGGGAACATTTTTTGTAGGTGTGCTTTTCTGATTCATGTATTTGAAAGGCTCATCATGATGTTTTTAGGTTTTTCATAAGCCATTTGCTCTTCTCCTCATGTCCCCTCCTTTTTCCTAACTCCTGCTTATTACTCGTTATATGCCTTATTGCTTTATTTGAAAATTTTTCCTAGAAATATTTTGTTTTTAAATAAATAATTTTGAGCTTCAGTATATCATTGGGAATGTAACAAAAATACCATGCTTCACCAAAAGAGCTAAATTCTCAAAATTGTCAAATTCAAAGGTTTGCTATGTTTTAAAAAATTTCATTTTTAAAATTGGCTGTCAAATGACTACATATGTTGTGTGCACCTAAAATATCCACACTAATACCTGGTGTATGCTTACAGAATGGATATCTGAACACACATGGCAACATAAGGGTTAATTAGTTACAGGTGCATGAAAATTCCTGTTTTTCATCCTTAATTTAGGTGACTGTAAAGGTGTCAGTGCAGTTTATGCTGGCCAGATTGAAATCAGGACCCAAGTTTTAAACTGGTGGGGGTGGGAGGGTGAGTGAAGGTGTTAGGAGGGTGGGAGAAAAGGTTTTTTTTGTTTTATTTAAAAAAAACAAAACAAAAAACAAACTTTAATTGCCCCAGTCACTGCAATGAACTAAAAGTTCATCAGTATTTTGGGAAGGTGGGTTCTGTCAATTCATTGATATATATAGGAAAGGGTCTACTTGATCATTTCTGAGATCGTATGTTTAGACCATGGATTTTGTTTGTTAATTAGATTCCACTAAGTTTTCTTTACAGAAATTTAAGTTTTATATGTGTGGAAATGCCCATACTACCTAACAATTCACAATTACTTAACAAAGAATCTATTTGTAGCAAGTGGAATACACCACCCAGAATTTCACTTTTACTTTTAGAAGCACCAGATCTGCAACACAAACCCTAGAAACGTTAGAGACGTTGTTTCGGGGGGGGACACGGGTGTTGAATCATTGCACATAGACAAAAGCAAGACTATATGAACAGCTGTATATTTTAGCACTGTACCCTCATTCCATTTCCTGCACATATGTGGAACATTTCTTCCAAAGAAATAACGCCATCTACCCTTTATAGGCTGCTATAGCAGCACTAAAAAATCCAACGGCATTTTCACTAAAAAAAGAAACCATGAACCTGCCTCAATATATTTATATCCCAGTTCACGTGGCCGGCATTTAGCGAATCAGATAAAAAGTTCAATAACAATGAACAGCACAAAAGATCAACTGTCCCTTCCCCCACTTAATAAACTGTGAATTAGCCACTGAGAGCTAATAAGGGCTAAGGAACTCATTTCAGGTGTTAGAGGTGGTAACTTGATGCATTAGAATTAGATGCCTTGTATAATTTGTGTCTATGTAATTTTGTCTCAGACATTATGCCAGCATTAATGTAGCTCTCATCAATGTGCGGGGAATTTACATGAGGTAACGCCCATTCATTTGAAGTAGATACGGGTATTGTATAAGACATGGCTGCTGTTTATATTAGAGTCCTTTTTATTATGTCTGTTGAGGAAGGGAGAGAAGAGCAGGCTGTGAAATGATGTCATCCTACTCTGTACTGGAAACCATTAATGTAATATAAAACATTAAAGCGTGCTGAATGGGTTGATGAAATTTGCTTTAAAGTAATACAGCTCAAAATGAATGCTGTGGACTAATAAGGGATTAAACACAATAAATAGTGTAAAGCAAGTAGATTGCAATGAAAAGATACTGTAAGAGTGACTGGTGACACTGTATGAATAGTGATTTGTGAAATAAAGACTGGAGCTCCACTGTTTTTCCTTTAATGAAGCTTATTCAGCTTCTCAGAGAATTGGTTTCTTGTATACATTTAGTCCAAAAAAGTGAAAAGAATAAGAACCCAATATTCATATTACAATGCAGAAACTAGTGCTAAGAGTCCGTACTTTTCATCTGAGGGCCTTAAAGGGCTTTTCAAGACACAAGGAAACCTCACAAGTTAATACCCTTAGTGAGTATTGTTCTCCCAGATTTATAAATAAGTTAGCTGAAGCACAGTAGTGCTATGCCATTTGCCAAAGGTGAGACAGGTAGTGTGTAACAAAGCCAAAAATAGAATCCCCAGCTACTGTCTCTTACGCCTATAATTTTAACACAAAATCCAACCTTCCTCTCTCACATTATAGTGTGGAACAGCATATTATGCTTTCAAATGTAGAATAATAAACAGAAGGCACAGAGGAACTCTGAAAAACAATAATGCTATTTTCATGCAACGGTCTCTAATAACAATAATAGAAATTCAGGGGAAAAACTTCCATTTAAACAGAAATAGCTCAAAATGGGGTGTTTTTTCCGAGGTCTTTGTGTTGTGTAGAAATCAAGCCTTAGACTTAGGCATTAAAGAAAGAATGCCTCATTTTCATTCTCACTGTAAGAAAAATAAGTCTTTGCCACTCTGTTCTTAAATCTATCTCCTGATTAAACATATAAAAAGCATGCTTATTGCATTTGATGCTGATAATGGTTTTTTAATTTTATTTTATGTTGTTTATTTTGTCTGCAGACTTTCGGACTTGTATTTGATTAATGAAAAGGCTCTCACAACAGCTGCAAATTATTTTATGCTGATGGTCAGAGCTTCAGAATGAAACATTGAGAGCAGATTTCTAAAACATGTGGACTTGGTTTTATTTTATTTGTGCTCAGGGAAATTGGATAAAACTGAAAGAACTAGGTGGGCCAGCTTTTCATTCTGTGCAACAAAAGGAACGCGTAAGAGGTCTCTAAGCCTGAGGAAGACTCCCTGAAAAGTAGAATCTGCTTGTGAAATGTGGTCTTAGAAGAATGTGTTTTAAGACTAAAGGTGCTCAGATGAGTGTGAATTTGCTGACATTACACAGGCCACATTAATATGAACATAAGAAAGTTAGAGCCACGATGGAGGCTCAGTGAAAAATAGGAACCTACCATACTGTGGTTCTAGAAATGGTACAGTCGAGTCAATCAAATTGCAAGCCAATGAACCAGAGGACAAAGGAAGCGATTGGTGTTAGAAAGATTAAGTCAATATCATACAAGATATATATTGAGAGACGATAGAATGATCACTCCAACTGAAGGAGACCCAAGGTAGGTGGAGGCTACAGAAAGGGAGGAGCTAGAGATGCTGAAGTTACTTGCCTTAGACTGGCCAAAGCATGTGTGTACGCTGTACATTTGGTCTGTATGTAGGACTGTCATTAACTAGCCACCTTTTCCTGTTGCACAAGGCTGGGTAACCAATACGCAAGACTAAAAGCAGTCTCTCAATTTGCATGTCAAAATGTTTTGGTGTGCATCAACCACATTTGCCCAAATGTACCCAGTTTGCATACTCAAATACCATTTGCTCAAGTAGAGAAGTCAAGTTGAGGCCCCACTGAACATTTGACCCTTAAACTAAAACAACAGCTGACAACTTCTGGATTTTGGTTGTTTTTTAATTAGTGAAGAGAAATAATCAAAAGACTTTGGGGAAAATACCCACAATACTGGTGCATGTTTTAACAAAACTGATAACTTCTTCCAAATGTGTAGATAGTAACCCAAAATCCTTGCCTCCCATTGGCAGTTTTGAATATAGACACTGTAAATTAATACAGTGGTTTTCAAACTTAGAGTCAGGAGCCCGTAATGAGTCGCAAACCCCCCTGCTGCTGCCACCAAAAAACTGGAATGCATTTCTCAAAGATGTAATTGTTGGGTCGCGGGCATAAATGATTTTTTTCAACTGGGTCCCGAGGAAAAAAGTTTGAAAACCACTGAATTAATAGACTGAATTGAACAACAGGTATATTTGCAAAGTCTTTTTGAATAACAGTAATTGTAAATCGGTTGATGCTCTGCTGTGTAGGCACTTCATTATGCAATAGAGTAACAAACATTGCTGCCTTCTTTGTACAGTTCTTCAAGGAAGCTGCAGACCACCTCATGGAGTCACAACTAAAGCTAATACCTCTGAGTTTTGGGAGGAGTAATTTATGTCTGACTAAAGATAAGGCCTTAGAGAAATAGGCAAACATTGCTTCAGTACTATGAGCCGTGGTCACTGCTACAGAAATCTCACCTTTTGTGACTTTTAGCAAGCTGTACTAATAGTGATTAGGATTGAACTTTCCATATGCTGGCGCCAGGAAGTGGAAGGGGTCTAAAGATTTCAGAACTCAGTGAACATTTACAATTTCAACTATTTTTCTCAAATCAGAAACATTAGAATTGCAATAGGTGTACATGGATTCAGAATCCACTTCATTTCCTCTTTACAGAGGTGGACTACTCAGGCATATTTCCAAATTGGTGGAGAATCTTTAAAAGTCACTAGCATATGTTTTTACGTTAAGAAACGGTGGAATAACCAGTTTAACAAACTTCAGCGGTAACTGATTTTCTCCAGCACTTTTATTCAGAGATATGAGAGGCAGTGAATTATTCACTTCCCCACTTATAGCCAGCCAAAACTGAAACGTGAAGAGTCTGTGTTAAAAGATAAACATTACTAATTGCAGAAATGGAAGCCACAGTATTCCATAGAGTAGTGAAACTGAAATTTGGAAGTAGGTTATTTAAAATTCTTTGCAGGGGGGGTTGAATTAAGGCTAAAATAACCAGTGGCCAGCCAGAGTGGATCAATGGACCGAGGGAAGTGAAATGAATGAAGCAATGGGAAAAGTTGGAGTTTAAACTTCTTATGCAATAATCATTAGAAAAATTCTGCAGTCTTGCTGCCAAATATTGCATGTCTCAAAATATACATAATATTATGACATGAGCCTAAAAACATCAGAGGCTTACAGCTCTTGGGAGGTGGAAGGCTTTTACTATTACCAGAAATCTGCTCTGTCTTGTTTCTGCCTCTCACTTTAAAAAAAAAAAAAAAGACAATTAATTGAGACTCTATAGTACACAAAAAAGAGAAGGAATATTCTGTTACAGCAACACTCTTTAGATGCCATTACAATGAAAATTTGATATAAAGCACCAGTCCATTGTTCTTGCCTTACAAAGTATATTAAATTTCTATAGATAACCATATTTACTGTGTTTCTGAAGCAAGCAGAACTGTCATGGTGACTCTGAGCTACAGCAGGCTATAGGAAAATGGAATAAATAGGGGGAAATTAAGCACATTTCTAGTTCAACTGAAAAATGTCATAAATCAAAACACAGGAACACTTGCATCTATTTAGGCTCAAGATGGTATGTAAATACATTGCCAAACTGTGTTCAGATAACCTCCATGTATCCCATTCATTGACAGATGTCATTGTCCTAATGGAGGTTACTTTCTCCAGGTGCATTGTTCAACTGCTATGGGACAGATTCCCTGCTTCCTTGATGAAAAGCCGCCACATCTTCCTGGCTGAGGATTCCCTGGTGCAGAAGAGTTCTCAATGGACTTGGAACTAGATTACCTAGCTTCTCTGCCAACCTTTTTATCCCCATCATAGGACAGGTTAGAACTACTTCTCCTCCCTCAAGCTGTTCTAATATATATTGGCCCTAGGTTCTAGGAGCTCATAGACTCTAAGGTCAGAAGGGACCAGTATGATTATATAGTCTGACCTCCTGCACAATGCAGGCCATAAAACCTCGCCCACTCACTCTTGCAATAAGCCTCTAACTCAGGAGTCAGCAACCCAAAAGATACAAGAGCCGTTTTTAAAAATTCCTTCAATAACCAAGTGTTTTGAGAGCCAAAATGGGTGTAACCTCCTGGTGTGGGGAGCTGGGAGCTAGGCCACAGCGCCTGCCGCAGGGTCTCCTGGCCAGGGGTGGGGTGGGGACAGCTTGAAACAAGGAGTGGGGTCCCCTCGCAGGTTCCCCTGGTGGCAGGGGGCGTCCAGAGCCACAAGGGGGCAGCCAAAGAGCTGCATGTGGCTCCAGAGCTGCAGGTTGCAGACCCCTGCTTTTACCTATGACTGAGTTATTAAAGTCCTCTAATCATGATTTAAGGACTTTAAGGTACAGAGAATCCACCAGCAGGTTAGCCAATCCCTGTGCTACAGAGGAAGGTGAAAAAAACCCTGTAACTAGCTACAGTTCCCTTCCCTGACCCAAGTCACATATCTTCTCCCCAAAGAATCTGGACCATTATCTCCTTCTTAAAACATTGTCTGAGCTTTCTCCTTGAATACATAATAGGATGCTTCGGAGGATAGGTGGCAATCACCTGTTTGATAATAATTTGGCAGTCAAATAATCCAACAGTTTCAGTGCTTCCATAAAATCATCTGTTCAGTGTGACACAAACTTTCCTAAACTGTTTCTTTTCTCTCTCTTCTCTTATCACAACAAAACATAGTCCACCTGTGACCATGGATATCCCCAGTGAACTTACAAATAACACTTAGCCCTCTGGTTTTCTAGAGGATAAGAGAGACTGAATACATAAGAAATGCATTAGGGAGAGGGCAGGGAAAATGTAAATTACAGATAAGAGAATGGGAAGGTAAAGATGGGGAAAGAGGAAAATTCTAGAGGAAAAATAGGAGCTTCGCTAAATCCATATTGTGCATCGAAACAGATGTCTATACATTTGCAAAACGGACATAAACTGGTCAAAGTTGCTGGCAGATAATTCTCCTGATAGAGTAGGAAGTCTCCACTGGTGGAAAGGTGGCAGAGGCATTCAGGCCTTTTCATCCATCAACCACCACACCACTATACAGAGCTGACCCGTGCCTGCCAATTGTGGTGGTGAGGGGGAAAGGTGAGTGAGGGCAGTTGTCTTCAACAGTGTTTCTGAACATACTGAGTCTGTGTGACCATGGTCAGTACAAGGCACCAGCAAATCTGGGGGGAGGAGGCACCTGCACCCCCATGCATCGCCTCAGCCACTATGGGTGGAGAGAGAGGGGCTGGAGGAAGGGAGGGGTATAATGCATTGCCATCTGTAACCTATGTTAGTGCTTAGCAGTATGGAATCAGTAGCTTCTTGATGTGCCATCTACACTTTGTGAGCAGTACTTCGGTGCAGATAAAAATAGGAGATATCTTATATGCGGGACCACTTCTGTACTTATTGCAGAGCCTATGAAAACACTTGCGACAATAACTGACTCTCCTTTTATAAAAACAAAACAAAACAGAAAAAAGGGTTTAATTACAGGAAAACAATTTTCAAACTCAAATTATTGTGTGAAGTTTGCAGATTCTGCAGCCTCTTGAGACACACCCATCCCTAGAATGAATGAATGAACTGCTCCTTGGTGGGGAGCCATTAAGGGGTTGAAATTCCCCCATAATGCTTCTCTCTCAAGTATCTCTTTTTTAGCCTATGCTTCTTGATAGCCCTAATTTCAAAATCTGCTCAGCCCACCAAGGGCCTAATTCCACAACAGGGGTGGCAAATCCAGCCTCTGGGGTTCTTTATCACAATTATTTATCCTTTTCCAGATACTTATTTCTACCGCACTGTCTCTTTGCCTCCAGTCGCTCCTTTGTCGGTTCCCTGCTTTTGGTTTCACAAATAAAGTTTGTCTGATATACACTAATCCCCGTCAGTCAACAAGAGATCAGTTCCACATTTCGTTTCCCTGAGCATACTAAATAGCCCTATTCTGTGATAGATGACTATGTGAGCTTGGCCCGGTGAATTAAAATAATTTGATTGGTGTGATGAACTGGCTTTTTCTGGGCTTCTTATTAAGTCAGTCATCCCCTTCCTTGAAGCTGAAATTATCCATATCTCCAAATATCCCCACCTGAGGTATCTGTAGTCCTTGTCTTTACTTTTCATTATTCACCCACCAAGTGTAAGATTTCTTTCATACATACCAGGACAGGTCTACACTGATGGTAGCAAATTCACTGCCAGCAGTTTGATCTTTCTGATTCAATTGAACAGTCAATCTGAAAGTCAAAGCAGGAAGTCCACTCCCTCAAGAAGAGGAGCACTGATCAAAGATAGGGCATTTCCCTTCAACTCAGCTCAGTGGAGACATCATGGTAACTAGGTGTTAGGAAAGTTGAAGGGAGATATGCAAGTTATTTTACACAGCTTGTGTAACTACCTTCAACTGCTGCCAAATTCCGTGGCCAGTATAGACCTGCCCTTAGACAGTGGTATAAATATTGAAAGCTGAAAAGCAATCTTCCTAAAAATCCAGTATGTCCTTTCTGTAGGATTTGTTTTAAATTTTGGCAATCTGTAAAGCGGTCCATTGGGACGTAGTGTAGTTAGATTTCTTTCCAAAGCTCAGCATGATGCTGCCTAAACATTTTATTCCGGGCTGCAGGATCACTCAAGCCCAAGCCTTTTCCCATTTATTTTTCATGCATCAACTTTTCTTGGGGGTATATGACCTTGATATGTTGCTAACACCCTGAGATTTATTCAGCAGCTTTCTTTGATGAGGCAGACTGCTTCATTAAGTTAATTCCCATGCATCTGCAACTCTAGCTGTAGCTGTGAGACACGTTTCAAATTAACAGTTTATCTCCCAAATTGATCTTTAATGTTACACTTGTAACGTTTTCTATTCTGTCTGTGTAAGGCTGAAGAGCAAAGATGTAACATTAAGGGACTAAGACCAGATCCAAAGCCGATTACAATCAATAAAAAATCTTTGGCTCAGGTACATTCTGATCTTAACTTTGTCACAGCCATGTAGTTACATTTCTGTGTAACATGTATTGTCCCTCTCTCAGCTTCCTGGTCTGTGAAGTGGAACAGTTCACTCAGATAGCAGCCCGCTCTGTGGACTGTTGTGAATGGGAGTAGGTTGAAGAGGCCCAGGCCATGGCTCCACCTCCTCCTTGACATGACATGCTCTCAGGTAGATGGAGGGAGCAGACTCCACCTTCACTTGAATGCAGGGACTGCAAGTGTTCCTAGCTTCTGCAGTGATGGGAATATGTGGGGCCAGAGATCCAGTCTTAGTGCAATCACCCCTTTTGATGTACGCACACACATTCAGGGGTAATCTCACTGTCTGTTGCCATGTGCAAAAAGTGTCTCTCTGTCAAACAATGGCTGACTCTTGCTGCCAGTTTGAAGGTACTTCCCTGGATATCTTTGTCCCTTTGCTTTGAACATTGGAAGGAAGTTCTTGTTTATTTTCAGCTTAGTCTGCTCCACCAATGTAAAAGTAAAGGATCTCTGAGCTGCTCATCGGAAATCCCTTGGGTTTGTAATTTACCTCCATTTGGTATGGAGAATCTAACTAGAGCCAGGTCTACATGAGGAGTGTTGTGTTAATATTGCTATACCTGTATAATATACCAGCAAAGCACCCCAAGTGGAGACGCAGTTTTATACTGGCAACTCTATGAGTCTTTTAACCGGTATGGTTTATTTCAGATCCCCGAGTGAAAGAAGCTGTACTAACAAAAGCACAATTATGCTGGTACAACTGAAGCTTTGGGGATGTTGCCAACCCAGCTACACTGATCGGAGATCACACCTCATTACACCCCTGATTGACATAGCTAAGCTGAGAAAAGTTTATTGCCTGTACCTAAGGTATACTACAAGCTGTTGAAAATGTATAGCCTGTACCTAAGGGTAGACTACAAGAATATATCAGCCCTGACATTAGAAAATGCCCTTTTTATTTCCCTTTAAAGGCAGGTAAATGGGGGAGGAAGTAATTCCCCACCCCAGCCCACCCCAGTTTTAAATTGACAGGAAAGGCTAGCCTGTTAGTTTAACTTCATTTACCTTTAAAGATTTTGATTGCCTCCAGTTTGACTCATTCTTTCCCCCTCAAATACTGTCTCAGTTTGTTATTAAGGAATGTTACAAAAGCAACTCTTGACAAAACATGCTGGGTTTTTCAGTTGTAGTGGGAAGTATAATTACAGGATAAGCTTTAATGAATTTAAGCCAACACACTCAGCTCCTGTCACGTGTCAGAGGGAGTGAATTAGCACAATGGTAGCACTAAATATTCACGTGTTGTGCACTCTTGAACTATGCATTTGCGTGGTGTATATATTTATTAAAGAGAGAGACTAATTCTGCTGAAATCATCCAAACCAAGCCAGTTTCTTCTGTTCTATTGAACCTGTGTGTGAACACAGGATTTACCAAACCTGATCAGATTGCCCCAAATGGGATTGTTCGGGGTTGTTTTGTTTTGGTGAGCAAAAGTCTAACAATCCTTAATAATTTTAATCAGGAACAGGGTGAAATAAAACATGTTTTATTTCAACTGGGAATCTTCATCTTTTGAGGTGAAGAAGAAAATGGCACCAGCTTGTCAAGAGAACTAGTCTGCTTACTCAAACTACGAGTGTGCTAACCCTTAGGGCCATAGTTAACTAGTGTAGTTTAGAGCAGCCCTAAGGCTATTCCAGGGGCAGTGTAGAAATGACTTCAGGAAGAGAGAATCTCCTCTTACCAGCCCTGCACATAACAAACAATAGATGGAAATTCAGACTAATGGAGCTCCAAATAGCAGTAAGGAACTTGGCTATGTATGGAATGGAAAAATATTACATATAGACATACAGGTTTCTTTTCAACATTGTACCCTAATGTGCTTTCTCTATCTTCCCTCTTCTCTCCTCCTTCCCCCCCATCAACCATCTTATTTACTTTTTAACGGTTTAAATATTTTTTAGATTCTCCCCTTATAACGGGGCTTTATTTTGGGTGGGCAGTTTTGTAATCATGCATCCGATTTCAGTCTGATCAACTCTGTTCTGTCTCTCACTTCCTGAAATAAATAACTGAAGAAAAGGGAGGAAAAGCAAAGTGAGAAATAAATCAAAGTGAGACATAGACACAGTATTAGATCCTGAAAGGGAGCAAGATTAAATTGTGAAACCTGGGCAACTTCCGCAGTATCTCTCTTCTGCATTATTGTCACAGCATCTCTGCCAGGGGCTGGATTAACAGAGCTGATTTGCGGCTCCTACCTGATTTAATACATGATGAACCTTCAAAATATGAAAAATTTCTTATGAAGCCAGGAAGCCAACTGCCTCTACCAGCCTGGTTGATTAGGGAAAACTAATTTAAGAAAGCCAGCAGGGAAACATACAACTGTTATTTTTCCCCTTAAGAGCCGTGCATATATTGCCGAAGGCTGAGGTTTTCAAATGGGATTTAAGATGAGTATGGAATTGCATTAGCCATCTTTTTAAAACCCAGCCAAATTGACTTTCCTATGAGTGTAGCCACTCATTTCAGCACTAGGAGAAATAATTTACTGTCTATGCCTGAAATATATTACGTAGGGTCTTCAAATCTGCGTAAAACTAGTAATATTACGAATACTTGGTTACAAAAATATATTTTTCTTTTCCCTTTTAAAGCTTTATTAAAGCATAAAATTATTCCTGAACTTTCAGACTCCCTGCAACCTTATCAGACTCATATGCTTATAAAAGCCCCTGAAAACTTAAAGGTACTGATGGTCTTACTGGCTATGTCTACACTTGTAAATTTAAGTCGACTTTAGCTAAGTCAACTTAACTAAGTCGACTTAGCATGTCCACACTTAAATTTAAAGTTGACTTAGGGGGGAACTTACAAAGTCGACCTAGAGCATCCACACTGGATACCTAGGTCGATTTCTAGGGGGACCTTGGGCAGGTCCACGGTGGCAGGAGGGCACCCCTTGCCAAGTGCCAGGGGGCTCAGCCTTTGCCCCATTGTACCTTGGTACAATGGGTCAAAGGGAGACAGGGACCCTGGCAGGGCATAGCGGCAGGATGGGCAGGACTCTGCCCTGCCCTTTGGGGGGGCATGCCAGGCTCCCCCAGTGCCACCCCCTTGGCAGGGAGGGCAGTGAGGGAGTCCTGGAGTAGCCCTACGTCGACTTAGGGCTACTCCAGATCTACACTGGCTTAAGTCAACTTGAAAAAGTCAACTTAAGCCTTAAGTCAAACTAAAATGAGATTTAATAAAGTCGACTTTATTTTCCTTAAGTTGACTTAAGAACTTGCTTAAGTCGTCTTAAGGAAACTGTAGTGTAGATGCAGGGTAAATTAAGTCGACTTAAGCAAGCTTAAGTCGACTTAATTTACAAGTGTAGACGCAGCCACTGTGACTATCTAAATAATTCCTACAGAATGAGATTTTTGTCGAAACTCTTTTTTTCTTTCAAGCTTTTACCATGGGTGGAACATCTGTACTTTTTCTGGTATATTTATTGGAATACAAAAATAGCAATAATATATCCACAGTACAAAAGACACTCTTTAACAGTTATCCAATCCTATCTCTACAAGACAAGAGGGTTGTTCTGCTCAAGATACAATCAAACCAATCACTAGGCAAGTAACTAAACTTATTCCCAGACAGAAATTAGGTGTTTTAGCTGCTTAGCGCACCAGTCCCTTTCTCTTGAAGAACTAAGCCAACTGGTGCTTCAAGTCACAAATTAAAATGGGTTTGGTTACCCCATTCTTGGGCCTGGTCCAAAACCCATGGAAGCCATTGGAAAAACTCCAGTGGCTCCACGCATCTATTGCTGGCATCACACAACCATCACATCATTTGGCATGACTAGCCTGAAACAGCAGTAGTGTTGGAGAGTGAGTCTGAGGTGCTTTGACAGATGTAGGGGAACGAAGCTTCAACTACGCTTTGCTCAGTGCTACTAGTTGCTTGTTTTCATGAGCCTTTTCATTCACTAAATATTTTTCAAACAAATTCCTACAAATGGTTCAAGACAGAAGGAAAATGAAGACATCTGTAAGATACTTTTTATGATGCTCTTGGAAAATATGTGGTGGTGGCCTGAGAGACCCCATGATCTGCTTATCTCAAGCTCATTTTAATAATAGTGGTGGAACAGGCAATTCCTGATACCTCACAACCTCTGATTTTTTTGAAAGGGTCTCACTAGTAAAAGTAGAGTGAAGAAATACAATGAATGGTTTAAAACTTATAATTTAAGTGTCTGTTTCCTGGTTTTATGTCAATTTGATGACGTTAAATAATAGTGTGTGCTTATATCAGATTTATTTGGGCTCCAAACTGGTACTTTTTGGGGCCATTGTATTCAGGAGAAGCCTGGAGCAAATTGAGACAGGAGTATCTGTATATGAGCAGGGGCTGAGAATGGAAATGGATCAAACTAGTTTGAATAAAATGAAAACCAAACCCAAATCAGCCTTCAAATCTCAAACAGAGCCAGAACTTGGTCCAAAAAGGTTCTTTAATTTGTATTTAAAAGATGTACAGTTGGACACTGTCTAATTATGGCAAGTTCTAAAGGGGTAGCTGTGTAAGTCTAGTTCAGCAAAACAAACAAGGAGTCCTGTGGCACTTTTGAAGACTAACAAATTTATTGATCACATGAGCTTTCATGGGAGAAAATCCTACTTCCCTCCAGTGGCTTTCTGTTGTTTTCCTTCTTGGACTTGTCCTGTAGTAGTTGAATTCTGGGTAACTGTCTGGCTCTACAGTACATCATCAAGGATCTACAGCCTATCCTACAAGATCATCCCTCATTCTCTCAAACCTTGGGAGGCAGACCTCTCTTCACTTACAGACAGCCCCCCAACCTTAAGCAGGTACTCATCAGCAACTACAGACTAAACAACAGAAACATTAAGGCAGGCACATGTCCCTGCAACAAGCTCTGTTGCCAACTTTGCCCACATATCTGCACCAATGACACTGTCATAGGACCTAATCAAACCAGCTACTCCATCAAGGGCTCATTTAGCTGCTCATCCACCAATGTGATATATACCATCATGTGCCAACAATGCCCCTCCACCTTATACATTGGACAAACAGGACAATCTCTGTGCAAAAGAATAAATAGACACAAATCTGACACCAGAAATAACATTAAATAGGGAAACATTTCAATCTCCCTGCTCACTCATTGGAAGATATGTCAATTGCTATACTTAAGCAATGTAATTACAAACCAAAGCTTCAAAGAGAAACTACAGAGTTAGAATTCGTAGGCAAATTTGGTACTATTACCTTAATCTTGAATAGACATTTGAACTGACTTTCTCATTACAATAAATGACTGTCCCCTATTTCTACTACCCACCTTCTAATATGTTGTTCCACCCTATTTGAATCTAAACAACTGCTTTGCTTTCCTGAAACAGTCTGACCTGATCCTATGACTTGGACTTCCCTGCATTTATTTTTCCTCCCATTCTGCAAGTTCTCCATCTTCAAGTGTCTGACTAAATGGGATTTTCTCCCATGAAAGCTCATGCGATAAATAAACTTGTTAGTCTTTAAAAGTGCTACAAGACTTCTTGTTTGTTTTGTCTAATTTTGCTTAGTAGCAGAACTAACAAAATGTCCCAAAAAAGACTGATATCATAGGACCAAATTCTCAAAATCCCTATCCAGGCAGAAATCCCTTCCACTATGGAGATCTCTTTGCAGTTGGAGATGGTGCCATGGAAATGGTTGACTCCCCTTCTTACCACACAGGGCAAAAGGGATCTGTATAGAGGGATTTTGTCCAAAATATCCCTTAAAATCTGTGTTATTTCATACAGTTAAACTCACCTTGTAATCAGGAAACAACATTATGTTAAAAGCAACTGATCCTGGAGGAGATAGACAAATTGTGCATTGTTTAGCAGCTGTTTTCTTTACACTCTTGAATAGAGTGAACACAATCTTCAGAGCCCCCATCATTAAAATGCATAACATTTGGAACCAATAGGTTAGGGTTATTACGTGAGTGGGTGGGTGAGGTTCTGTGGCTTGCATAGTGCAGGAAGTTAAACTATATGACCCTATTGGTCCTTTCTGATCCTAGAGGCTATAATCCTGACATACTCACACAGATAAAACTATCACTGAAACCCCTGAAGGATAAAGCCTAATGTCCTTGTCAAAAAATGTAGCAATTCACAAAGGTGTATACAGAGGAGTAATAACAATGAATAGGATGGGATGATGCATGAATTGTGATTGATCACACTGGCTATGTCTGCACTTGTTAATTTAAGTCGATTTAGCATGTCCACACTCAAATTTTAAGTTGACTTAGAGGCGACCCTACAAAATCGACCTAGAACGTCCACACTGGATGCTTAGGTCGACTTCTAGGGGCTAAGTGGACCTGGGACAGGTCCACGGTGGCAGCGTGGGCACCCCTTGCCAAGTGCCAGGGGGCTCAGTCTTTGCCCCATTGTACCTGGGTACAATGGGGCAAAGCGGGACAGGGACCCTGGCAGGTCATAGGGGCAGGGTGGGCAGGGCTCTGCCCTGCCCTTTGGCGGGGCACGCCAGGCTGTGGCTGTGCCAGCCACCCTGGCAGGGAGGGCAGTGGGGAAGCCCTGGAGCCCCCTAAGTTGACTTAGAGTCAACTTAGGGCTACTCTATGTCTACACTGGCTAAGTCGACTTTCTAAAGTCGACTTAGCCAGCAAAGTCGACTTAAAATGAGGTTTAGTAAAGTCGACTTAATTTTTCCTTAAGTCGACTTAAGCAGCTGCTTAAGTCAACTTAAGGAAAGTGTAGTGTAGACGCAGAGTAAATTAATTCACAAGTGTAGATGCACCCACAGATATTTACACATGAGTGTGCCCCGTTGGGGCTAGTCACGTCAAAAATGTTACTCATATGGAAGTATTTGCAAGATTGGATCCAATGTCTAGCATTCACAGTGTAAAGCGCAGTAGCAACATATGCAACATTAAATAACTGAGATCATTGTTGGAAGTGTATGACTTGTCAGTATAACAAGAATAACATTTATGTGGCTTCCTGGTATTGAAAGGTGATACAAAGTTTACGGCAGTCCCTAGGAGTTTATGATTTTTGTTAATCTGGATAAGACTTTAGTTTGAATTGGTATTGTACTATACTTATACAATACTTATATTGATAAAACAAACCAAAGTAAACCAGCAGACCTGCTTGCGAAGAAGAGAAACGGTGAAGTTAATAATTTTTCATCTTCTTTGAGTGCTGTTCCCTAGGTCTATTCCACACATCGGTAGGCATGTGCTCAAGTCCAGAATGTCTTAGTAATCAGTGTCCTTAGCCCGCGCATGTGCAGTGGGTCTCCTTGACTTCCAAAATTAAGGTCTAAGAGGAAGTGCAGGCTGATGCCTCTCCAGTTCCTTATCTCCATATGGCATGAGTTGGAATCCTGTGAGTCCACAGATTTCTCCAGTTTCTTTTTATAATCTGGAAATAGATATTGTAAATAGTTTGTATATTAGCATAGTTAATTAGTATACTTTTCACCTTATTTGGAAGTCCCTCCCCATGGTCAGAGTTAAAGAATTTAATCTGTTGCCCTCACTCCTTCTCTGTGAGTGATGACCACCAGTGCTGTCTCTACTGTTTGGACAAGATACATCTCTGCAAAATGCAGCATCAGCCACTTGGTTCCATCTTCAACACACAAAGGCTATGTCTACACTTGCTAAAATTAGTTTGAATTAGTTAGTTCGAACTAACTAATTCAAACTAATTTTAGTTAGTTCAAATTAGCTTAATTCGAACTAGAAAAAGTTAGTTCGAACTAAGCAAGTGCCATTCATAGATTCATGGCACTTGCTTAGTTCGAATTAGCGATCCCCATTCCTTTCAGTGGCCAGTTAGTTCAAACTAAGAAATTAGTTCAAATTAACATGGCTACATTGCCTAATTCGAACTAGTTAGTTCGAATTAAAGCCTTACTTCTGAAGCCCTATTCGAATTTATTAGTTCAAATTAAGGAAGCCCTTAATTTGAACTAACTAAAGCCTAGTGTAGTCATGGTTTAGTTAGTTCAAATTAAGCCTCCTTAATTCAAACTAACTTGCCAGTGTAGACGTAGCCAAAGGTTGTGAGCTACAGTTGAGGAAACACTTTATGGAAAAGATTATAAGACCTCACTCCAATCTGGGTCAGGGAGAGCCCACCAAGAAGCGGTGCTCTGAGTGAGAGCTTGGGAGCAGATCCTCAAACTGCTATAAGCCCAGGAACTTCTCATCCAGGGCTTTGTTTGAAAGTAAAGGGATTCAGGTAGCTACAAGGGCAGCTCCCCATCCAGGTCTGTTCCTATGAGAAGAGATCCTTCTCTGGTCCTGTTCAGGTCAAGTGAGCTTTCAAGCTTGCATTCTAAGAGCTGAGGACCATTTAAGATCCCCAGGCAGGAGGATAAGTTGTGGAAGAAAAAGGATCCATCAGTTCCATTGGTGACTCTGACTCCTAAACATAAAGAAAAGAATCCACTGGTGCCATCCAAGAGCATTGAACCTAACTCTTCAGTA
The DNA here is from genome assembly GCA_007922175.1 of Pelusios castaneus. Classification (NCBI taxonomy): domain Eukaryota; kingdom Metazoa; phylum Chordata; order Testudines; family Pelomedusidae; genus Pelusios; species Pelusios castaneus. The sequence continues at coordinate 12,677,294 of ML685768.1, forward strand.
GGAGTGATGCGCCCTTCTAAGGACTGGCCACCCACAATGTCTCGGGGCATGTTGGACCCATCAGTCCCAACCACCAGAAAGCCCCAAATACTGTTACATATGGACACTCATGCCTCCCTTCCTCCCTTATCCATAGTCCTCTCTTCCCTCAAGCCCAGTCGTCCTGAGGGACTTTGGCACACCAGAGGACAAATTGACTTTAATAACACAGGACCTCTCTCTGCTCTCACCCTCAGGTATAAGTGTTCACCTGGTACTTACATATTCATAAAGGTTTTCTTCATAGTGACAGCCCAAATAAGACGACATATCACTGCTACTCAGTCTTCCCATCTAGGAATGAGTAACTCTAACTGGGTTTATCCAGCTATGAAGTCAGGTCAGCAACTTTGTTCCTCCTCCAGCAGCACTAGTTGTCTGCATGAACAAAGCAAAGTCCGTTTTGATCTCTCCTTCCCCATATGATGATAAACTTTATCAGGGTGATAACCAGACCCAATTTCACCAAGCTCTTTCCTCCCTACAGAAAGATTTCAATCAATGAGCAATCTGATGTCACAGGTTACTCGCAAACCAAAAATTACTGTCAAAGTACATCTTTCTATACTAGCCCTCATGTACTTCTATGACACCATTCGCCAGACTTCATCTCTGTTGTACCCAGGTCTGGCTCCAGTCCATCTACTTGCCAGATGACAACCACACAAACATTACGGTGACCATTCCCCCTAGAGTCATTGCCTTTCTTTCTTCATGGTTGAAACTAGAACCAGTGTGAGTCCTCCTTCTACACTCCAACCCCCAGTGCCACCACTGTAACAGACACATCCTTTCGGGGTTGAGGTGTTCACCTGAACAACCAAACCATGCGACCCAGGGACTTAAGACTGCACATCAACCTGCTGGAACTGTAAGTGATCTGCCAGGCCTGGAGGGCCTTTCTCCCTCTCAGACATTCACTCTGTACCCTAATAATGTTAGACAACATTACCATGGTCTTTGATGTAAACAAGTGGGGTGCAGCAAGATCCCTTCCTCTCTGTCAGGAACCAGTCAGATTCAGAACTGATGTATCAGAGAACATATTGCTATCCAAGTCACAGAGCTATCAAGTGTTCAGAATTCTCTAGTGGACCACCTAAGTGAAGAGGAAACTTCCCTTGTAATCCTCCAGAAGAGCTATGGGCCATGATTCGTAGGGCAAGACACTCCTGCTATGACAGACAGGCCCATTCAGATATGCCTTTCCATCCATTCCTCTGCTACCACAGATCTTGATAAAGATCCATCATGACAGGGCCAGAGTCATTCTCAAGGCTTCCAATTGGTCCAGACGGCTTTGGTTCCTGGAACTTCGGAAAATGTCAACTCATACGCCTTTCAGGATCTGTCCCTTCCTGGATCTTCTTGCCAGGATAAAGATCTTTTTGTAGGAAGATGGCAAAATCAGACATCCCAATCCAGACCTACTTCACCACACAGCCTGGTTTTTGGAGGGGCATTAGATCTAAAATGTTCATGTGCCAAAGCCTTCCAAGCCAGTCTTAATCAGAGTAGGAAAGATTGACTAGAAACTGCTACCTAGCTACTTTTCTCTATCTGGGCACGGTGCAATCAATCTTCCTCAGATTTTGCGGATAGCCCACTCTTTTTAGATTATCTCACTAAAGAACTTGAACCTTTACATTAGCTCACTGCAGATCCATCTTTCTGCTATCAGTACCCTTCCTTCCTCCAGTAGATGGGAATTCTCTTTTTAAACCCAATAACAGTTAGATTCATGCAGGACTTAGTCAGAACATTTCTGCCAATTGTCCAGCCTACACTCAATGGATCCTTAATCTCATCCTGTCAATACTTATCAGGCCATCACTTGGTCACATCTATATGTCTCAGGTTTCCATGAAAGTTGCATTTTTAGTTGCTGTTATTTCAGCCAGAAGTGTGAGCAAGATAGGGGTACTTGTGAGTGATCCACTATATCACATTTTCCACATTTTTCTCCCTTCTTCATTCTAAATTCCTTCCTATGGTAATTTCTGAATTCTAGGTCAACCAACCTGTCCACTTAGTTGTTTTCTTCCCGAAACCCTGTGCTTCTATTGAAGAGAACAGACTTTATTCCCTAGATATCAAATGTGCCCTGGCATTCTGCCTGCAAAGGATGAAACCAATCAAAAAATCACCAAGACTACTTTTCACTATAACAGAGAGGTCATGAGGACAAGCAATATCTTTTCAGAAAATTTCTAAATGGATGTCTGGTTGCATCATCATATGCTACCAATTAGTGTGTATTCCTCCCCTTGGTGGAGTAATGGCACACTCCACTAGAGCACAATCTGCTTCTGCGGCATCTCGACAGAAAGAACTGATGCTGGACATTTGCAGAGCCGCTACCTGGAGTTCCATTCACATGTTCACAAAACAGTACCCACGCGCAGCAGTAGGGACTGTAATTCTTCATTTCTTTATTGCTGTATTTTCACCCCACTTGTGCCCCACTTTGGTCTGAATACTTCTCAGTAACCTATGTGTGGAATACACATTGGAACTAGCACTTGAAGAAGAAATGAAGGTTACTGACCTGTAATTGGAAGTTCTTCTTGGTGTGTGGTCCTTCTATTTACTGCATTACCTGCATTCCTCCCCTATGCCTTGTATCCTTTTGGATTCGTGTTAAGAAGAAAAACAAACAGAGTCCTGTGGCACTTTTAAAGACTATCAGATTTATTTATTGCAGGAGCATTGGTGGGAGAAATTCCCACTTTGCCAGACGCTTTGAAGATAGGAAATTTACAGAATGGGAGGAAATTAAATGCAGGGAAGTGTATGACATAGGATCAGGTCAGGCTGTAACAGCAAATCAAAATAGATGTTATGATTCAAACACTGGGGAACAGCACATAGAGGAAGGTGAGGTCAAATCATCTGTTGTAATGAGAGAAAAATCTGTAGTCCCTGTTAAGAAGAGGCATTGGAGATGCATTGGTCCACCCTGCGTCTTATGCCCTCAGTCTGGAGCACAAACAGAGCAAGTTACCATGTGTGGGGTCACTGCTTGTTAAGAATCTTTGGACTCAAGAGTATGGTGTGCATGTATACCCATAAGTGGAGTACAGGTAGAGACCACACATCTCGAAAAACTTCCAGTAATCTCCATTTATAACAGCTTGAATTCCATTGTGGGTAATTATCAGAATTAATAGGTCAACATCTGGTTCTCTACTTGGGCCCATTGCTAATACCTTAATAATGCCCAGCCTATTATTTGGCACTTTTTTGCAAATAAAAACAGTAAAACAAAGATTTTTATTTCACATTCACTGGTATAAATCTTGAATAATTTAGTTGATTTCTGCGGTTGGACTGATGTGATTTAGAGCTGAATCCTGCAACGTGCTGAACATTCTGACTCTGATTTAGCAAAGCATGTAAGCATATATTTAACTTTAAGGACATGAATAGATTTACTGATATCAATGAGACTGATCACATGCCTATCTACATGCTTAAGTGCTTTACTGGACATAGGCCAAAGTGTCCTGTAACACCTTGAAGAATCAAGCCCTTAAAGTAGTTTTATACCTAAAGGAGGTTTACTCAGTTTATGGAACATAATTTTCTAGGAAATTCAATTCTGCACTAGCTTACAGCTTCTGCATACACTAGTCAAATTTAATGTCTTCTGTGCTGTAAGTAATACTCGTAGAAGGCATGAAAATTCATTGTAAATGAAGTTTCCATTCATTATACCCTGAAAACAATCTTCCAGGTTGAATAGAATGTTTCATTTGGGAAATCTGTTTCTGTCTGTTCCATGTAACCTTCAGTGACGCAACCTGCAGGCCCATTTCTAAGTGGAATGCTCGGAATTTAGCAGCACTGAGTGGAGATAAGAAAACCATTCTTTTCCATCTCTATATCTTATTTCCCGTTTTCAAAGGTATGTGAGAATTGTGTTCACAAACCTTAATACAGCTTAATATTTACCCTTGTAAATCCTGGGGCTTTCCATTTTCTTTTTTCAAAAGGAGGTGACAAAATATTTGGAAGTGATCTTCTAGGGTCAAGTAGCTAACTGACACATAAAATGCTCTAATATAGTGATATTTACTTTAGAACAAGGAAGACATAAATTGAAAAACTGTTGATTGAAAGGAAAGAAATGTTATCTAATGGTTAAAGTCAGAGGACTGTGAATTAGAATGTCTTGGTTTTGTTATCTGGTATTAATTCACGTGACCTTTGGTGATTCTTTGTCCCACAGTTCACCTCTCTGTAAACTGAGTATTATAATAGTATCTGCCTCACAGCAATATTCTATTAATAAATAAAGAATAAAATAAAAGTAATATCTTAAGTACCCTAAAAGATGCCATCATAAGTGCCCATAGTTGTTACAAATGTTACAATGGGGATCAATTACACTATTGACCACAAATCATTTTTTACAAGTCCCACTAAAATATTTCATGGTTGACAGAACAATATGTTTCTTCTGAAAGTTTTTCAATATGAAATTATTTAAAAAAAAAAATCCAGAAAAAAAAAAGTATCTTGCCTCACCTTACATTTCCCAAACATGATATGAGCTGCTAATATTTCATATTGGGTACTTTGACTTTTGCCTATTTTCACTTTTCCATATATTTTTACACTAGGAAGTTTATGTCCCCATATCAAAGTAGGTTTATGAAGTGTCAAAGTGAGCAGTCAGAATTATGTTGTCATGTCAAAACGCACAGCAATCCACTACCTCAAGTCTGTATAGATCTAGGTGCAGTCTGTAAGCGTCTCTGCTACACTATATGTCATCTTGTGAAAAGCAGGGACAGTTGGTGACTTGTCATAGAGAGAGAGCCCCTCAGTGGCTGACCTGAAGAAAACAGGCTCATTATTTTAAAAACCGTTCAAGTTAATCATTACCGTATTTCTACAGCTCTGCTGTAAAACTGAATGTCTTTACTGAGTCATATCTCTGGTATGTGCTCCCTCAGTTCCACAGCATAAAGAAAAGTATTTTCACAATGCTTCCATCTCTGAGATGACTGAATGGAAAACACAAAAATGAAATATGCTGAAATCAAAGGCCTGATGCTGTGAGATGCCAACAGTTGGGTGTGAGCAGCTGCAACTCTCAGGCAGCACCTAAAAGGGAGAGGATTTTGATACTTGAGTGCTGAAGGAAGCACCTGGAATGCTATTAAGAGAGCTGAACCAAGGAGCACTCAGTGCAGCTTGGGTTGGTGGCTAGAGGGGAGCCGACGTCTGTCTGTATCTAGTGGGCAAGGGGTTGAGCGCTGCAGGTCGGGTTGGTCTGACCATATAGGTGAACTAGGCAGTTGCCTAGGGCGCCAGGCTTTAAGAAGTGAATTTTTTTCTCTGTTTAAAAATATATTAATATGTTATCTCTTATGAATGAAAGAATTGCCCTCTGTTGGGGGCACCAAAGTCATAGTTTGCCTAGGGCACCAAAAACCCTTGGGCCAACCCTCACTGCAAGTGGATGCTCCAAAATCTCAGAGGTTGGTGTGTACTTATTGCTAACCTGCTGGGCAGCAGTGGAGCCTGCCTAGGTTGAGAGGGAAATGCTTGTGCTGACTGTGGGTGGTAGTGTCCTGGAACTGACTGACAGACGAAGCTTTCTCACATTGAGGGTGGATGCTAGCAAGGTGCCTTACAATTCACGGTACCCTTGGAAGTGTCTCACATACAGATGCATTGTGTTTATAAGCAATATCTGAATGTTGCTGTGTGGCACCTACCTCAACCACATCTCCCATGCTCCTGAGATCAGAAGAAGATGACACCAAAAAGGCATGGCACTGAAAGCATACAAAGACACAGGGGGTGCGTCTACACTTGTAAATTCAGTTGATTTAAGGTTGCTTAAGTCGACTTAATTTACTCTGCGTCTAAACTACACTTTCCTTAAGTCGACTTAAGCAAGCTGCTTAAGTTGACTTAAGGAAAATTAAGTTGACTTTTTAAAACCTCATTTTAAGTTGACTTTTGGCTTAAGTCGACTTTAGAAAGGCGCCTTAAGCCAGTGTAGAGCTGGAGTAGCCCTAAGTCGACTCTAAGTCAACTTAGGGCTCTCCAGGATGCCCCCACTGCCCTCCCTGCCGGGGGGGGTGGCACAGGGAGAGCCTGGCATGCCCCCCCCACAGGGCAGGGCAGAGCCCTGGCCACCCTGCCCCTATGCCCTGCCAGGGTCCCTGTCCCCCTTTGCCCCATTGTACCCAGGTACAATGGGGCAAAGGCTGAGCCCCCTGGCACTTGGCAAGGGGTGCCCCCCCGCCACCGTGGACCAGTCCAAGGTCCCCCTAGTCCCTAGAAGTTGATGAAGGTGTCCAGTGTGGATGCTCTAGGTCAACTTTGTAGGGTCCCCCCAAAGTCGACTTAAAATTTAAGTGTAGACATGCTAAGTCGACCTAAATTAACAAGTGTAGACATAGCCACAGTGAGGGAGAGTTAAGACAAGCAGGGTCAGGTCGAGTGACGTGAAGGGATGTTCTCCCTCTAGACCCTGGCCTTTTCCTGTGTCTAGATCCAGAGTGGCTATTCAGACGAAAAGGATAATGTCAGTTGGGAATGGCACCATTACCTCTGACCTACAGTAATAGTATTGCAGGAGTAGTACTACGGTAACAGTAGTAAACTGCAGTATAAAGAGTGCTAGAAACACTTAGCTGCAGCATTTACCTTTGCAGTGGTTTAGCTCTCAGGAGCAGATGGGGTTCAAGTGTCAAACATTCAAACCACATTATTTAGAAAGCATGCGTGTTAGGGCAGGGCTGGGAGGACATGGAATAATGCCATACATCGGGTGTAGACAGCTCACCTTTTCATATGCAAAACACAATGGATATAGAATGGCTATGAATTACACTAGGTCAGTGCTAAGGCTGCTACAAAAGATTTCCCTTGTGCCGGGTGGGATTTCTTCTGGAATTGAAACAGAAGAAAAGCTGCGATTCTGAATCTCAACTGGTCAGAGTTATTCAGAACAGTACAACCATTGTAGACGTGTAATGGAGGGACATGCTACCACACAATAGGAGATATTTTTCCATATGAAGTATGTCAGAATAGAGTGAATTAGTACAGAGTAAAGACATCTGAGGCACTCAGTCAATAGGAATAACATTTTCTTCAGTCACATGTTTTGATGCATATTGATGTCAGGGCTAATGATGTAAAGGACTGAACTCTTTCTCCTAAAACGTAGATTGCTGCATTAACATGTGCTGAGAAACTTAAAGTGTTGGAGGTGTGGGGGGCGGAGGGAGAGATAGTAACGGGCAGGGTAGTCCAATGAATCTGTACTTTCAGGGAGCAAGGGAGACCCTGTGCTTCTAATAGACCTCCAAGATCCTCATAGATCATGGGGACAGGATGGTGTTTTGTGGGCCAAATCACTGTCTCGTCTGGCAACTGGATATATCCCTGCCCTATAGAATATTTTGGGGAAAACAAATTGAGAGAGTGGAATTTTCCTTCTCCCAGAGCCCCGCTCCTTCTGCAATAGGGAGTGATTTCAAACCCCCACCTCTACTGAGATCTATTAGATTATGGGATGATCTGTCAGTGTTTTTCAAATTTAGGGTCAGGACCCAGTACTGGGTGGCAGACCTTCAGGCACTGGGTCGCAGCACCCCTGCTGCTGCTGCTGCTGCCAAAAGACTGGAATCTGTTGTTAAAAGATGTCGTTGTTGGGTCGTGAGCATAAATGATATTTTTCAACTGGGTCCCCAGGAAAAAGGTTTGAAAACCACCAATCTACGTAAAAGTCCTATTGTTTGAGATGAGGAAAACTAGACTGCACAAAACAGTAGAATAAATATCTATTCTGCACTGCTAGGGAGAAGACTAGAATGATCTAGTAGAGTGTTGCGACCTTTAAATGCTATGATTGTATGAAATAGTGTCACTCACTTGATACAGTTGCCTTCCTGACAATTGATATTAGAGGGAAGGCGACTGGTGTGAAAGGAAAAATACAACCTAAAGGCTTTTATTCTGTGTTTTATCTTCACCATGAAGGACTGTGGGTGGCATTGCAAGTATGTGTCACTAAATTAATAATTTAAAACCAAGTTCTCATTTACACTAAACCCCATTTACATCCCTCTATTTCACAATGAGGTCAAATCATAATTGAAAACATATGCATAAGTTGTGTTAAGGGGCCTTTCGTGTAAAAGAGAATCTGTTTCATACGGTATTACATGATGGATTTACCTCAGATTGAATAATTAATTCATTGCAATGTGCAACATCAGCTGTTATAGCTGAAGATAATCCTAAAAGACACCACAGTGACATGACTATTAAAAACCTAATATCTCCTCATGGAGAGCCAGCTGCTGACAGCAGCTTGTCATACCAGACTGGCTCCACTAAAGTGATTAGTGTCATTCCACATTGACACATATTGGAATCTGGTCCTCAGGTTACATGCTACCCCCTTGCAATATACGATCAAGCTTTGCAAGAATGATTTTAACAACATCTGATGAAATTAATGAAATTACAAGAACTATGACTCCTTAGATACCATTTGTAATTAATTTTGATAACCTGAGCCATTAGTATAAAAGTGATTCCAACAGCAATTTAAAGTCAGATTGAGGAGCTGGCAGAGTGATCTGTTGCAGGGATATGTTCCTGCTTTAGTGTTTCTGTTGTATGATCTGTAGTTGCTGGTAAGTATCCTTTTAAGGTTAGGGGGCTGTCTGAAAGCAAGGAGAGGTCTGTCTCCTAAGGCTTGAGAGAGTGAGGGATCATCTTGTAAAATAGGCTGTAGATCTTTGATGATGTGTTGAAGAGGTCTGGCTTGGGGGTTGTACCCAGAAGTCAACTACTTCAGGAGAAGCCCATGAAAAACAACAACAGAACGCCACTGGTCACCACCTACAACCCCCACGTTCTAAAAGTGTATAAAGTGTATCTCTTTCACTGCACATCTACAAAGGAAAACAGGTGTGATTCTTCCATCTGCTTGTTATTGTTAACTGGGTACTGTAGACAGAATCAACTCTATACTTCAGTAAATAATCATAGATTTACACTATACACATCTGAGGATTATTAAAACAAGTTTTAGCCAAAATATGCCAAAAAATGCAACCACACTTAATCACAATGGATGAATGTGCTAGGTGAATGATCCACACCAGCGCTTAATCAAATGCATGAATTTTTCATAACCTCTTGCACATTCTTTAAGTGAATTCATTAAAATTACTATTATGAAACTATTAAAAGAAATCTCTCCTAATTGAAGAGATGGGATTATTCCCAGAGCCTTTTAAAAATATTTTTAGTTCCCCTAGCATTAATTTTTTGCAAATGATCTCACTTCATTACTTATTCATATTTCCCTAATGTGCAGCAAGACAAAGAAAATAAAGGCGCTATTTCTAATGTGAGTTCAATCATAGTCTTTTAAAATAAATGGCCATTTTAAAACTGGATCAGAAATAAAAAAAACAAATTCTGAGAAGTTTCCTGTATCATGCTACACAGAGAAAATTCCATACATTAATGCTGCCACAGGCCCATATCCTGTAGTCTGACCCATGTGGATAGTACATGAACACACAGAGGGTGCGTCTACACTTAGATATTAAGTCGACTTAATCTGCGTGCACACTACATTTTCCTTAAGTCAACTTAAGCAGCTGCTTAAGTCGACGTCAGGAAAATTAAAGTCGACTTTACTAAACCTCCTTTTAAGTTGACTTTGATGGCTAAGTCTACTTTAGAACGTCAACTTAGCCAGTGTGGACATGGAGTAGCCCTAAGTCGACTTAGGGGGCTTTAGGGCTTCCCCACTGCCCTCTCTGCCGGGGTGGCTGGCACAGTCACAGCCTGACATGCCCCCCCCCCACAGGGCAGGGCAGAGCCCTGCCCACCCTGTTCTTATGCCCTGTCAGGGTCCCTGTCCCCCTTTGCCCCATTGTACCAAGGTACAATGGGGCAAAGGCTGAGACCCCTGGCACTTGGCGAGGGGTGCCCCCCCACCACCGTGGACCTGTCCCAGGTCCACCTAGCCCCTAGAAGTCGACCAAGGCGTCCAGTGTGGACGCTCTAGGTCGATTTGGCAGGGTCCCCTCTAAGTCGACTTAATTTTTTAATGTGGACATGCTAAGTTGACTTAAATTAACAAGTGTAGACATAGCCAGAGGGTTCTGGTGACTTTATAGCAGTGCCTCTTGAAGCATAGGGAAAGAGATGTTCCCTCTGGTAGGCTGGACTCAGGTCATTTAGGGCTTGCTAGGTCATAACCAACACCTTAAACTCCACCCACAGACCAACAGGCAGCTCTGAGTACAGATCCCAGAGCACAAGTATCAGATGCTCCCAAACAGGTGCCATGCTCAGAGGGTAAGTTGCTTCATTCTGCACTAGCTTCAAATTCCTAGTGGTTTTAAGATATAGCTCCATGTAGAGTGTGTTATAATAGTCTCGAATCTTGAGAAAACAATAGTATGTGTAACTGTGGTAAACGCTGCATCTGAAAAGAAAGGATTATGAAATGCACAATTTAAAATGTATTTTCATGACGTCGACAGTATAATAGTCAAGATTAAAGTTTTTAATTGTTTTGTAACAGGTTTCTCCCCGTTACTTAACAAGAGCTAGAGGTATTTTAAGATCATCTGCACCTGTTGCCTTAACTAAAAAGGTTACTCCAATAACTCAGTGCTAAGCTAGATAAATGAGACATTATGTGACAATGGAAGTCAATGAATCTATATCAATTTGCACCAGCTCTGATAAAGCTGCTCTGTATTTTCAAAGTTACCTGCTGTTTTCTGGTTTTCTGCCAGTACCTGGTTAGTAATTTATTAATGTCTGAAATGGACTTGAAGGCTGTAAAGCTCCATTGGAATTACTAGTGGAAAAAATCCCATTGCCTTCTTTGGAACCAGGACTTTGTACTTGATTGCTACTAAGTATTGGTTATTATTTATTGTTAGACTTACTTTTATTCTATCTTTCCTGAGGTGAACAGGCACCATAGCATTGCTTAATGGCTTGGAAGTTTGGGAACTGTATAACTCCTGGGGAAACAGGGCCATCCTTGGGGGGGAGCAAACAGGGCAATCGCCCCGGGCCCCGCGGCTATGTGGGCCCCGCGCTGTCCCGCTCCCAGCTGGGGGCAGTGCGGGGCCCATGCCGTGACTCTTCCCCCCCCTCCTCCCGCATGGCCACACTTCACTCTGCCCCCGCTGCCTTTGGCTGAAGGCAGCAGGGTGGGAGGCTTTGCTCGGCCTCTGGCCAGGGCCGGCCCTCCCTGCCCCCGGGGCGGAGCAGGCTGGCCCAGGGTCGGAGCAGTTCACGGGGCCAGCCTCTCTGGGCCGGGCTGGCCTGGCCTGCCCCACATGGTCGGCCCCGGCCAGCGGCAGGGCCCCAGGACCCGTTCCCCAGTCGGGGCGCCGCTGGCTGCAGCCTGAGGTCCCAGCCGGGGCCGGCTCATGGCCGCAGCTTCAGCTGGGGCCTGCTCCTGCCGGCCCTGGCCGGGGACCCGAGGGTGCGCCGCTGCTGGGAGCCGAGGCTTGCCAGGCTCCCGGGCAGGGGAGCGGGTCGACCCGGGCCTCCCTTCCTCCCTCCAGCGTGGGGGTGGGGGTGGAGTGGGCCTCCCCCCCAGACCCGTCGGCCCCGGGCCCCACTGCCCGTAGGGACAGCCCTGTGGGGAAACAATAACCTTTCAACACTCCCCAAACAGATCAGGTAGTCATAAAATGAACACCTGCACACATTCTTAATACACACAGTCTTAAAAGGGATACTACATCTGTGGTAGCAGTGCTGAAGTCAGCATGAATGAACACAGGCATTCCGCATCCCTCACTGACTGTCTGTCAAATTTATGGATGAAAAATGTGACAGTAGAGAAAAGGGGCAGTGGTCTCATCCCTCTGAAGATGACAACTGCTGAAACATGCATCTGGCGCCCTTCTGAGTGTCCCTTCCTCAACGACACTTCTATTGATGCACGTATGTAACTGATTCACAATCAAAAAGGCCACGCAGTCGTTTTAAAAACTTCAGCTTCCCAATAACTCACCTGTACTCAAGGAAGATCAGTGTGACTGAAGTGCCAAAGAAAGTAAATCCAGAGTAGCTAAAATGCAGATTGCTGGTGCAGTGCAATCCCTCGGGGCAGGAGAGGAGCCACTGATGGGCCCGGGTGCCTGGAGCCCACCCACTTGGTGCTGAGGCCCACACACCTTAGCGCCCTGCAGTGGCACAAACCTCCCTGCCACGGCTGCAGGTCTGCCCAGCAGCCAGTGTCCATGAGCAGGGCTGAGGCGCCAGTGCCTCTGCTCTGCTCACGCCCGCTGGGCCATGCAGCTGTGAGTGGAACTGAGCTGCCGGCACCTCTGCCCCACTTGCAGCTGTGGCTTTCAGCTGTTGGCTGGCCTCCACAGCTGCAGCGGCAATTTTCGCACTGCTGCTGGCCCATGTACTGTGGCTCTCCGCCTCTCTGAGGGGGCAGCTTCCAGTTATATGATTGGTAGCTGCCCTTGGCTGGGTCCACCCTGTACTTGCAAGGGCCCAGCCGGAAGACGGGTCGGCTATGTCCCTGCCTGGGGTGCAGTCATGTGACTGTCGCCATCTTTAATACAGAGGTGAGATAGTCAAAGCCAGCATGAGAGACTTAATCTTTGTATATCGAGATGGAGCGCTGCATGATAAGGTCTGTAGTTTCTGCAGGGTGCTGCTCCGTATGAATATTTTTATTATTATTTATTTAATTACTTAAATTAATGTAGTTACTAGTTGTCGCGTAGGGCGTGGGCCCTGCAGGGTTGCACTCCCCCTTCGGGCAGGGCACACCTAAACACAACAGTCTCTGGCCCCCTTCGGGCAGGGCAGACCCAAACACAACAGTCTCTGGGTTAGGAAAATCAGCTCAGGGCTCAGAAGCGTGGACGGCCTCCGTGTGGGGGTCTGCACTGGCAGGGTTGCCCTGAAAGGGAGAGGAGGAGGAGGGGGACGCAGGCCCACCCATCTCCACTGTGTCCCAGCCCAGGGCCCTATTCGTGGCCTCCGCCACGGAGTCAGCAGGGCAACACGCTGACTTACTCCTTGGGCCCCCGGGGCTGCTTTCCGCCCCTTCTCCCGGCGGTGCCTGTCTGTCCTGGGTTTCATCAGGGCAGTACCACTGGGGTAGGTTGCATAGCCCCCTCCATCTCATCTGGGGGCAGCAGGTCTGGCAACCCATCAGGCTCGTCGGCGGAGGGCAATTCCTCCAAGTCCGTGGTCTCGGATGGGACCACCAGATCCTTCCAGTGGGTTGGGGCTGCAGCCACCTGCGGGTCTCCGGCCTCCGGTAGTTTCTCAAGGTTGCTGGTGGCTGGGGGCTTGTCCTGGCTGCAGAGGTGCTGTCTGTTGCCGTGGCTCGAGCCAGCGGACCGGTGGCATACAGGGATCTGATCCCAGCCTGCTGGCAGCTCCTCTTGCGGGTACTGGTCCCAGTGTCGAGGCAGCCCTGGACAGAGAGGAAAGACATCCTTCCCCTCTGGGAGCTCAGGGCTGAGTGAACTGTGAGGCCAGCCCCCTTTAGTCCTTCTTGCCCCACCCCTTGACTTCCTGTCAAAGGGACAAGCTGTTTCCGGCTCCTACCAGCTGAGTCTGGCCCCTCCCTCCTTGTCTGTCTCCGAGGAAGCCAAACCCCTTCACTACACTTTTTGTATCAACATAGCGTGTAGGAGCCCCAGTCAGGGACCAGGACTCCATTGTGCTAGGTGCTGTACAAACATAAAAGGAAAAGACAATCCCTGCAGACATAATGGAGGAAAGTCTGACTGCATTCTGATCCATACCATGAGCCTGATCTTGCACAATTTAAGTCAATGGAAGCTTCTCCATTTACTTCAACTGGCTCAGGATCAAGTGCTGTTTAAATATTTTGCTCCAGTTTGCTGACAATTTGCCACACTGTGGCCCACATTTGGGAAAAGTTTGGATGCCTCTGCTTTAAGGCCTGCATTTTCAGAGTGCCATATGGGGTTTCAGCCACCTGCTTCCACATATATTTTGTTTGTTTATTATTTCTTTTGTTTTAGTGCACTACAAAAGACACCTTTTCAAACACTTTTTAGGGACCCTAGGCAGGATTTAAAAGCACCTGCATCAAAAATATAATACATCAATATTACTGAAGTATAGCTGTGACCATCAGCAGAAGCTATAAGTAGCAAAGCATGCAAATAAGAAGCTAAAACTACTCTCCCACGCCAGCAATTCAGCTGCTGCACAGCCCTCTCTGGTTTAAAATGGGGGTCAAGGGGTAGTGGGACACACACAATTACAGTTGCATGGCAAAAATTCCATTTAACCCTATGAAAATATCCCCAACAGATGTTTGTCTTCCTGCATGTTTTATGTTCCAGGTGAGAAGCACCTGTTGTTGTAGAGTTGTCCACAAACACTTGGCATCTATTGCAAAGCTATTGCAATTGCCCTTTACAAGAAAAGCTGGTATGGATCATATTTCACATGGGACTGTTCACTTCACAGCAATTAGGCCAAAAGAAAACTAATATTGTGTTAAGTTAATAATAGGCTTGTATTTCCCAAAACCTTAAGGGTTGTAATGGATAGGGAGTAGAGTTAAAGATCTCAGAAGAAAAACACATCAGTGCATCACTGGAGCTTGATCTGTTTGTTACAATATCCTTAAGTCCTTAGTGCAGGAAATTTACGAAATTCCCAGTGAAGCCAATAGCAATTTTGCCAGAGTAAGTACTGAGTAAGTTCATCAGGACTGGACCCAGTACAATCATCAGCAGAATGAGAAGTCACACAGATAAAAGATCCCCATTCAGCAATGAATTTAATCACTGGCTTAAGTTCTCATGAAATCAGGTTAAAGCATTTGCTTTAGTATTTTCATCGGTGTGGGCTAAATGTGTTATAAATAGGTGAACATTGTCTATCTGTGCTTATGATAGAATTATATCAATGTAAGACTGGCAGGGATTTTGAGAGGTCATCAAGTCCAGCTCCCGAGGCCATCTCTGACAGGTGTTTTATTCTACGGGTTCTTAAAAACCTTAAGTGATAAGGATTCCACAGTGTCCCTTGGTAGCCTATTTCAGAGCTTAATTATCCCTATAGTAAGATTTTTTTCCCTTATATCTAATATAAATCTCACTTGCTGCAGATTAAACCCATTACTTTTTGTCTTACCTTCAGTGGACATAGAGGGCAATCCTCCATCTTCTTTACAACAACCCTTAACCTTCCTCCCTCCTTCCCCCACCCCAGTCCTCTTTTCTTAAGACTAAACATGCCCAGTTTTTTAAATTTTCCTTATAAGTCAGATTTTCTAACCTTTTATCATTTTTGTTGCTCTCCTCTGGACTCTGCAATTTGTCCATATCTTTTGTAAACCATTGTTCTCATAACTGGACACAGGACTCCAATGGAGGCCTCACCAGTGCCGAATAGAGTGAGACAATTAACTCCCATGTTTTATGTATGACACACCTGTTAATATACACCAGAATGATAGTGGCTTTATATTTACAACTATAGCACATTGTTGACTCATATTCAATGTGTGATCTGCTATAAACCTCAGATTCTTTTCTACAGTACTACTTTCTATTACCTACCCAGTTTTTCCTCATTTTGTAGTTGTGCATATGATTTTTCCTTCTTCAGTGTAGTACCTTGCACTTGTCTTTGTTGAGTATCATCTTGTTGATTTCAGACCAACTCTGCAACTTGTCAAGGTCATTTTGAATTCTAATCCTGTCCTTCAAAGTACTTTAACCTCCTCCCATCTTGGTGTCACCTGCAAATTTTATATGCATGCACTCTCCATTATCCACATCATTACTGAAAATGCTAAATAGTATTAGGCCCAGGACTGACCCATGTGGGAGGCTACTAGGGGCCCTTCCCTGTTTGACAACGAGCCACTGTTAACTACTCATGGAGTACTGTCTTTCAATCAGTTGGGGACTTACTTTATAATAATTTAATCTGGGTTCATTTCCCTAGTTTGATTATGAGAGAGTCATGTGGAACTGCAGCAAATCCTTACTAAAATCAATGTGAGTTTTTAACTGGTAAATTGATTTGATTTGATTTTGGTTTATGATGAAAAATGGTTCTCTACTGTCCCCAGTATCTGCTTTAAGATTCTGAAAGTATGATGTCCCCATTTGCAAAAAATTATCAAACCTTTTGCAGGAAAATATGACATGCTCTTTTTTACCTCCTGGTAAATGCTGAGACGGGCCCCCGAATTTGCAAGTTTTACTTTCCAAGGGAAACTTTGGGACAGCGTTGGAGAACAGGAACATTTTGCTGAACTTCACAGGATTAAATGAACCTCTGCAAAACTTTTTAAAAAGCTGTAATTTAAATGTCATTGAGTAGATGTTACACTTTTTATAGTAGGATTCTTTTTCCCTAGAGCTGACCTGAAGTCGTTTCAAACATGTATTTATTTCCTTATCTCACACTGGCATTTATTATTCTTGATAGTGGAGGGCTAACCGTAAACTTGTGATGCACTAAACTCACAGGCTAGGTACCAGCCTGAACTGTACTTCATATTTAAAAAGCATAACGTATATGGTTCACGTTGCACGGCAGGTGCCAACCCAGATTTGTATGCTTTGTTTTGTGGTTGCTGGTTTTGTTATTTAGCAACAGCATCAAAGTGAAGGGCAAGACTCTTTTTTGTGTTAGGGTGACTGTGCAGCATTTTCCCAGGGCAAATTTACCTGGAAGCTAGTCTAGCTGGCCACAGGAGGATCATCCCAGTTTAAGGAGATCCTTAGATTATATAAAATGGCCAGAACAACTCCTTGTCAACTTCTCTCCATTGTCACGCACTTGCAGCCATGGTGCAAAGCTTGGTGTGGACGCCCTTAATAGTTCCCTGGGGTCATTGGCAGCTGGCACAAAGTAGAGCAGCCATCATGATTCTGTTGGGATGATTGGGCTGGGGCAGAGCAGCGCTAGGATAGGGCACAAAGGTAACTTAAAGCCATCTCTGCATCATCTTCTGCCCATGATCAATTGTTCCAGCCACTCCATAGCAGGTGCTGAAGACTGGCTCCAAAAGGTTTTATGGTATTAATTACTCAAGCTTCCCTTGTTGATGACATATGCTGCAGGGTGACGTGAGCACGTGCACAGAGGAACACAGCATGTTCAGGCTGGTAGCCAATCTCCCAGCTGGCACACAGCTGTGAGTTTTGCAGGCACAGCAGATCAGAGGGCATTATTGCGAGCACACACTTTGCACCTTGCTTTGAAATCTGCTCTTAGTATTAATCAGGAATGTGCTGGTGCGTAATGGTACTTTTACAGTTCATCTCTGACATTGAGTCATGCTGTTAAACACACACTTAGCTTTGGTTTCTTCTGGGAATCTTAAAACAGACATGAAAGAGTATCATCAAAAAACCATGTAAAACTCTATAAGTGAATAGCCACCTTACAGTCTGGACTCAGAGTTTCCCCAGATGGGATGCAGCTATTGGAGAGGGGAAGTGACACAATTTGTCATACATGCAAAAATCTGGTAATTTTAGAAGTGTTTGAGCATGGAATAAACTTTCTGAATATGCACCAAAAAAAAAAAAAAAAAGTCTTTAGGGATTTATGTTTCCCATTCACCATAGGCCTTTTAACACGATCCCATTAATGCAATTCTAGATTCTGAATTTAAAGAGTTAGGGAGGGCCCTCCAGCAGTCTTAATTAGAGGTTGTGGTAGGACATGGTTACAAACATTTAGCATTATCCAAACACTTCTCAAACCCCAACCCATATTGCTGAAATACCCTTGGATTTATAATTGTGACTTTGTAGTTGTACTTGATAATGAGATTGCTCAGGTTGTGTTTTTTGGAGTTTGGAGACAGATGTACTAAAATGTGCAAATGTGCCTGATCCTGAGTAGTGTCAATAAACAATCAAACATTCAATTTTGTTTGTAACAGACACACAACTTTGATTCTTCCCCAACAAATGCCGCCTTTTGCATTCTTATGTATCTCATCTTACCACATCCTGGGTGAATGATCTGAAGACAAATGGAAGAAATATTTGTGGTTCTGGTGCACTAAAAGGAAGTACTTGATGAATGAAAGAACATACCAGGTACACCTATATGTGGGCAAGCTGGAACACCAGGAGGTATTAACAACATTGAGCACTGGTGGACAGTTCAAAAATGTTACCCACAGAGAATTTACAAGTATATCATTCTGATCTGAACAATTTTTGTGGATATTTGTTTATGGCTTGCATGTCATCTGAGAGGTTAAATCCTTTTGTGTCACTCCTTTATTAAATATATGTCTAGGATTTCAAGATTTAAACAAAACAATCTCTGTAGAATCACTTCCAAAGAACTTTGTAATTTGAAGACAGTTAAACCATAGTAATACAAGCTTTCCATTTAGTTGATTTAATATTGAGGATACTCTGCAATTCACTAAGCTTTGAAGTTTGGTATTTACTCTACAGAGAGGCCCACTAACAGCACTGCAAAATTAGAAGACTGTCAGCTTTTTCCATTATGAAAGTTTGCTGTAGCGGCAATCTGCTGAAAGGGGAAAAATAAAGAAAATATCTGAGTGAGGTTTTTCAAAGCTAACCTCTTTTCTCTATAGCATTTCTCAGTTTCTGAAGTATTCCACATTATCTATCTATCTATCTATCTATCTATCTATCTATCTATCTATCTATCTATCTATCTATCTATC
>ML685768.1:12696060-12709206 GCA_007922175.1 Pelusios castaneus
ATCTATCTATCTATCTATCTATCTATCTATCTATCTATCTATCTATCCCTGCCCCGTCAGATACCACCTTATTCCAGCTTTTCCCAGATCTGAGTTGACTGTGTGTTTATTTTTAACTATTTTATTACTGGAAACAAATGATATATCCCCCAAGATTATCTGTTTTATGTATTTACATGATTTCTATTCCTGTGGTATCTGAACATTTTTCAATTTTTAAAATATTTAGCCCCACAGCACCCCTTTGACATAGGGAAGGGTTGATCTCATTGTGTAGATAGGAACTGAAGTATGCAGTGATTTGCCGCAAGTCACACTGCAAGGCAAGGTAGGAATTGAAGTCCTACAATAGCACCCCCAGTCATCCTTCCTCCTTTACTTGTGGGATGGGGTTCGTTAGCAGATACAGGGGGTGGGTGGGAGAGGGATTTTGTGACTTTTGAATGGCTTTTTGTTAAATACATTCTTATAAGTATTTATAACGCATAAGTTTATGGATATAAACTGTTCACCTTAACTTCACCTTAATTTCTCTCTGTAATTTAATACAAAACACCGAAATTATCAACAGTTGATAACAGAAAAGGTCCCTAACCCTTATGGCACGGCCTTTCATTATGCTTGTCGTGATTATTTGGCTGTCCTCCCCTCATTTGTTTTCTGTACCAGTTTTCTCTTGCCAGATGCTAATATAAGTCCCAGAGCTTGAAGGGGCAGGGGAGGGGGTGAGGAAGCTTCTCTACTCCCCGTATAGGGGACAGGAAAAGAAGCTACCTCTAACAGGCTTAATTACAGGGGCATGCACAGGAATAAAAATGTGGCACATTCCGCACACCCCATGGATGAAGGAGATGGCTATCCCCCGATGGCGCTGGGCCCAGAGGAGCTATCATCTCCTGCCCCAGGCTGGGACAGAAGGAACTTTCTCTCCCCATCCAGGCCATAGAGTAGTTCTTTGCCTCTGCCACTTCGGGGGAGGAGGCGGGCATGTCCCTGGTTGTCCTCCCTTTGGTGTGCCCCATATACATTATAATTCTGCCCCAGTGCATTTTGGCCAGTGTTTTGTTGTGTTATTAGGATTTTATTTTCAGTCTGTTTTCATAAACCATATTATTGATGAGATGTAGATGAGACAGTGAAAGGTCTAGCCTTGGAAAACTGGCTTGCCCCGAGCTAACAGGCAGTGGACTCCAGTTGGGTAGGGAATCAGACTTCAACAAGAGGAGCTGAATTCTGTTCAAGACTGATGGGGTTCTGTTTTGGAGTCTAGAGATGCTGACTTTGTGGGAAGGGATTGGAGCGGGGCGGCCAAGCTAACTTTTCAAGACCAGACTGGGGTGCAGCTTGACCGGTGGTGCTGATTTTGTGGCGCTGTATCACGTAGCTGTAGCTCAGAGCAAGGCCTTGTAGTCCAGGTAAAAAGGTGGAGGGAAGCTATCCTTGAGACCCATTTGTCCACAGATGTCTGTTTGGACTTGTGCAGGAGGTGGGTGAGGATTGCCTTTTTTATAGATGTTCTGCGTGCAAAGAAGCAGAGCAATTAATAAACAGGACCGTGGCCAAGCCTCTCAGATACTATTTAGTATTTTGCTCATTATCTTTTTTGTAAATTGTGTTTTTTGCAAGGAATTCATGAATCCATTTTCCTGAAGACTCATATGTGCTTGTAAATGGGGAAGGAACACTGGACTGGTGGCCAAGATAGATTTTAATTTCCTAAAATTCAGTCATGGATAAGATGGGGCCTTGTCCCATGCATTTTCTTTATTTCAGCAAGTGTCTCCAAGGCATAATATTAAACCCACTCCTGATTATTTCCACTACAGCCTGGCAGAAGGATTATAGCTTGAAGTCCATACTGCAGAATCTTATGCACATGCTTAATTTTATTGTTGTCTTGTTCCATTGATTCCAAAGGGCTATTCATCATAGTACAGTTATGTACTTCCATGAGTGTCTGCAGGATAGGGGCTTCCGACTGTAAGCTGTCTGGGACAGAGACTGTCTTTTTATTATAAGTGAGTATAGTGCCCAGCACAGCTGGGCTCTTATCACTGATGGAAGCTCCATAACAACTGCAATAGAAATTGATAATAATAATAGCTCTCTACGCCTCCACCACAATCACCCTCCTTCGCACTTGGTAATTAGATGTGCATCACCTTGTACTCTGAAGGTTAATGTATTTGAGTTCTGTCAGGCCAATAGTGGAAGGAGAATGCTCAGCCTGCAGTCAAAGCTGAACACTCTACGCAAGACCACCTTTGCTGGTCTTAATTGTTACAAGTGACTTTCAGAGAGTGGCAATCACTGAGACAGATTGGTGGTGCCTTCATTGTCTCTTTAAGGTATTTCTCTGCATTCCTTGCTCTACAGCAGTATGTTTTCGCACAGTTTATTGTATATTAAGTACTGGATCATATTTTTTTCTTAAGGGATGCTCTGGCTTCCTTGTCTTTCTCATTTTTGTGGCTTTCTGTTACACAGTCGTTTAGTTTGCAAATATTTGGTAGGAGCATAGGGCGTAGCTCGTTTTCTTTCCCTGAAAATCAGTATGTCCATTGTTGGTTTCTTAGGTGTGTACTGAGATTCTACAAACTCGCTCACCTGGGAAAATAGTTTCTTCTCTTCATACCTGCCCCACCCTTTCCCAATCCATAGTGATCTGGGAGAAAGGCACATACCCGTAACCAATTCACATGCTAGGACTCAGGGTCACCCATTACTAGACTATAGGACTTGGGGTGTAACCTGGTTAATTTAAATACCCACACTTCCCCAATTATTAGAACTGTGGTTGTAATCTTCTGTGAGTTTCCAGGATCTTTTACCAGTGAGAGAGCCTTACACAGTAATGTCCTTAACCTCAACAATTATTAAAAACAGAATATACACATTAGGCATATTATGCTCATCAGTCCCAATAAAACAAACAAACAAACAAACAAAAAACTTTCCCCTGAAGGCCAGTCAGGATTAGATCATCTGGGGACACCAGCTTCTGTAAACTCAGTTTGCAAGGTGTTGAGGTCTGGCAGCTTTTGAGCTGTGTCCTGGAGTTATGTTCCAAAACGCTTCCTTTTAGACCTCAGTTTATATAGTTAAAACTTGGATCCTGCTTACCTATATCTTAACTAATCAATTTAAAGTATTACAAAACATCACTCTTAGCCCTTTACAAAACAGCTCTTTAAACTTACAGTCCCCTCCTTAACTAAATCTGTCATTATTATTATAGCATGCCAGTTGTAGAAGGAGACTATCCTAATAGTGTTTCTCACCAAAAGTGATATCCCGTTTCTGCAATAGTTTTCAGCACATGGGTGATTTCTGTATCACCATGTTGTACTTCAATATATATTTCTTCTTCTGTCTGTGTGACTGTAACATAGGGTGGAACAACAATTTTCTTATCATGGTCATATTCATGCCTAAGTTTACAGGTGTTACATTATAATACAAATGTGGTTTAAACTTTGGTAGTTTACAAAGTAAATAGTATTTAAAATTGCAACTTTTAATCTTCATAATATTGCAAATTAAATAAATCATAAAATACAATTTATTGTCTACTAGTACCATTGGACAATGACATCTAACACAAACTCCTCACTTTTCTGCATACACAGGTTCAATATACAAGTAAATTATATTGGGTTGTAAGTCAACTTTCTGCACCACAGTTTACTTGAGTGAACTGACCAAGAACCACTGAACCTGGAGCCAAGAATTATAATTTATATTGCACAATAATAGCCTGTTCAACTATCCTGTGCTGAGGATTCACCCACCGTGAGAGCAGATAAGGGTGTTGCTGCCTACCCTTCTTTGCAGATCCCAGATACCAGTATGAGATGGAAGGCCTACTGGAGGAACCTGCTAAAGGGACACATTGAATTGGCCACCCAGCAGAAGAAAGGTTACAGCTGCTTTCTGTCTTCGTGATTTCCTCTACTCATGAACTTTCCTCTGATGTGGACGTTGGGGTGACTCTAGCACTCTACACAACTGGATATACTTGCTGTAATTACAATGGATCCTACTGAATAAGATCTGATGCAGAAAGCTCACTGGATAATGTGGCACTGTACTTGGAAGCTAAGCACAAGGTGGTACTAAGTAATTATTTATAGCTTTATTTTTTGTTTTGACTCTCCTTGTTTGCAATGTCAATTTAGAAACGATCATAATATTTCCCTAACTCCCCTATTAGGCAAATATTGACATATTCTTCTTTAACCTGTGGATAGTAAAAGAAGTAATGGACCTGACTGTAGGAAGTAGCCTGGTCTAGTGGAGAGGGCACCAACCTGGAGTCAGTAGTCCTGACTAGGTCATTGACTCACTGTGTGAACTCTAACCCAGTCATTCTCGACCTTTTGTGGGTCATGACACGTTTGGGGGTGTGTCATGACCCTACAGGAGACACCATCCCATGCCCCCTCCCCAGCTGAATCCAACCATCTACCTGGCTCTCTGTAACACACAGCTGTGTGGCGACACAGTAATGTGTCCCGACATAGTAGTTGAGAACCGCTGTTCTAATCCATTTTCACTGCGACCTTAAGTCTGCCTTGTCTCTTTAGGCTGTAAATTCTCCAGGTCAGGTATTGTCTGTGCACCTAGAACAAAGCGTCTGACGAAGTGGGATTTTCTCCCACGAAAGCTCATGCGATTAATAAATCTGTTAGTCTTTAAAAGTGCCGCAAGACTCTGTTGTCTTTCTACAATAGACTAACACGGCTACCCCTTTGGAATTTGACAACAGGGCTCTGGTCTTCCTTAAGATTTCTAGTTGCTACAGTAATCCAAACAACAATGGTTATTACTCATGCTGGCTGGAGGACAACTACCCTGTTCACAGCAAATTTCAAGTTTATAAATATGATTGTATTCTGCATTAAACAAAATGAAGATCAAAATGGTCTGGTTTTTAGTTTAGTGCTCTCTCTCTCACTCTCACTCTCAATCCTTCCGCTCAAATGAACATACCTTGTAGCTGCCTGGAACTTTACTTAGACCTCTAGTTATTAGTCTTATGTCACTGAACATCCAAAGTTTTGTTTCACTGCAGGAATTATGTTAACGTGGGGAATCTAAGAAATAGTTTTGTTCTGAGACTGATAAGTTTAAGTTGACTTAGTCCACTTTGTTAAGGTGACCTAACGCCCCGTAAGTCGACTTAATAAAGTCGACTTAAGGGTTACTCCACGTCCACACCATCCTTAAATTGACTAAGGTTTAAGTTGACTTAATGTGTGGTAGTTATAAAGTCGACTTAAGCTTTCATTAAGTCGACTTAAGGAATTTCTTAAATTGACTTAATGAAAGCCTAGTGTGGACGTGGCTTAATTTAAGTCAATGTAAGCCTCCTTAAGTCGACTTAAATTGCCAGTGTAGACATAGCCAAGGGATGTTGGTAACTATAGCAGTCAGTAGGTTTTCAGTATAGGGTGATGTTTATGTGCCCATCACTAATTTGCACTGTAGTGTACAGAAAGTGGATTTCCTGTGTGGAGTGTTTCAAGCTAAGTTTGATTGTGGAGGGGAAATTGTTAAAATCTCTATGGAAATCTTCAAGAGCATCCTTACTGTGGGTCCAGATGATGAAGATGTCATCAATATAGCTTAAGTAAAGTAGAGGTGCTTTGGGATGAGATGTGAGGAAGCGTTGTTCTAAGTCAGCCATAAAAATGTTGGCATACTGTGAGACCATGCAGGTACCTATAGCAGTGCCGCTGACTTGAAGGTAAAAATTATCTTCAAATCTGAAATGGTTGTGGGTGAGTAAAAAGTCAAAAAGTTCAGCCACAAATTTTGCTGTGGCATCATCTTGGATGGCTTGTAATCCATCTTTGTGTGGGATGTTGGTGTAAACTTGACTATATATTTATAAAGAGGCAACAATAATCCAGATAATGAAGCCTAAAAACAGGATTAATAATCCAGGATTAATGAAGCCTGAAAACAGAGGAAAATGGCATTTTTCAATGAGCATTCAGGAGGGCAGAAAAGAAAAAAGGCTACTATTGGCCTTCGATCCACATTTCTCCTATGAGAAAATAGATGTATATCTGTTTTTAAGTTACACCTTCATTAATTGGTTATTGGCTTTATCAGAGTGATAATGAAAGCATTAACGCTAATGACTTGAAGAATGACCACAGAAGTAATTACCCTGGCCCTGTTTAATGCATCTGTCTTTGTTTCATCATTGTAATACTACTCACTTGGAGAAATGTATTTAATTAAGAGTATAAATAACACAGAGCTACATGGGAGAAGAGAACCATGGCAACAGTAACGAATTTTTTACTGCAAATTGTAATCAATACATATATTTTACCTTGAGTGGGTGCTGAGCAGGGCTTTAAAACTGTGCAGTTAAATCATACAAACATGCACGGACATTTAGGAATGCACCAGGTGTATCTTATACATGTCTGATGTTTTTCGAGGCTTCTAGCTAGGATCAGAACCCTCCCATTCCATTCAGTCCCATCTGGAATATTTTAGGTATTGATGGTTAGATGGCTAATAATTCATTGTGGGTCAGTTCTTGAAATCCTTACTCAGACAACTCTCCCAGTCACTTCATTTGCAGGTAAATACAACTGGGAAAGACTTCAGCATTTGGCCTTGTATATTTTTATATACACAAATCATCCTTCCTAATTGGACTGCATTGTGATATGTTGCTGAAAGGTCCTTCAGGAACGTATGCATTGCCTTTTCTCATAATGAGTAGTTCCATCCTGAATTTGCTCATTCCTATTGTCATGAATAAGCAGAGCAGCTAGCCCATGCCATGGCCTATGTAATAAAACACCAATCAACACTATTGCTGTTTGTTTCTCCTCCATATGACAAAATCCAAGAAAGCTACCACTGTGGCAAGTAAAACAAACAAGGTGTCTGGTGGCACTTTTAAAGACTAACAAATTTATTTATCGCATGAGCTTTCATGAGTGAAAATCCCACTTCGTCAGACACTTGAAGATGGGAAACTTACAGAATGGGCCCAAGCAGAGAGGAGACCTTGGAGGAGACAGTGCCCACAAAGCTCCTCAAGGGCTGGTGGGGAGGACCCATGTTCCTTCCCTCCAAAGGTGCTGGAATTTAAATTCATGCACTGTCCCTTGTGCACTAGGGATTCTAGAGAAGTTGTCACGAGTGAATAACGAGGTTATTAAGAAGTTAGCACAATCCCCAAATGTAGAGGAAAACTTTGCTATGGAGTATTGCTTTTCTCATGTTTCATACAAGCAGCACATACCACAATTATGTTAGTAGTGGAACAGCTCCCAAGAATCTAAGGTCTAGCTTGGAATTCATGTTTATCTCATTAAGCCATTTCAATTAAGAGAGAAGCACAAGGGGAGAGACAGGAATCAGGTTGGGGTAATGCGGTTAGTTACTTTTCTTCCCACAAAGGGAAGGGAAAGCCTGACTGGGAAGCTATCTTCTCCAAAGGTCTCCAATTTACGGATACATTCTTGAAGGGTGTTTGGAAATGTGGCCTTCCAATTCCTGAACTTCCTCCCTTGAGGTCTCACATGAAAAGAGGCCGTGCTCACACAGTTTTTCCATCATAGGACTGAAATCCGAATCAATTTTTTTTCCATCAGAGGATCAGATCAAGCTTTTCCTTGCCTCAGAGAGAAACAGTACCAGAAAAACTTAACGCAGGCCCACTGCATAGGACTGGGGCCCGTGGAAGTAAGAGAAAGTAAAGAGGGAACACAGTTGTTCCAACACAGATATCGCCAAACTGGAGCTGGGTGGAGGAAGATAATCCTCTTTCCTAGAGGATTTTAATATTCAATTTTGAATGTAGCTCCACCTCTGGGTAGGTCTGCATAGTGGACTACTGCGAAACTGCAGACTCTGCAAACCCAGAAACCCCCAGCTGACTCGAGCCACAAACCTGGGAACCAGGACTCTTAGGGTATGTCTAGACTAGAAAAAGTTAAGTCGACTTTGTTAAGTCGATTTAATAAGGCGATTTAATAAGGCTGACTTTAAGTCGATTTAAAGTCAACCTTATTAAGTCGACTTAACAAAGTTAAGTTGATTTAACTGGCCTTAAGTCGACTTAATAAAGTAGACTTAAGGGTTATTCCCCGTCCACACCGTCCTTAAGTCAATTTAAGGAGTCGATTTAAGGCTTAAGTCGACCTAATGGGCGGTTGTTATTAAGTCGACTTAAGCTTTCATTAAGTCGACTTAAGGAATTTCTTAAGTAGACTTAATGAAAGTCAGGTGTAGACATGGAGTAATTTAGGTCGATTTAAGGGTCCTTAATTTGACCTAAATTGCTAGTGTAGACATATCCTTCCCATCACCTCATCCGCCTGCCTGGTGGACTGTCCCGGAGCTGGGCAGGCAGACTGGAAGGAACACAACGGTCTGTCAGAACATGGTCAAAGCTAACTAAAATCTAACTCTCCTGAATGTTTCAATTCTGATGAATTGGCAAATTCTGACAAAATTGTTTCATCAGAACTTTTCCATCCTGTCCGATTCCTGGCATGATTCCAACCCCTTCAACAGCACTTCTCATAACCACCACTTGACCCTTGAGAGGGTTGGAATTTCTGTAGCAGATGGTTATGTTATCAATGGATGGTGGAATATGACTCCAAATGAAAGAAGGTAAATTAGAAAGAAGGGAGGCGTAGATGTTTCACAAAGTGGTCTTGATTGCTTAGTCGCGCTTTGGCTTACTAAGAATTCTCTTAGAGTGGAAGCCTGGACAGTCTCAGCGTAAGGGAAAGCACAAAAGGCCACATGCAAAAAGGAAAAAAATCCTGACAAAATTTATTTTTCATGAAACTCACCAGTAGAGAAACCATTGGCAAAGTAATGAGGAAGAGTTAACAACATTCCAATGAGCCACACATGCTGCAGAAGCTTGTGTACTCGTTTAGTTCAGTATGTTTGTTTAAATCATCTCAATATGCATTTATTTTGAACAAACACTTTGGACAATGAAGAGAAAATGGGATCAGTTTAACGCATTGAAAAACTGGAACTCAGTATGCAAACTGCTAAGCCCTTGGGTAAATTTGCCAGCCCAGATATAGACTTAAGAATAACTATATATTCATCTTTTTAATGAATAAAAGTTCAGCTAGTGTATATAGAGAAAACAAATGCAAGTTATGCAAGAGCTCTTCCAAGGTAGATTGAGTTACATTCCTTTGGCATTCTCAAACTCCACTTTCTAATGCACAATCTCTCTTCATTAAAGTGGCTAGCATAAAAAAAGAACAAAGCAAAACAAACTAGTTTTCTATTGGTCATGTGTATGGCACAGTGCTGCTCACAAAAGGGAATATGAGAGTAATTGATGGGATCAGTAAGCACAGGCATTATTAGAAACCTTTTTCATGAACTAAGTCTCTTCCTTAGCAAAAGAGTGGTTTTGTTTATTAACTATCACAGGGGAAACAATTCCTGTTTAATTATTTATCTGACTTTTTTTTTCAGATGACAAATTTCTCAAACTTATTGTTCAAAATCATTCTCAAAGTCTGTCAGGGAAAATTTCTTGGTCTGCAGATTATTTGCAAATGTTGAATACTTTCAATCCCCCCTCCCCGTGTTAGTTATTTCAATCACATGATTATTTCCCCCCCTGATCCTTAGGCTGGTTTCTGAAATAACCCTTCGCAGTTCAAAATATGAGTTTCACCCGCAAATATACCATTCAGAATTTGCCTTCACCGAATACAAAATATATGTAGGGGTATTTGTTCAAGTTCAAATGTTCACATTAAAAAACAGGAAAAAACAGTATGGTTGAATTCAACACTAAATTTCTGTTCAAAGGGCTATTCACAAATAATTTTTCCACTCTTTGTCTAGCTCCAATACTAATAGAATATGTCATGAAAGAATGTGGCTCAGTAGGGAATATATAGTTTAAAAAGAATTATGAAAAATTTGAACCCTTTAATACTGATTGCGTTCAAAAACTAAAGTGCTCGAAGCATTTTGATACAGTGTTGAGAACTGCCTGGTTTCTTTTAAATGTAATAAACATTGAGGGCACATAGCATCTAATATATCAGGTTCAAATCCCAATAAATTCAATTGGGAGATGGCCAAATAATACAATCTAGAGAAATTGACATAGGTAGTGCCTTTTGCTTAGTTGAATTGGTAATGACACGAGAGCAGATTCTCTCTCGCTATTATCAGTCCCACCTCTGGTCCTGACCTGGAAGAGTAGAGGCCAGGAAAATGAAAATTAATGGAGATAAAATTAATCTACTGGACTTTTTCTGAGCCTCAGAAATGGTTCATTTTGACTTTGGCTTCACTTTTGGACAAAGATTCATGTTGGTTCTTATTTTCTCGACCCGGGTTTACCATCCCTAGTTAGGATTTAAAAACAATAACTCAAACATGGAATAACAGTGAATTCTGATGAATGAAATCAAAAAAGCCCTGGTTTCAAGTTTCTTTGAATTTATGGTGATGTGTCACAGTTCTGTTCCCAAAGGAAAATCTTTATGATAGTCTGAACGATGTCTTGATACTAACTTCAGATTCTGGATGCTGTCATGAGTAATCCTCGCTTTAATGAGTGTATTTATAGATACATTATAAGCACATCTTCATTTCAGAAATCAGTGAAGCAACTTACAAAAAGAAGTTGGAGTCATTTGTTGCAGCCCATTGCTTTATTATATTTTTAGCAATAAAAAGAAAGATATTTTTTCCATTGAGGACAATAGAACCTTGTATCTTGTATCTTGATTTCATGAGGCAGATGGAAGAAATTATTAAATGAATTACAGACAAGGTTTAAATATAGGTTTAAGTTTCAAAATGTTGAAAGGCAGGTCACTCTGTTACCATGTTTGACACTCTTGCTGTGGTTTGATAAGAGGTAATTTGATAACATAGGCTCATGTCCCCCACCCCTGTGTAGGTGTGCAGGGATGGTGGGAACAGAGAAAAATCTGAGCATCCCACCCTTTTGCACACTAGCTGCTCTTAATGGCAGCACCTGTGCTCCTCAGTGCCCACAGGAGATCTAGCCTTCTCAGAAAAAGCGGAGAGGATTAGAAAGAGGGTGGGGTTATAACAGAGCTGACCCTGTGTGAGGGAGAATGGTGCAGTATCTGTAGCACAGGGAACAGTGTATGCTCCTGCACTCCTGGCGGGGCCATGTATCTCATGGAGAACCTGCTGGGGATCAATGCCAGAATCGAACCCCTGTTGTTTAACCAAATGTGTGTGACGCAGGAGCCTGTTTTTAGAGAAACATTATAGCCAATGTTTTCAGATGTGCCTACTGTATAGATGTCCCAGCTTTGGGGTGTCCAACTTGCAACCCTGCCCCCTCACACACAAGGTCCCCTTTTCAGGGTGGCTGAGAGCCCCTAGCTCCCACTGAAGCCACAAGACCTGTGTACATTTTTAGCAACACAACATAGGCATCTGGAAGATCTGACCCATAGTTAGATCCACCTCATAAGTTCATTGATCTTTTTCAGTACCAGCTCCATCAAGCCAGTCTGAGCCATTGATGTTCACAATATTTAGTATGGATCCAATTGAAATAAGCTTTAAATAAACAGAAAGTGCTGAAAATGAATTTCATGTACAACTAAAATATCAGTTACTAGAACCTGAATGCTATTTTTTGATTGGTTTATATTTAATTTGCCTTAAAAGGCTAGATTCATTTGGGTTCTTCCTCAACTATCAGTACTACATATGTGGGAGCCAGTTTAGCTGTTAATGTACAGCTGACTTCTCTATCTCACCCATATGGCTACGATTGTTAATCACGTTAGAAACCCTCACTATGTCTACAGCATGAAGGAGTGAGAAAGATATGTTTTGGTTCCTGTAATACATTCATTTTTGCACACTGTACCTTAAATCACATGCTAACGCTGCTCTGAGTTCTGTCTTTTTCTGCAGTGGGCTCTGGTAGGTGTACAGTGTTTTATCTGAATGGGTTATGAAACAGCACCCTCTGGGTAAAGCCGAAAGTGAAATAATTTCCTCCTCACCATTCTTAAGGTCTATTTTTGAGGAGTCATTGTCTTATTTTCAATTAGATTGTTTCACATAATTGTTTCTTTTTTCCTAAGGACTGAATTGGGGGAGGGGTGTGCACGCACATGTGTGAGGGAACAAGAGGGAGAATAGAAAAGGTGCTTTGTTTTTCATGTTCAGTGCATATATAGATAAGACAGCAAGCCTTGTACGTATCTGAGAAGAGAATAGTCTAGGGGAGGCGCTACATTCAGAGGCCACAGAGAATTTGTCTCACCCCAAGTACAGATCCACACTCCTTTTTATTTCTCCCTTTGAAAACAGAGCTCATAGGGCTTTTTACTGTTGTAATTCAGATTAGAACCCGGCCTATAGAGGGGAAGAGAAATCTATTGATTAAGTTACTAGCCTGGATGGAATTTGGGAGATTTAGGTTCAAGTCCTCTTTGGATCTTAGTTCCTCATCTGTGCAATGAGAATAGTGGGTGAGGTCAAGATAGATATTTTAAAGATTCTGAGGTGTTCAAATACTGTGGCAAGGGGGTTAATTAATTACCTAAGATAGGCTATGTCTACACTTGAAAAGTTAGGTTGACTTTATGAAGTCAACTTAGTAAGGTTGATTTTAAGTCAACTTAAAGTGGACCTTATGAAGTTGCCTTAACAAAAGTTGACAACTTTTCAAGTGTAGACGTGGCCCCTTTTTGGCTTTATTAAGTCGACTTAATGTTTTAAGTTGACTTTAAAAGGTCCAACTAGGCACTACTCCGCATCTCCACTGGCTTAAGTCGTCTTAATAAAGTCGGCTTAAGCACTAGTTCGAATTAAAACAAGATGTTATTAATTCGAACTAACTTTTCCTTAATTCGACTTAAGGAGCAGTTTAAGTCAAATTAAGGAAAGCCCAGTGTAGATGTGAAGTAAATTAAGTCAATTTAAGCCTCCTTAAATCGACTTAATTTGTAAGTGTAGATGCACCCATAGATAGTATACAGTAATGTGTGTCAAATTCCAAAGGGGTAGCCGTGTTAGTCTATTGTAGAAAGACAACAGAGTCCTGTGGCACTTTTAAAGACTAACAGATTTATTTATCTCATGAGCTTTCGTGGGAGAAAATCCCACTTC
>ML685768.1:12715125-12725649 GCA_007922175.1 Pelusios castaneus
AGTCTAGTGTAGACTCTCTAAGTCGACTTAATAGGAGCACCTTTAAGTCGACTTAAGAGTCTTGTGTGGACTCTCTAAGTTGACTTAAT
Organism: Pelusios castaneus; assembly: GCA_007922175.1. NCBI lineage: Eukaryota > Metazoa > Chordata > Testudines > Pelomedusidae > Pelusios > Pelusios castaneus. Next base: position 12,715,215 of record ML685768.1, read on the forward strand.
AAGGTCGACTTAAACCACACACATGTAAATATCCCCTAGGAAATGGGTTGGAGTCACCACAGCTCCCATTCCATAGCAACATACACTTTTATCTGACAGGAAGTCACATGCATTGGTGGTTTACCTGCAAATAGAAATTAATGGGTCACTACTCTTGCTCAGCTAATTATCAATTCATAAAGCCAAGGTCATCTGTTTTTATTACAATAATGGTTAGTGGGACAGTTCCCTTTATTAGCTCACACCTGGGCTAAATTAGGTCTTTAAAAGCCCCTTAGATAATATCAAATATTTTCAAAACCAGCTGCATATTAAGTTGTGTTTCTGTGTCAAAGGGGAAGGCAAGTAATCACTCGCTGATCTCATATAAAAGCCGTTTTGTGTCTCTTTGAATTGAGAGTGGCTGTATTTACACTTTGTTTTCTTCTGCAGCTTCCTCATAAAAAAATAATTCACAGCTAAAATGGGCTCTGCCTCATCAAGGTTTCCTCATCCTGGTCTCACAGCTAGCTTTGTACACTTCACATTCATAAATAGCTTGAGAGTTTTCAAGCATCTGAGGTCATTGAGCTTCACACAATTGTTCTTTGTTGTGCTACGTGAAGGAGACTGCATGAGGGCAAGCTAGGAGTTCCTGGATATTATATTTCTCAGCATTGAAGGCTATCTCTTTGAATACAAAAGTATTAAGGCTATCTCGAGTGACCTTGGCAATTGTTCTACGTGCTTTATAGTTTATACATAATTTCATAAGCTGAAGTTCTAGAAAATCATAATCACCTTCAAAGCAGATAATATCTAGCAGAACTAATAAAATATTAGTAGATAAATAGTATATTGATTGAATGTTCACTTTATTTGTCAAAAGTATTTAATCAATATTTCCTTGCACTATTTGGCCATGTTTACTCTCTATTACACTAGTCTAAAATGAGCAATTGTGCAGCACCCCAATATTAACCCCAGTAGGCAAACAGAAGTTAAAAACATATAATAGAAATCAGATGCCACTAACATGGTTTAATATCCAATTAATAACTTGGTCTAAAAAAATAAACTACCAGCTGTCTGCATTCTGGACTAAAGAGACTCCCATTTTTAATTAAAGAAATAAACCCTTGTTTGTGGAATAATAAATTATGTAGCCCATACATTGCATCCCTATAATATTCAAATGGCCCAAATTAATTTTGTTTACTTCTTAAATGCTCTTGAACCTAAACTAGTAGTTTCAGCCCAGAGTGAATACCTAACTTAGATTTATAAATTGCTGAAAATTACGCCAACATCTTTAAGGCTGACTTAGAACAACGCTTCCTCACATCTCATCCCAAAGCACCTCTACTTTACTTATGCTATATTGATGACATCATCATCATCTGGACCCCACGGTAAGGATGCCCTTGAAGATTTCCATAGAGATTTCAGCAATTTCCACTCCACAATCAAACTTAGCCTGGAATACTCCACACAGGAGATCCATTTTCTGAACACTACAGTGCAAATTAATGATGGGCACATAAAGACCACCCTATACCGAAAACCTACTGATCGCTATAGATACCTACGTCCCTTGAGCTTTCATCCAAGACACACCACATGATCCATTGTCTACAGTCAAGCCCTAAAATATAACCGCATTTGCTCTGATCCTTTAGACAGAGACAGACACCTTCAGGATCTCTATCAAGCATTCTTAAAACTACAGTACCCATCCTCAAAAGTGAAGAAACAGATTGACAGAGCCAGACTGGTACCCAGAAGTCAACTACTACAGGAGAAGCCCAAGAAAAAAAACAACAGAACACCATTGGTCGCCATCTACAACCCCCAAGTCAGACCTCTTCAACACATCATCAAAGATCTACAGCCTATTCTACAAGATGATCCCTCACTCTCTCAAGCCTTGGGAGACAGACCTCTCTCCTTGCTTACAGACAGCCCCCCAACCTTAAATGGATACTCACCAGCAACTACAGATCAAACAACAGAAACATTAAATTTGACTCAGTTGCCTTGGGGTTAAAAAAGGGACTGCGGATTTTTCTCTCATTACAACAGGTGACTTGACCTCACCTTCCTCTATATGTTGTTCCCCAGTGTTTGAATCCTATTTTGATTTGCTGTTACAGCCTGACCTGATCCTATGTCATACACTCCCCTGCATTTAATTTCCTCCCATTCTGTAAGTTTCCCATCTTCAAAGCATCTGTTGAAGTGGGATTTTCTCCCATGAAAGCTCATGTGATAAATAAATCTGTTAGTCTTTAAAAGTGCCACAGGACTCTGTTGTTTTTTTGCTGAAAACTTGATTTAGTGCCCTATTATCCTACCTTCTGTTTCTTCATGTGAAAAGGAGCCAAAAAGCATGGTTGCAACCAGGAAAGGCACATAAAAGGAAGTGCCTTCTCCCAGGGTTTTCCCCCTTAATCTTGGCATACGTTATTATTAGTGAGCTCCACAGTGATGTGGAACTATAGCTTAGACTGAAATGGGAGGGATTTGAGTTGGAGATTGGCTGTTCTCAGAAGCATGGTCCTAATTTGAATGCACAAGGTTCCAGCAGAAGTCTGCATCAAGTTGTGTAGGTTTCCCTACTATACTGGGTACCCAACTCCACAGGTCAAGGGCGCTAAAGGAACTCAGGGTTCCAGATGGCACTGTCTTTACATGGCTGTCCTTTGTTTCCTCCAAGAATTATGAGATCTGTGGAGTTATGGGACTGAAGCCCCGAGAGATCCACCCCCAAGGGAATGTTGAGGAAACCCAGCTATAAGTAGCTCATGGATTTCCTAGTCCACTGTGCAGAAACAAATTCAACAAGGAGTTCTTTAAATGTGTATGAAGGAGCCAGAGGAATTCCCATACACACCCCCTAAGCAGCAGTACCTGTTACATGCCTCTAACTATTTAATAGTCATCCTGATGGAGGATATGTTTTTCCTTCTTTTTTGTCTTTCTCTGAAGTTAGCATTATAATTTACTAACTAAATGATCACAGCTTGAAAATTTTACCTGTCACCTACCAGACCAAGGACTGCTTACTTACTTACAAGGACTGATACCAAGTAGCCAGGGTGAAAAATATTTCTGCTGTACCCTACCATCAACAATGCACTCTCCAAGGGTACCCACCACAGTTTAAAACAGCTGTGTATTCATTTAATTATAGCATATTGGCAATCAGCTTTCTATTTCAGTAAAACTAAAGTCTGGCTGAGTAGCAAAATTAATTCTTAATATAGTTCACAAATATACACAATATTCATGTAATAATATACTTGCTGAATAATATTTGACCAGCTCTTTGTTCAGACCATCCTTTTTTACTGGTTTTAGAACCAATACATAATTATTCACTTTTCCAGACTGCTGAGTGGTTCATAAAAGGTTGTAAAAATTTACTTTATTGGAAAATTATATATTTTTAACTCTTCTTGTAGATAAAAACCATTGAACCATTTTGGCTCAAACTGACAACAAAGTTATGTTTGGTGCAGAAACCAAACATGAAAAATTTCATCCTGAGAGAGGAAAATAAGAAAAGTTCTTGAGGGTCTGAACAAACGATTAGAATGGAAACCTCCATCCGACATTCACTATTGCATTTACCACCATTCCTGATATAGGCCCTAGTTCAGCAAAGGACTTAAGTATCTAAGCAGTTCCAATGACATCAGCAGAACTATTCACATGCTGATTTCAGACCATAACTAAGAGGCAGCAGATGTTCCCTAATATGTTTTGTGCATTATTTAAAAATAACAACAGCAACATTTCTTTATTCACTCTATAAGGTGTAACAGGCATGGCCACTGTGGGTGGGATTCACAAAGTAAAATTGAAGTCCTGCTAGATGAAGTACGGGAGTCACAAAGGTAGTTGGGTGTCTTAGGGTACGTCCACACTGGTGCCTGAGGTCGACTTAAGGACGGTTAAGTCGACCTACAGACCGCTGCGTACACCCTGGGTGCTTATTGAGTCGACTTAAGCGCTTCCTTAAGTCGACTTAATAACACCACTTTTGAAGGTCGACCTAAGGCTTAAATTGACCTTATTAAGTCGACTTAAGCCAGTGTTCAAGGTCACTTCTCCGTCGACCTAGCACCTGCCAGTGTGGATGCAGGGCTGTGGAGTCTCTAAGTCGACTTAACAAGGTCGACTTTAAGTCGACCTATAGTTGACCTTGGTTAAGTTGACTTAACAGACCCTCCAGTGTAGACGTACCCTTAGTGCCACCAGACTCCTTGTTTGTTTTGCTAAACTAGACTAACACGGCTCCCCCTTTGGAACTTAACTCCTATTGAAGTCTCTGAGAGTTAGGTGCCTAAGCACCTGTGTGAATCCACCCTATATCTAGCAGGACTGTGATTTGACTAACACAGACTGCATGCATTTGCACAGAATCCTGCACATTTACACAATCCTGCTGATTTTAAATAGGATTTCATATGGCTGCTTAAGTACACGTTAGTGCATCAACTCATTGTATTGGGGTGGAGTCACAGGGAGTGCAATGAAAGTAGCAATATATTTATAACATTTTTTCCAGCAGTCCTTATTATTGCAAAACATTTCCATAATCATAGTAAATTCTTCACTCTGCTAATCCAAACAAAGAAAAACCTAGGAAATTGTTTTCCACCTGGGAATGTTAGCACAATCCAAAAGTGTTTTATATGAAGAATGGAATGATATTTTACATCTATGAAGGGGGAGAGGGGTGTAGGGAAGGAAGGAGTTAAAATTCAGTTAACAGGATTCTCAGTAGACTGAGAATGATAATCTTTCCTTCATCTTCAACTATTATCTGAAATCAGTGTGAACAGAGATTTGGTCCAGAGCACCTCACAAATGATCCAAACGATCACAAATGCATAATAGTGACACTTTAGCCTGCTTTGCTTCACCACCTCTCTCAAAAGTTGTATATATAGAAGATGTTGAATCACATGGGGCTGAGGACTAGACCTTGTGAGGATCCTTAACAGAGCACACGAGATGGAGAAACAAAGATCCGTGCTGACCCTCTGGGGCTGGTATGAAAGGAAATACTCTAGCACCTAGGATATTTCTGTTCACCTTCCATCTTGAAGCTTCTTGGAATCCGAACCAAAGTATTCGGCATCAAGAATCCAGAAGGATAGACATGGGTGCTCTTATCCTGGCTACCGACAGGAAGAAGCTATCCACCAGAGCAGTAGAGGTTTCTACAGTATACACCGAACTGCAGCTTGTATAAAATGGACATGGAGTTGTAAACACAGAGGGGTCTGGCTATAATGAATAATGGACTTAGGGAGCCAAAATGCTCCCCACATACTTTATAAACTGCTATACAGTGATCACTTACTGTCACTGAAATGCAGTTCCCTCTGAGGTGGAACAAAGCATCCATCTTGTACAAATAACACTTTCTGGACTGGAAAAGAAAATAAAAACTTTCCAGTTGAAAGTGTGTGTGTATGTATGTTTCTACAGATATATGATGTAAATTTCCAACTTAGCATTTGATTAGATTGCTTGGTGAACAATCTTCTTTCAAAAAGGTGTCTTTGTTTTTTTAAAGACCACTTAGTCATCAGGACTTCATCTTTTTGCCTTATTCAAAGAACAATATATTATTCCCTAACACTGTCCAAAAGCATTTCTTTGGTCTTGATTCAGAGAAAAGGACGCCATTCATGAGTCATCACCATCATTTCCTACAGTACCTGGGCTATCCTTGGAACCCTCCCATCAAAGTTCTGACCTGGATGAGCCATACCTAGCTTTTAACATTGGATGAAATCACAGCTTGAAGTTGTAGGATTGCAAGCGTGAGGCATATAACTAGATTGTGAATTAGTATGATAAATGAATGACTGTTCTTTCAGTATATTTTCTGTTCAGTCACAGAAAGAGCTGCTATTATCTATTTAAAAAAAAGTAATGCAACGTTGAAAGCATTTGACAATGAATTGATTTCTAGATGTGTGATTAAGAATAAAAGGCAGATCTTCAGCTGGTATAAATCAGCACTACAACACTGAGTCAATGGCATGATGCTGGATTATACCAGCCAGGATCTGGCCCACAGTTCACAAACCGTTGCCTAGGTACGGATGGAAATTTGGTTTCTTGTTCTGAGATACAATAGTCTTGACAGGGCTAAGTACTGTGTGGGAGCTTGTATTCTGACAACTGCACTGCCTGCTGCAGATCTTCACACCTTAGGCTTCTTGTCTGTCTTCAGGAGAACATTTCTAGTCAGTTATTTTTTGCTCTTCTGACTCTTTCAGCAATTATGCTGTTCTCTTTGTTCCCCACTTTATTCAAGTAATGTATTTTTGGCACATTCTGAAAAGGCATTTAATTCTCTAAAAATGTGACTGAAGTTATAGTGTTTCCCGATGCAACAGCTCACTCCATGCCCCTCAATCCCAGTTGCCCAGTTTACTTAAATACAGAATACGTTTTTAGAAGGGTGCATGAAAAATTGTAGCACAGTTTCTGTTGTGCATGTTCAATGCACAGTTCTTAGTGCATGGATCCAGACACAAGGTAAACGATCCTATAGAACTAGTATATATGTAAACATCTCTGGGTATCTAAAGTTGGGTAACCAAAAACTGAGACTATTTTTGAAAAGTTATGCCTATGTTATTATCACCTGCTATCATATGGTGGTTTATGAGAAATGAGTTGCTAAACTGAGTACAGTGTCCAGAGGGCAAGCCTTTATACCATTATATTATTATACCATAATAAAACCCTCATAATTGCCATTAATTTTATTCTGGTTGGTAATCTCATCAGAGGGGCCGAACTAGAAATAGACACATAAAGTAGAGCTGGTCAGAACATTTTGGACAAAATAGGCTGTTTTTGCAAAACTGAAACATTTCATAGCAGCCCATCAGTTTGAACAAGGTTTTCATCTGAAAGGCGTTTTTGACAGATAGCAAGGAGTTTCTCCTGGTCTTGTGTAGTGGTTCCCAAGTTGTGGCCTGCAGGGTCTTTCAAAGTGGCCCATCACTCCTCTCCTGCTGGCTACAGAAGGGAGCTGCTAGCTAAGGACTCAGATGGAGTGCGTTGCCACAGGGCTACAAGACCAGTGTAGGTTCCTTGCTGCAGCCATGGAGACAAAAGACCAGCCCTCCTCTCCTCCTGGCTGTAGCAGGGAGCACAGTAAAGAGCTTTTCCAGGGTCCTTAGGCACTGGGATCCCTGCTGGAGCTAGAGGGAGGGAAGCACTTATCTCCCGTCCCCCTCGCTGCAGAAGGAAATTGCCAAGCAGAGTGTGTTGCAGGAGGACTACAAGACTGGTGCAAGCTTCTTGCTGCAGTCAAAGGGATGGAAAGGTAGCACTCCCCTCCTCCTGGCTATAGCAGGGAGCATGACAAAGCACTCTGCCTAAATACCAGTGGTTAAAGTATAATTTGATGGGCCCCAGAACCCTCCTAATCTCTGGGCCCCCTTCCCGTGTTGTCCAGGCCCCCTTCATGCATGTGCGGGCCCCAGCCCAGGTAGGCAACCACTTCTCAGTACCATATGCATCGGTTATCACTTCATAAAAATATTTATAATTTTATACGGCATTTATGTCTATAGCAATTATTGTCACAAACTAGCAAACACTGCATAACACAATAAGTATTGTGATCTTTGTATTCCTGATATGCACATTTCACTTCATTAAATGCAATGCAAAACTTTGGAACACAAAGGCTATGTCTACACTTGCTAAAATTAGTTCGAATTAGTTAGTTCGAACTAACTAATTCAAACTAATTTTAGTTAGTTCGAATTAGCTTAATTTGAACTAGAAAAAGTTAGTTTGAACTAAGCAAGTGCCATGAATGGAACTTGCTTAGTTCAAATTAGCGATCCCCATTCATTTCAATGGCCGATTAGTTCGAACTAAGAAATTAGTTCGAATTAACATGGCCACATTGGCTAATTCGAACTTGTTCGTTCGAATTAACTCTTTAGTTTGAATACCCTATTCAAACTTATTAGTTCGAATTAAGGAAGCCCTTAATTCAAACTAACTAAATCCTAGTGTAGCCATGGCTTTAGTTAGTTCGAATTAAGCCTCCTTAATTCGAACTAACTTGCCAGTGTAGACATACCCAAAAATTTTAAGTCACTTTCACCAAATTCCAGTGACAGCTCTGTAGTGAAACGTGATGGGTCAAGTGCTTCAACAGCATTGCTTAGATGTTTTTCTGAGTTTGGCAACAATCTAGCATTTACACAGTCCACTAAGGCCTGGTAAAACTGACATTTAGAAATTTCAATTTGCTTGTCAGTGTTCACAGACATGTTTACACACATATGCCTTTAAAGGAACCTGCAGCAATCGCCTCACAAGCCTCTTGGTAGAATTCTGAATCACACTCTCTGTGAGCTATAAACACCTGAACTTGTCACCTTTTCAACTTACTTGCTGTAGATAATGTTACCTCAGATTTTTGCAACACCAAGGACAGGTCTGCACGGTCCTCCAGAGCACCAAGCATGAGACCCAAGTTTTTAACAAAAGTGGCTTCTCTAGGATTTTTGCCATCACAGTAAATTTTGCTTTATCATTCCCTTCTAGTGAGAAATCAGTTAATTTTTTCAAGAAGTGGTTATGGAGGGCTGCATACAGTGTGGCAGCTAGAGGCAACCCAACATACACATCTAATCCTATTAAGCTGGACTTCCAGACCACTCACAGTCAGCCAACTCTCTCAAGCACATCCGTGACTGACTGTACAGAGCATACATTGAATCCACAAATGATTTAAAGTGATTAACTTCACTGCAGTATTTGATAACATCAGCCACAGCCAAATCTAACCAGTGATTAAAACAATGTCAACTTATCACAAGTGGAAATTGTGTTTTTAATTTTGCAGCAAACACCAGCCTTTCTGCCTAACATGACAGAGACTCCATCTTCACCTAAACCAATCCAATTATCTTTGAGAAATTCCTCCATGAACCCATGTGCTGTCAAACACTGCAGCAAAGCTAATACTACGCCATCAGCATCATTGCTGCCTATGTTCAGTCAGATCAAGAAAAAATGTAACAGGACCAACGTTTGCATCAAAAGTTATGCGCAAGTAACTTACAAGACAAGAATGTTTACTGAAACTTGTACTCTCATCAATTAAAACAGAAATTTGCTGAGAAATGACACGAACACAAACTATGTTTCATCTTCACAGATATATGGTCTATTGTGTGAGCACAAACAACATTGGTATGCAAAACACGACCCATATCAACACCATTTTGTTAAGGTGCTGTTATGGGCACCCCATAAACTGGCCGCCACCTCCCTTGTGATATAAAGACATAGAAACTGTTTCTCCTCAGGTCACGTAGAGAAACTGTTTATCAGATACTCTTCCCAGGTCACATACCAGGTACTGCCCCCCAGGTCAGGTAAAGAACTCATGGCTGCTAGGCTTGTGACTATCAACATGCTTTATTCGGACCCTGATTCACTCTCTGCCAGCTCCCAAAGGGGTGGGTCATCCCCCTCACCCATGTGCTGGAGGGCAAGTCTATCATGGCTGCTCTGGCCCTCCCCCAGGGGTGTAGAAGGCTCTGACCCAGAACCTAGAGAGCTGGTGAAAATTCCTTTGCCCAAATAAGGATAGGAGGAACCAGGCAGCCCCTTGCCCCAAAATTTCTGCTGCAGCGAAATCTGGCCAATCACAGCCCTCGGCAGGAAGCCGTGACCTAGGCCATAAAAGCTTCCATGCCGCATGGAGCACGGGAGAGTCGCCTCGAGTTAACTGCTAGGCCTGATCACCCTGCAGTAGGAGTTCCCCCGAGAGTGCCGGCCCGAGTCGATTTCAACCTCCGCCTTGAGATGTTATGCTGTTGTTAATCACCTGCCTGATAGTCATGGTACGTATGTGAACCCGAATTACCCCCCCACGTTTACTCCTCATGATTGAATGTGAATAATTCTTCTACCTCAGTTTTAACCCAAGGTATTACAATTGGTGTAGGTTTGGGGATTATTGTTATGCTTATTGTTTATGTATTGGATTCTGTCTTATTATACTTTATCTCTGAATTATCAAAAGAGTCCAAGAGGAGGGTTTATTCTAAACGTTTATTTCTGTGTAACTCATGGTATGTTAAACTGTGAAGTAATCACCTGGGGCTATCTTGTTCTCTGTGAAGCTGACTTCTGAGTTTAGTCCAACAAGCAGCCCAACTGTTAACCCTTTGCGTCCCAAAGAGGGAGACTAATAAAGTTTATTATTTTTGGCCACCACTTTAAGTTTCCAGGAGCCTTCCTTCTCCCATCCTTTACCCACTGCGGACACATTTAACTGCTGTGAAGTAATGAGGTCTGGATGGTGAATGACCACCACCCAAATAAAAGATGTTAAATACATGCTAACCTAATAACACTATCTCCAGGGGTCTCAAATTCAGATCTC
>ML685768.1:12725659-12779938 GCA_007922175.1 Pelusios castaneus
ACTTCCATTCAAGATCCAAAGGGGTAACCATGTTAGTCTAGATCAGCCAAACAAAAAAAGAGTCCTAATTAATTAATTCTAATTGAAATTTAATTTTAGAAAGGTTTTTTTAAAACATTTTAGAAAGGTTTTTAATTAAAATGAAGTTTTAAAGGTTTTTTTTTTTTTTTATAGGAAGAAGAAGAAAAGGAAAGAAAGAAAGGGCTGCTTGCCTCCCCAAGCCTCCCCTGCACCCTGCATGCTGGGATCGGGCAGGAGGCAGGGTGGCCCGGGGTGGACCCACCGCACACCCCGTCCCCCTTAGGGACCCCGAAACTGGGACCTGTCCGGCCCGGGCACTCCCCGGGCCCCCAGTTCTTGCTCCAGGGGCCCCCTGTTGCCCGGCAGCTCCCTGGCCCCAGCTCCTCGACCCTCCCAGTTCCTACCTCCCGACAGGCTCCGCAGCCTTCGGTCCCCATCGGCTCCCCGGCCCCAGCTCCCAGTCCCCATTGGCTCCCCGGCCCCTACTCCCAGACCCTCTCAGTCCCCACCCCCGACCCTCTCGGTCCCCATTGGCTCCCTGGCCCCAGCTTCTCGACCCTCCCGGTCTCCAAACCCAGACTGGCTCTGGGGCCCCCAAGTCTGACCCTCTCGGTTCCCAGTCCCCATTCTCTGACACCCCCCCCAGTTCCCCATCTGCTTCCCGGCCCGCCCGACTCCCACCGGCTCCCCAGCCTGCCCAGCCTTCCCGGTCCCAGATCCCCAGCACTCCCAGTCCCAGCTCTCCGGCCCCCCACCCCCACCCGGGACCCCCAACTTACCTTGCTGTTACATTATTAAAACTTGACACTTGCAGCCATGCATACTAACAGAGAAGAATTTCTCAGCTGCTGTGTGATTGCTGGTGTCAGTTTGGTGTGGAGTACAAGGTGCTACTGTTTTAAAGTGAATTCACTTATGGAAGAGCCTAGATGTTGATAACTAACCAGTGATGTGCTGCCAATATTGTAACAAGAAAATTTACATCCTTAGCATAAGAAAAATGCTGTGTCCTGGGGTACATGTGCTTTCAGAGGCAGGAGTTAGAGGCATAACAACCTATGCAGAATAAAATAGAGCATGGGATTCTGCTGATGGCCAAAGCAACATTTTTGACATAGAAGTCTTGGATTCTGTGTGTTTTAAAGAAAACGTCTAGGGTTTTTGACATTTTGCGATGTTCACATGTGTGTAGGTGGATGTGAGAGTGACTCATACATTGAAGCACAACATTTAAATCCTCGGCTTTATAAAGGAGCAGCAGGGAACCCTCCTAACTAGGGTCTGTGGCTTGCAACAGGAGTGAAAAATGGGCCTTAGAGATTTTATTTCTCTGGGGTTTGAATGAAAACAAGCAACAGAATTTGGCTCTGAGCCTGCAATTCATGGGGTGGAGGGGCGGACTGCTGCAACCACATGGAAGCTCCATTGCACAGCCCTCTGCCTGGACGCTGTCAGTTGCAGGATTGGGGGTCTTGTCATGGTGCTGATCCTCCTGCTGCCTTGGCAGAGTTTGAAAAAGGCTCAGGTGCCCTCTCCCCTCACCACCTTCTTGCAGTGCTAGAGCTGTGGGGTTGGCTAGTATTTTGAATCATTCTAAGTGGCTTTATGGTAGTTAATGGATTTGGATTGTGAGCTTTTTAGGACTTACACTGGGCCTTTGTGTGACTTTGCATAATGCCTAGCAAACTGGGACCATGGAGGCTTCTGTAGTATAATTATTAAATGACAATATTGTAAACACGTTTATTGCAAAATAAGGGACATTAAAATACTGTGACCTGTAATCACGGTGCTATACATTGTTACTTCTCTCTCTCTCTCTCTCTCTCTCTCTCTCTCTCTCTCTCTCTCTCATTATTGAGATATTTTGGTACAATTTTCTGTGATGAGTTACCAGTCCTAAACATAAATGGTGGAATAAGGTGACACTCTTTGCAAATAAGCATGCTAAATATACATGCTGGAAATGTTTACACATGAAACACATTAATAGTGGTGTGTTCAGGCTGTGGAATTTGAAGGCGATAGAGAACTGCAAGCATTGAGCAGCTTTCTATCCCACTGAATTCTATGTCCATGGAGTTCAGTGGAGCCAGATTTTCACCCATTGTAGGTAAGATTTCAGGGAAAATGAAGCATCTCATAATCTTTAACCCAACTCCCAGGTGAGGCAGAGAAACTTCTCTCCATTTCACAGATGAGAAGTAGAGGCACAGAGGTATTTAAGGGTGCATCTACACTTACAAATTAAGTTGATTTAAGGAGGCTTACATCGACTTAATTTACTCCGTGTCTACACTGGGCTTTCCTTAATTCGACTTAAGCTGCTCCTTAAATCAAATTAAGGAAAAGTTACTTAGAATTAATAACACCTTGTTTTAATTCAAACTTGTGCTTAAGTCGACTTTATTAAGTTGACTTAAGCCAGTGGAGACACGGAGTAGTGCCTAGGTGGACCCTTTTTAAGTTGACTTAAAACATTAAGTCAACTTAATAAAAAGGGGCCACATTTACACTTGAAAAGTTAAGTCCACTTCTGTTAAGTCGACTTAATAAGATCCACTTTAAGTCGACTTAAAGTCGAACTTATTTAGTCGACTTTATAAAGTTGACTTAACTTTTCAAGTGTAAACATAGCCTCTGGGTGTAAAGATGTAGATACCTAGTGGTATTTTCAAAAAGACCTAGGGATTTGGGCAGATAGATGGTTTTATCTTCAGCTCTAGGCACCCAAGTGCCTTTAAAAATTTGACCCAGAGAGTACAAGGACCAGATTTGTAACAATATTTAGGTACTATACTGCTTAGCATTGCCATATCTAAGGCTATGTCTACACTTGCACTTTTAAGTCGACTTAGTGTGTCTACACTTAAAATTAAAGTCGACTTAAAGGGGAACTTACAAAGTCGACCTAGAGCGTCCACACTGGATGCTCTAGGTCGACTTTGTGGGGCTAGGGGGACCTTGGGCAGGTCCAAGGTGGCGGGGGGGGGCACCCCCCTGTGTACAATGGGGCAAAGGGGGACAGAGACCCTGGCAGGGCAGAGCCCTGTGTGTGATGCTGTCTGGATTTAGGGAAGCATTTATGATATTATTTTCTATGGATATCTCATAAATGACTGGCATAAATGACTGGCAGATTCCTTAACATTAAGGAGACAATGGTTGTTCACACCCTCCCGTCTAAGACATTTGTCCAGAATGACACAAGTTAAAGTATGGATATAACATCAAATTCTTAACTTCTAATCGAAATAGAATTCCTAGACATAAACTATATAATCATTCCCAGCAAATTACTACCTTTCTATTGATACCAAACATGACATAGTTCCTATGGATTATAGCATTTATGAGATATCCATAGAAAATAATATCATAAATGCTTCCCTAAATCCAGACAGTGTCACACCATGCCCACATGCCCTGCCCTTTGTGGGGCATGCCAGGCTCCCCCTGTGCCCCTCCCAGCAGGGAGGGCATTGGTGTAGTCCTGGGGTAGCCCTAAGTCGACTTAGACTGGCTTAATTCGACTTTAGAAAGTCGAATTAAGCCTTAGGTCGAGTAGAAAGGTGGTTTAATAAAGTCGACTTAATTTTCCTTAAGTCGACTTTATTTTCCTTAAGTCGACTTAAGCAAGCTGCTTAAGTCGACTTAAGGAAAGTGTAGTGTAGACGCAGGGCACATTAAGTCGACTTAAGCCAAGCTTAAGTCGACTTAATTTACCAGTGTAGACGCAGCCTAAGTGATGTAGCCTAAATATCATTTTCAAAAGGGATTTAGGGACTCAGTAGCCTAGAAGACCATTTCATATGTATAACAGTCTGATTAGCCCATGGCTTCAAGCAGGGTACCAAGAGCTCTTAGGTTCTTCTAATCCAACCTCTGCTACGTACAGATCTTGATAGCAGTTTGCATTTATGTAACACTTTACAAAGGTTACTTAAATAGGCTTCACAACATTCATGGGGGGTAAATAAATATGACTGTGTCAATTTTACAGGTGGAACTTGAAGAATGAGAGGAATGACGTGACATGGACGGACTCCCAATACCATGCCTAGCCTACTGACAACAGGGATCTCCAGCCAAATCACAGGAAAAGTTGGGGGGGAGGGTTTCGGGGGGGTGTTCTTGGTATTGCATACATCACAGCAGTTGAAAATATTTTTCACTAAATGGCATTGCAAACTATTTTGTGTATGAATTTTAATTTATTTTTGTTTGGTGAACTTGAAAATATTGTTTACTTGGGTAAAATTCTCATTGGTGTTAGCAAATATTTTGCACAAGTAAGTACTGAAGGATTGAGTCTCAAGTCATTTGAAATATAGATTCTGTCACAACCCCTTTAAGGATCTATGTGCGAAGCTCAAGAACACATTCAGTTGCTTCCCCTAAGCTCTAGTGGAGTCAAGGTCTTAGCCCCTGGCTGAGGCCCTCTGACTTTTTCTTCCCTTCACAGGGTTCCAGATGAGTCCAACAAAAACATGCACGGTTAGCAAATTAAGTTATATAAAAGCATAAAGGAAAAGAAGAAGAAGCTATAGGCAGCTTCAGTCAAGATATTGGCCTCTCTCACTTCAGAGGGCCTTGGAAATATCACAGTCCCCCCATTAGAATTCACTCAGTTCAGTCTCTTCCTCCCCGCTTAGCCCAGAAATTTTCTAGATTCTCCTTTTTCAAAGGACAGAGACTTTGTTGGCTGGCAGACCACTGCCTAGAATCTCAAGTTTGTAGCCCCCATCTGAGGGACGTTCCCTCCTTTTAACTCCTTCTCCAGTACTGACATGATTTACAGATGTGAATAGGTGCTGCCACTCTAGCAAAGAGCAGCTCCCTTAACCCCTTCCATGCTGGTACAGGGTTCATATGCTCCATCGTAGGGTCACTTTCATTTAGTCACTAATATATTGAAGCCTACGTGACTAAACATTATTCTTTTGATTTTTCTTCCTATGGTGAATCATATCCTGAAATCTGTTGTTAACAACTGGATGCATGCCACATTCACAGCTGAACATATTGCAGAGATCTAAAAACATTTTCTGAAATAGCTAAGTGACAAAACTATTAAAAGCCTTTGATAGTGTGCAGCGTATTTGCGGCTCATGCGTGGGATAATTTGTTGCATGCTAACTATTCTTGAGAAATGAGGCTTTATGCACTATTTTGCTTGTGCTGAAGGGAGGGCTTAAGGCCATTTGTATTATATGTGCCTTTTCAGTCTTAAAGGGTGCGTCTACACTTACAAATTAAGTCGACTTAAGCTTGCTTAAGTTGATTTAATTTACTCTGCGTCTACACTACACTTTCCTTAAGTCGACTTAAGCAGTTGCTTAAGTCGACTTAAGGAAAAATTAAGTCTACTTTATAAAACCTCCTTTTAAGTTGACTTGCTGCTTAAGTCAACTTTACAAAGTCGACTTAGGGGGCTCCAGGGCTTCCCCAGTGCCCTCCATGCCAGGGTGGCTGGCAGAGCCACAGCCTGGCATGCCCTCCCAAAGGGCAGGGCTCCCTATGCCCTGCCAGGGTCCCTGTCCCCTTTTGCCCCATTGTACCAAGGTACAATGGGGCAAAGACTGAGCCCCCTGGCACTTGGCAAGGGGTGCTTCCCCTGCCACCTTGGACCTGTCCCAGGTCCACCTAGCCCCTACAAGTCGACCTAGGCATCCAATGTGGATGCACGAGGTCGATTTTGTAGGGTTTCCCTCTAAGTCGACTTAAAATTTGAGTGTGGACATGCTAAGTCGACTTAAATTAACAAGTGTAGACATAGCCAAAGTTGCTAAATTGGTAATTCACTGGCCCTGACATGGAGACAGAGGAACAGTGAGTGTATTAGAAAGAGGTATTAGTAACAGTTATTTGTATCCTTTTGTAAATGCACATGGCATTTTACAAACAGCTTCCTCCTCAGTCTGTCTTTGATCCCTCCTCTGCCTTCCCCCCACATCATTACTGTAACAAGTTTAAATTTCTCATCTTCACATCTGCCCTCTGCTTGTGCTTTCGTTCCTCGTCATGTTACTCTTGCCTCATGACAGTGAAAGAAGATTGGAAAAGGAGGGCATTTTTTCATTGCTATAGCCAAGGAGTTAGGAGGCAGGTGGGGGAAATACAGCTTCTCCCAACCACCAAGAGAGAACTCCCCTCTTCTTTTCATCACCATCAGTGGTGCCTGAATTACTGAATTCTCCCATTTCCTTTTCCCAGTCCTGTCTGTTTGCCTCCAGTTCATAAAAAAATCCACTCCTTGCACCTTCCTCACAATTAAGGCCTTCAGAAGACTCATTTCTTCAAAAGCCTCACAAACATTGACTCACAGCAGTCAAATGCTTTCTCCACCCCAACTTTATAAGAGATAAAGTACATGACAGTAAACATCTCTCTCTTTCTTAGGCCGTTATACTGCCACCAATCACTATGGTATCTAAGACACAGATTTTTAAAGATATTTAGGTGCCTAACTTTCATTGGGTACCTTCCATGTAAAATCAGCAGCAATGGTGAAGATCCTAGTAGACTCCATGGAGTCTCTAGCACATCTCTTTTTGAGGGGAAAACTTTTGCTTCAAGTAACATTTGGTTTTGATTTTTTTTTAAATTTCCTTAACTTCCTTTTTCCTGTTGTTGGTAGCTCTTCTGAGGTAGTAGGTGTGTCAATGCTGTATCATTCTTTTGGTGGAAAGAAGAAGAAGGCTTTGCAGCATCTCCGAAATTTCTGTATTATCCTGATCTCCTGACTGGAAGTTCATTTCATAGCTAGCTCTTGGCCAGATCCATTGAACAGAGAATTCTTTGTCTGTAGATCTCACATGCTTCTTCCTGGGCTTTGTCATCTGCATTTGACAAAGGAGCACAGATGCCTCAGAAGTTCATAGAGTGAATATCAGTCTTTAATGTAGCTGGGGCTTGATCTATGTTGCTTTGAAAGTTGGGACGAAAGCCTTAAGCTAGCATCAGACACTGGCTGAGAGCCAGTGGAGGGACTTGATGATTGGCCTGATAAGCTTACAGTGGCCACGGCCTAAGTCATGAAGAAGGCAAGTGGCTACAGTCTGTATCAGCTGAATCTGTGCATCATCAATAAATCAGTACCCCCTTTGGAGATTTCAATATATCTTGCTTTATCTCTCTGTTTTTTAGATTGTGAACCCCCCAGCAGGGACTCTTTTTCCATTTGCATGTTGTACAATCTCACTAAATGCCAGATTCTGAATCACCTACTCCCACTGGTGAGTCAGCTCTTACACACAAGTAACGCCATTGAATTTATGTGAGTAGCTGCTGCACTGTGCAATCTGGCTCTAAGTATGCCTGTTCTCCTTCGTCTGGGAGTCAGTCTCTGCAATTAATTTCTAATTTATTTACTTACTTATCCAAGGCAGATGTCTGCCCTGTCATCATCCCTTGTTACTGAGGAAAGGCTCATGCAAAAAGGGGACACTTCACAGAATCATAGAATCATAGAATAATAGGGTTGGAAGGGACCTCACGAGGTCATCTAGTCCAACCCCCTGCTAAAAAGCAGGACCACTCCCCCTAAATTATCCCAGCCAGGGTTTTGTCTAACCGAGCCTTAAAAATCTCCAAAGATGAAGATTCTACCACCTCCCTAGATAGCCCATTCCAATGCTTCACCACCCTCCTAGTGAGAAAGTTTTTCCTAATATCCAACCTTGACCTCCCCAGCTGTAATTTGAAACCATTGCTCCTTGTTCTGTCCTCTGTTACCCTTGAGAACAGCCTAGCTCCCTCCTCTTTGGAGCAACCCTTCAAGTAGTTGAAGGTTGCTATCAAATCTCCCCTCAGTCTTCTCTTCTGTAGACTAAATAAGCCTAGTTCCTTCAGTCTCTCCTCATAAGTCATGTGCCCCAGCCCCCTAATCATTTTTGTTGCCCTCCGCTGGACTCTTTCTAATTTGTCCACATCCTTTCTGTAGTGGGGAGCTCAAAAGGAGTAAGGTTACTTCTATAAATATAGGCTAAGGAATTTTCTGTGACCCAAAGAGCTCACCACCTAAGACAGATAAAGTAAAAAAAAAAAGGACAAAGTACAGGATAACAGTCCACGGGGGTCAGAATGTGGAAAGAAAACAAAGGATCTAAAGGTATTACCTGGTGTCCCTACAAAGAGTTGATGGAGAAAAAAAAACCCATAGGCTTAGTTTGTGGATACACATGCAGTGAAAGAAGGCCCTTATTCAGATTTCTGGGGCCTCCAGTGTATCTCCCCAACACCTCTTAATTCCCCAAATTCCCAAAACACACATACTATAGTCAAGAAAAGAGCAGGCAATTAAAATCTATTAGACTGTAAAACAGTCTCCCTTGGGGAGCAGTTGAAGCCCCATGCTTAAAACTAGTAGATGAAAAGCTATGTTATCACATGGGTGTGGCAGTTGAGTCAAGTAATCCACTGTCTGTGCAGACTGCCACATTCAACTAATGAAATGGTGACATGCCAATTAGATGCAGAGTGAAGATGGTGGTTGGTTGAGTTTGGCAAGCCCACTGTACTGCACATTGTACAGGAGTAATTTATAAAATCAGAATGGCTGAGAACATAAAAATTGGATGGTAACAGACTGTGAATCTCAGGGAGATTGAGCCTGATGATATTCTGAACAAAACCAGTGCACAACTGTGTGTGTAGCTATTTCCTTCACTTCACATTGACTCAACTGACATTCTAGGCTTCACAGTGACACATAAAAAGTGACATTCCTGGAGTGTAAGCATAGATACCAGATTAGACAAAATACCCAGGATCAGATTCTGTCACCTGAATCAATACTGAGACTGAAACTGAAACGACTGGGTCTACTTGTGGGCCTGGGTATTGCTCAGCAAGAGAAAAATAAGTAAAATAAAACTCACTGTGAAAATATACCAGGAAACAATCCTGCCCTGGGAAAGAGCAAGAGAAAACAAAACTATCTTGATTATTAAAAATGTCTATGCTATTCTACGAGACAGGAAAAGGAAATGTGTTGCATTTTATTTTATGCATTATTGGCTGGAAACATGATTTCAGATTCCAAAACCATGTAGATGGCATTTTTGTATAGGTGATGTTCTATATGAAATGCCAAGGAACACTGTTAAGGTATAGTAATGATTTAAAAAGTGGGTGTTATGCCAAAATGAATCTGAACCTGAGTCAGTACATGCAGATTTTAAGAAGTTGTTTTTCCCAGATGTATGTTTGTGTTAGTATGAACCTAGTACCACACAGCTTATGCAAATCTTCCTATTTTAGTTTTGTGTGATCTTTGAAATATGCAAACTTGCACTGAGCTCACTGAGCTTCCATTAAATATTTACAGGTCTTATCTAACATATTAACTGCAATGTGGACTAAAGAGGTGGGGGAGGGAAGAAAAATGTCTATGGAACTCTACAATCTTTGCAATAAACAGAATAGCTACACACACAAAAAATATCTATACTAAGTATGCCTGCCTTTCAGGCAATGGAAATAGGAAAGGTGTTATAAAAAAGAAACAAAGCAACAGTTCTTCTATAGTAATGCTCTGTCTGTTGAATAGAGACTCTAACAACTTTAGTCCTGACCTTGGTCCCATTTAAATCAAAGGGGTTTTGCCATAGACTTTTATAGGAACTGGATCCATCCCTTTGTTGTCCTATAACCCAGTGGATGTTAGCGCAGCTGAGACTAAAAGAATGAAGAGCTGATTCTTCATAGTGATTGTCCTACATAAGAAGTTAATGATGCTGATTCAACTGCTAATTAGTAGTTAGTCTTTTAGCTCAAGTGCTAGTGGCTCATGTTTTTAGTTCCAAAGGTTATAGGTCCTAACCCAGCTGTTTGCCCAAACGAGTTTACTTATGCTAGCACTATGCAGAAAGCTCCAGTTTTGCTATACAGATGTTTGTGTGAATGTTTTCCCACATCTCAGTCCACCTAAGTTTGGTCTTCTTAAGGATTGCCTTTCGTCCTAGGGTTCAACAAACTCAGTCTCAAAGAAAAACATACAAAACTGTTGAGTTTCTGCTGGTTTCACAAAAAAATCAGGCATGATTGCAAGTTTCACAGGTTTTCATTGCAACCCAGAAATGCAAGATATGCATAATTTCAGGTTGCATTACAAAAGATTTGTGCAAACATATCAGAGACCCTCCTTATATGCATGCACAAAACCTATTAATGGATTAATTTTGGAACTACGAAGTAAGTGTATTGAAATCAACGGCTGCTGTGAGTACCCAGCACTTTTGAAAATTGTTTTCTAAATTTCTCAAATTAGACAACCTAGACCTATTCATGCCCACATAGAAAGCCAAAGGCAAAGTCAGGGATAAAACTCAAATCTCCTTAAACAAGCTCCTTCATTCTACCTTCTATTATCTTTTCTGATTTTATTACTGTGCACATTGTGTATTTTAATTACTGTGGATACTTTTTATGCCATTTTATAACTGGAGTTAAATATACACTTTGAAATTGTTAAAGGAGAAGGTGTGTTTCCCCTCATGTTTTCTTTTCTTGGGCAATAAGTAACAAGTATTTTAATAGATCCTGCTGCATTCAAGCTCAATGGCTATGTCTACACTTGCAAGTTAATTCAAATTAAGGAAGCTTAATTCGAACTAACTTAAGCCTTGGGCACACTAGGCTTTCATTAGTTCGAATTAAGGGCTTCCTTAATTCAAACTAATAAATTCGATTATACCTTTCGAACTAACCCTTAATTCGAATTAGTTAGTTTGAGTTAAGTCAATGTGGCCATATTAGTTCGAACTAACTGCTTAGTTCAAACTAACCGGCACGTTGAGCTTAATGCAACTGACTAATTCGAACTAAGCAAGTGCCATGCATGGCACTTGCTTAGTTTGAACTAAATTCCAGTGGGACCATGCTAGTTCAAATTAAGTTAATTTAAACTAACTAAAATTAGTTCAAATTAGTTCAAATTAACTAATTCGAACTAACTTTGGTAAGTGTAGACATAGCCAATGAGTTTCTTGCATTATCCAGGGTAAAATTATCAATGTAACTGGTTCAGTTACAGAACATTAGAACAAAATTTTCCCAGAAATGATGCCTTGGTATTGCTTTCACTTTTTTGTTTGTTTCATTTTATTATGTTTTCTGCAGCATACAGAACTACCCTGTTTTATGAGTCAGACAAAGGAATATGAAAACAGGCACTGAAGATGAGCGGGTTATTGAAAAATTGTATGCAGGTTATTTGAGACTAGCAGATGTATTTTACCTAACACAATCTTGTAGAAAAATATTAGCATCTGGCACTTTAAAAGAAGTGATTGTGATGATTGGATAACTGTACGATGGCTAAAAGAGGGATGTGACCAGCTGGAAAAATAATGGCTTTGCTGGAGTTTTGTACATGACAACAGATAACGAAAAAAGTGTAGGCTTTTATGAATCACAGGAAGTTTTACTTATAAATAGAGCACCATTTACCTCACAAGTCTGCAGAAACCAACTCTAGCTGCAGAATTGTGCTACTGAGTGAAACCAGAGTAAGCAACACTGGACAAGTCATGGTGTACACCAGAACATTTACAGTAGGAGTCTGCACCAAAACAGCTGCACCAGAGGGTGAAAACCCCAGACAAGGCAGTGACTTTCAGTAACAAAAAATTGTTTCTAGCACTTACACATGTGGGGGAAAACTTCCAAATGATCAGATTAACTGATCCAGTGATATCTCTGGGCATGTCTACATTTGCAACTTAGGTCGACTTAAGGACGCTTAAGTCGACCTACAGAATGCCACGTCCACACCTCGCACCTTAAATTGACTTAATAACTCCCCCCTCTCTAGGTTCACTTAATGCTTAAGTCGACCTGTTAAGTTGACCTAAAGCCAGTGTGGATGCCCTAGGTCGACCTGATTGGCTAAGTCGACCTAGGGCTGGGGAGATGAGAGCCAGGGCTCAGGGGAGTCATGGCTCAGGGAAGGGAGCCACGGCAGGGGAGAAGGGAACCATGCGCAGTGCCCCAGGCCAAGGGAGCCGCAGCTCCCTTCTCTTCGGAGAGCCATGGTTCCCTTCTGCTCAGGAGCCACAGCTCCCTTTTCTTCAACAGTTGTGGCTCCCTTGTCCTCTGAGCCATGGCTCCCTTGTCCCCAGCCGCGGCTCCCTTCTTCCCTGCCTGAACTCCCCCAGCCCTGGCTCTCCTCCATTGACCTAGCACCTGCGAGTGTAGATTCAGACAGTCAACTTAAGTTTTTAGTGCTCATGCTGTATATTGACTTAGCTTTTCTAGTGTAGACATACCCTTCCTGAGTCTGTAGACAGCCTGAAACAATCACTCTGAGATTTATGAGATGGTTCAGTTAAAACAATGACCTGTTAACGCAAATTGAATCATAAGTTAACTATATCACTGTTGATAATTTTTTAGTAGAAGTGTCCAGATAACATGCTTATCCATGTTTATCTTTCTATTCTTTCAGTGATGCCAAAATCTCTAGCTTTCCCCCTGACTTCTAAAGAGAAGTTATTTGTTGTCGATAGAAGAATCTATGCAACACTGAAAACTGAAAAGGGCAGAGTAAAATAAATTGAGTATAATATAAAACATGCATGGAATGTTGAGCTGTTTGTACTATTCATTTTCATTTATAACTGAGTAAAAATCACCTTTTAAAAAAAATCCTGAGGATGTGCCTACTGCAGAATTTCCAGTCATCTGCTGAATTCAGAGTACTTTGCCGCACAATCTAGTTTCAGCTTGCCAAAGACCACTGAGGACCTTGCTTCTAAATGGAAGACAAATTGGAAACTGGAGGAAGGAATCAAAACAGAGTGATAGTGTGTGTTCTTCTTCAGATCAATTTCCCAGTGGTTTTTCTTGACAAGATTCCTTTTCTAGTTTTATTGAGTGGTTCATGTTGAAGAAGTTGTCTGCTATTGGCAAACATTCATTACATTTTCCAGTTTACTGATAAACTTTGTCCTGGCTCCAGCAAGAAAAAGCAAAAAAAGGTGAACAGAAATCCCCTGCAGAAGTAATCCCATTGGTCTTGGGCAGAAATCTGAGAGCTTGGTTTCCTGCATGTTTTAGAGGTATATTTTGCAGCCACTGTGAGCAAGACCAAAGAGCACATTGACCTGCTGCTAATGAGGATGGTGGAAATGTAAGTGCTACCTGGCTGGGGATTAGATATGACTCTCTTATAAACAACTGTGTCCCAGCATTCTAAGGACATGGCATATAGCCCAGTGATTGGCTTGTTATGCTTCCTGGTGCATACATGTCTCTCTCAAGCAGATATTCTGTCTGCCTGGCTAGTTACTTTGCAAGGAGAGATGTGTCCATAGGGGTGTTTTGTATCTGGTTCTGAAGATTAATAAACATGAACCTCAACTCTGACCAGCTATCAAAGGGGAGGAAAGTTTCACAGTGAGACCCTTCACCAAGATACCATACTTCCAATTCCTCAAAGTGTGCAAGTAAGACCTTTCAACAAAAATATCTAGACTCAACCCAGCCACCACAAAAGGAGGCCCTAAAATAGGTCTCAAAGGTAGAACCAGTACCTTGACTAGTATCCAGCAGTTTGGCTACCACATTTTGTGCTGGTTGAAGCTTCCAACTGGTCTACATATGTAGCCCAATCAGGTCATTTCATTGATTGACTTAAGTGAAGTAATAAAGACATGAATGAGTTTGGCATGTTTTCCAGTCAAGAAAAGGCTGCAATAACTTAGCTGACGACAGATAAATATAACCTCTACCAATGGTTATTGCTTCCTAGGAATCCAAGAGCAATCCAGGATCCAGAATATCTCAGAATTGAGAACTTCTCTGGCAAGAATTGGATAAATGGTGCTAAGGGACAGAGCAGTCCAAGCATTTGTCAGTTGCCCATGTTGTATCCCCTTGGCAATCATCATCAACTGTATTTTCTGCAGACTGTATCTCAGACAGTCCAGCTCACTCTCATAAATCCTCCCCATAACCAGGCACCAGAGAAGTATGGAAACAATACAATCCACATCTGATAGAAAGAAGTCAGGGCTGAATGTCATCAGCACACAAAGCAATCTGGATCAGAAATACTTCACAGTTATTACAAATTATGATATTGCCAAAAAGTCAGGGACAAACTCGTTTGTCTCTGACAAAGACAGGCATCTCTCTTGAATAAGACTTCATGGTGTTGTTTAATTTGCCGTATCCAGTTGTCATTCATTTCTCATTTGCTGGAAGGGTATACTCTACCATCTTTTCCCTTTCATCAAAACTGAAATGACATGTCTTGGCTTTGATGAAAATATTGTGTTGAAATTGCTCCATACAGCTCTGTCTTGGACAGTGAAATAAGAAAAGAAGAACAGGCTCTTCGTTTCAGTCTCTCCTCCATCATGTTAGATCCATTGTTGTTCCTATAAGGGTTTCCACTGTGATTTGTAGCTTCCAGCATGGGAATGCTGCTACATCAGGCGTGTTATCAGATTTTGCTTTTGGTCTTCTAATGCTTTGTGCCAACAGTCATCATGGAAGGAGTTCCACTATATGCATATCAGCTGTTTAAAAGAAAAATGCAAATGCAGAGTTTTTATTGTAATGTTGTCCCACTTAGTGAAATTAATTGTTTTAATTGGGGGTCTAGATTTTGATCACACATAGTAAATAGCCTGAATAATGTTACTGAACAGTTTTAGCAATAATCTGGTCAGGGGAATGGAGATAACCAGAGGTCTTTAAAAAAAAAAAAAAAAATTCCACAGAAAGCCCTGTTCTCCTCTCTTTTTGTGTTTGAAAGTGCCCATTTGCATGTAAGCTATTTTTATCCTATGATTACTGGCTTAATTCATTAATAACTGTAAGCTCCTTGGACAGAAGGTGATCGATACCTATTATTTCTTATTAATGTACATTAAATGTATGAATATTGTATTAGAAAATTAGGTCAAAGTCATACTTTAACCCAGTCAGCAAAAACCACCACAGGTACTTTTCCGTGGCTTCATATCTTTAACTGCCAGTCACAAAGAAAGTACACATGTAGTGAAACTAATGTAGCTAATTAGATTATTTATCATTTGTAGAGCACTAATAGCATGCTCAGTGCATGCTTCAATGACATTTTTTGTGTGGCTTCTAAAAGCAATAGAGCTACAGTGCAGTTAACATGTGGCAGTTGGTTTTGTGTTTAAACTAGACGTATCAACAATCTAAACAGAATGTACATTTCTCAGCAGAACACACCATTGCTAAAGTTTAATTGTTCTGGTTAGATTCTGAATCTCAAACCTATGATTAAAAAACCCATTTACAATAGGAAAACAACCTCATCTAACCGAATTGTAGTTGAACATGCCTTCTCAAGACAACTTCTCAACTAGAATAATGAAAAGGTCCACCTGTGGGAGAGGAACTTGAATGTGGGAGACAGAACTTTCAGCACAGCTGGATGTAAACTGTGGAACTCACACCCACAAGAGCAACACTATGGCCCTCGCCATGCTCAGAACAAATCATTGAGTTTACTTCCCCTCAATAGTTTTTTCACAGACACATTTCTAATCACATAAATATAACCACCACATAAAAGGCTCAAGTTCTTTCTCCTACAGACTGGGTGGGAACAGAAACAGCCTAAAGGAAAGACGGGAGGGAGTACATTTTTAATTTCTGGTACTTTTATTTTTCTTCCCTTCTATTCGTCTAAACACTTTTCAGCATCCTGCTTATTTTTGTCTAATTCCATCCTTCTTAGGCTTCCCTAGTGTTCTGACAAGGTAGCTAGAAAATGAATCTCCTAACATCACTGAGATAAAATATCTGTCATAATCTGCTAGGAGCTGCATCCATTCCCAGCCTGACTGTTAAAGCTACTTGGGTGCGGTATTTGCAATACTTGACATATTTGTTTCCACATTAAAACCTTGTGATTTATTTATTTCAATTTATCTAGTAGAAAAGATGCCTATGCCAGGCTCAAGGTGCCTTACCACTCAACTAGTTCAACTCCACCACCATAAATGGCTTATTTTGTTTGGCTGGGTCCCCAGATAGACAAGCAAATAGCTAGTGTCATCACTAACTTAAAAGTGTTTTACTGTGTGTTTGTGGCAGGGCTAAATATGATTGGCAAAGGAAAAACAATTGGACAGGTTCCCTCTCTTGCTTTCCACATGATATATGAAAAAGGCCCTGAGGCTTTTTTATTTATCGGTTTGGGTGGCGGGAGGTCTTCCCTTGATTTTTGATATTAGCAATTCAAGTCTCATCTAGTCTAAAAGAATCTATTATAACTGGATTGTGTTACCGAACGGTGCTCGATATTTTCAAATGTAGTAAAAATATCAACATGAAACAGTATCTTATCATCTTATGATTCTTCGCCAAATGTAATGTTTAAAGTTTTTATAAGTGACATCTATAGGCTGCTGGCACATGCCATTTGGGTGATCCAAAACATAACATTTTGGTTTGTTGCACTGAATAAAAATGTTTTGTTTCAGGGTAATTTGATGTTAATTTGTTTTCACCTGCACTGTTGAGATGATAATTGGGGGTTGTAGCTTGGGTGGGTGCCACACAATACCCCCACTCCATCGACCCCTCAGTGTATAATGCTCCTTGGTTTGACTACATGTCCTATGATGCACTCTGTTTTTCATGCTGGGTGACCAGCCACAATGTATCATGGGAGTCCCTGGTATGGTACTTCTTCAGAGGAGTAGTCCAAGCAGGAAACCCTACCTATAGAGGGAAATTGGCGCATAACGCACCCACACTGCAAGTATCATTGGAGCAGAGGGGGATAGACTAATAGTGAATCAAATCAAAACTACATATTTTGATCCAGAAAAGTCTGCAGGTTTTGCTTTGATTTAAATGTTGAAACAAAAGGTTTCAGTCTTTCAAAATTCAATTTTTTTTTGGATGTACCATTTGAGAGGGGGAAAAAGATATTTCAACTTTTCATCCTGATTTGGTATGAGAACAAACATCGACATATCAGAATTTCCCATAGGACAAAATTCTGGTTAACAGCCACCTCTAGGTAAAATTTACTTCCTTAAAAGGAAAATGGCTATTGTAGAGGAAGTTTGGGGGTTTTTAAGTCAATTTTCATCACTCTAGAAAGCAGGTAGTGTCAATTCTACCCATTCTCTATACTTCTGTTCTGTTTGGTTTTGATTAGTAACTGTTCCAACATTCCAAAGGGGTAGCCGTGTTAGTCTATTGTAGAAAGACAACAGAGTCCTGTGGCACTTTTAAAGACTAACAGATTTATTTATCGCATGAGCTTTCGTGGGAGTCTTTAAAAGTGCCACAGGACTCTATAAGCGTCTGACGAAGTGGGATTTTCTCCCACGAAAGCTCATGCGATAAATAAATCTGTTAGTCTTTAAAAGTGCCACAGGACTCTGTTGTCTGTTCCAACATTGTCTTGCTCAAAGTCTGCCTCATTATTTGATATTTCTTTCTTACATTTTAATATATGCCATCTCTTAGTGAAGTTCTTGGAAACCTGCTGCTGTCTATAACAAAACTGCTTCCTGAATGCTAGCCTCAGGCTGTGTCCTCCTGTTGATCATAGTAATTGTGAGAGGATATACAAGAATGTTAAGTAGTTGCATTTTGCTTTAGGAAATATACAAGGCTGTCACATTAAATCAGCAAGGAGGCATAGGTACAGTGTGCTTTTCTTCTGTGCTTTCTTTGTGATTTATTGAAGCCTGCAGATTGAATCTGTAAATGAAACTGGACTATACTTTACTTTAAAAAAAAAATCAATTATTGAGTAAATAATGAAATATTGCAATAATGCTGCTGCCCTTTCTTTGGAGGAAAATGAATGGCCACAGAATTGGGGAGAAGACTCCTATAGAAAGCTAGTTGCTTTTTATAGTCAAGTTTAGAGTGAAGACTGTTCAGGCCCCAAGAGCTGGATGATTTTCCTCTAGCAACAATTTCACTGCCTTGGGATGTCCAGAGAACACTGTGCTCTGAAAACATTCCCTCATTCCTCATGGTATGTCCCTGAAGCTGAAGTCCATATTGATGGGACAGTGGTGGGTGTCCAAAGCTACACACATTTCCTACCTGCAAATGTCTTCTTAAGGTAACTTTCCAGCTAGAGAGGAGGCTTGGGTTCTGTTTCTGACCATGCTGCATATTACATATCTAACAAACTTTCCAAATAAGAAGTCCATTGTTAATGATCATTTGTCCATTGACATTCAATTTTCATTTGCATGTGTTCTGTGCTTACACGGTTTTCTCTCACTTTGCATTTTCGGTTTCAGGCACAGAAAAAAAATTAGATCTACAAAACAGGGCTCTTGAAATACATCTAAGGTAACTGATAACAGTCTAGGCTCCATTCTGTTCATGTGTGAGAAGTGCAAACAGAGTTTGTTTTATTATGCAGTACCAAAGTGACATTTTCTTTTTGTGAAATATTGGAATTTTAAGAGAAGATATGTGTAAAAAAAACATGATGGAGAACATGAAAATTTGGTGGAGTGTGCAAATACCTCATGTTCTCATGTCTGTTCGTGATGGATGAGTTGATGGACCTGCGTTAAGTCAACACTAGCAAGTTCTTCTTGAAATGCATAACAGAGCTTTTTACAGCATTTATCATCCACAGACTACAGAGATGTCATTTTCATAGGGGCCTGATTTAACTCACATTGGCGTCAATGGAGAGCTACCTCAGGCCCAATATTAGTAACCAGCCTCTCTGCGGCTGATATCCAATCCAGCCATTGTATGGTGACTTCTGTACTGTAGTGGGCCAGAGGGGCATCATTCCATCTGTCCATTCCAAATTGTACCAAGCAAATGAGGCAGCATTGGAGAATGGGGTGTTTTGGCTTCTATACCTTGTACATTAGGCCTCTCTGATGTAGTTCATTACCTGTGGATTTTTCCAATGAAGATTCAAGCAACTGCTTAAATATAGTCAATCATCCTCTCTTTTTAAATCAAGGTTTTATTTAAATCAGTGGTTCCCATCCTCTGGCCTGCGGGCCAAAAGTGGCCCATGTGGCCTTTCAAAATCACCCATGGCTCCCCTCCCACTGGCTGCAGACAGGGCCATCCTTGGGGGGGGCAAAGGGGCAATCGCCCCGGGCCACACATTTATCTGGGGCCCACGCTGTCCTGCTCCCAGTGGGGCAGGGCGGGGCCCCTGCCGCAGCTGTCCCCCATGGCTGTGCTTCACCCTGCTCCCCACTGCCTTTGGCAGCAAGCTGAAGGCACCAGAGTGGGACGGGAGTGCTTCGCTCAGCCTCTGGGCCAGCCCTCCCTGCCCCCAGGGTGGAGCAGGCAGGCCCAGGGGTGGGGCAGGTGCCCAGGGCCCGGCCTCTCTGGGCCAGCCCGCCACATGTGATGGTCCCCGGCCACCCCTTCTGCCAGCACGGCCTGGCTGGGCCGGCTCCTGGTGGGGGTGGCATCAGCCAGGGCTGGCTTCCAATGGTGGCATGGCCGAGGCCATGGCTCCTGCTGGCAGCAGCCTCAGCCGGGGCCAGCTCCCGCCGGCAGTGAGCCAGCTCGGCCTGCCCAGGCCAATTGGCCCTGGGCCCCATTCCCTGCTAGGGATGGCCCTGGCTGCAGAAGGGGCTGCTGCCTAAGGACCCAGGCAGAGTACATTTCTGTGGGGCTGAAAGAGCAGTTCAGGTTCCTTGCTGCAGCCAAGGGTATGTGAGATCAGTGCTCGCCTTCCCCTGTCTGTATCAGGAAGCACAGCAAAGCGCTCCACCTCAGTCCACAGGGTCTGGGGTCCCTGCCAAAGCCAGAGGGAGGTGAACACTGATCTTCCATTCCCCCAGCTGCAGAAGGGAGCCACGGCCTAGGGATCCAGGTGAAGCACACACATGTGTGGTTTCCCTGCTGCAGCCAGGGAGATGGGAGATTAGTGAGGAGGTAGCCTCCTTGCTGAGCTCCTTCTGTCTGGCTGCAGTGGGGAGGGTGCGATGGGGGGGCCTGCTAGTGGAGACTGGTGGCCCTTCAGCGTTCTAAAAATGGTATCTGTGGCCCTCGAGCCAAAACTTTGGGAACCACTGATTTAAATCATACAAGGAAACTCTCTTTTAAAATATTCGACTTGATTTAAATTACAATCCAGTAGATAAAAAGTTCTATAAATGTTTTCCATTGGCAAATTAGGATTATTGGGTATGGACACATTCATACACTTTACTCAATTACACACACCCCCGGCCCACCCCACACAACTACATATAAAATTGATTATACCTGTGAAATACAATGACCTATTTATGGGCAAGCTTTGAGAGCAGAATAGACTACTTTAGTGTATATACTAAACCAGTGTTTCCCAAACTGTGTTCTGTGGAACACTGGTGTTCTGCATAATGTGAATGTTGGTGCTAGTGATATTTTTCCTTCTTTGTAAAATAAAAGGCATCCCAAAAAACCCCTAACTCTTTTAAATAACTTTTATGAAACATGCTTCCTACACACACACACACCTCAGAACCAGCATGTATGTGTTCTGTCAACATATTTCAAGCCCAAAAGTGTCCCGTGGCCAAATTAGTTTGGAAAATATTGTACTAAACTATAAAAGCTTCAGCCTTTAGTTTGTACACAATTACATTCGAAATGAGCCAGGAAGTTTTTAAGTGGCCATTAGCTGGTGAAATGATGAACAAAATCAAATATGTGGTATGAAAATGTGCTATAAGGCTTTAATAATTAAAACTTCTAGGGTACCAGAATGAGAAATAGTTTAATTGTCTAATGTCCTCAGCAACAAATTCAGTTTGTGTTGCCTGATTTATTAGCTTATGTACAGCTTCCTCTATTTATTCCATCACTCAGGCTCCTATATTCACTTGTCTTTATATTTTTTCGAAACCTAAATGGAACCTTCTGTACATTAGAGGCTAAATTTTCAGCCAGGCATCTACCTGGCCTCCATATACATATATGCCAATTTCATAAGCAGGTTACTGCACCTGGTGGAAAAATCTGCTCACAGTGCTAATACTTAGACTACTTAAAGGGCATGCACACACAGGCGTTCTGCATCTGCAGGGAGTGGGCCGAGGCATGTGCACACACAAAAACAAAGGCTGCCATGTGAAAGTTTTCTCCTCAATGTCTGTGGAGATAGAGTGGTGCTGAACAAAACATGAACAACAGAACAGGAAAAAACATTTAGGGGCAGGGCTTCAGCTGTGGCAGAGTTCTACTGGGTGCAGAGTGGTGAGCAAAGGTGGCTCGGAACCTTCTTCACCCTCCCCTGATTCCAGGCTCAGCACCAATCCCGCAGTAATAATTACCCTTGCTGGGCATCACAAGTGGGCAGCATGCTCTGACAACAGTTTTGTACCACTCCCCTAGGAATCCCCAGCGCCCATTCTTGGTGTTCTTGAGGTAGCAGGTGTCAAGATACACACATCCTACCCTCAGCTGTTTTGTTAGGGGAGCTTGCCAGCCACAGTGGGAGCCAGGATCTGTACAGGGAATTTACTCAGGGATGAGCTCTGAGTTGCATTCTCTGAAGTCTGGTGGCAGGAGCTCACGATGAAATCTGTTCTGTGAACAACCTTTTCTGTAATTTCTGGCTGCCTTTGCAATGTGTCATTGAATGCTATTCATATTATGAAGCATAATGATGGCATTGCCTCATTTCTTTGAAGCTTACTCTGACTGTTGATTAAACAGTCAATGAGCTACTATTTGTTATAACATGTAAGTGCAGAATCCACTTCCTATTTGCAAACCACAGAAGCAGAAAGATGCACTTTGTCTCCCTCCTCCCAGTCAAAAGCTATAATATAACTTTTAGGACTCCATTAAATCAACAGTCATGGACTACAATTTGTATATTTTCCTCCCTGCCTCACACCTGAATCCAGCATGTCTTTTAGACTGCTTCATTGAAAGATGAGCATAACTGAAAATCCCAGATTAAAAAAAAAATCTTTAATTTTAACTTGCTAATGCAGTACTGTCTATGGCTATGTTAATTACAAATGCAGTGACATGCAAGGATGGATTCAATACATGTGTTCAATCTTCTGGCTTTTTATAGACCATTGCACAAACCACAGAAATTTTTTTACCCCTTTAAAATTAAGGGTAAACTTGAAATGATGGGCCACACTCTACTCTCATTTATATATTTGTATAACTACAACAACTACTCAGTTGAAATGGCCAAATGTTCCTGACGTTTAGTCAAAACCAATGAGATTTATATGATCACCACCCCAAACTATAAATTGGCCTAATTTACTGCTTGGTGGCAATTTCAGAACCTACACCCTCCCATCCTCCTCTCCAAAAATCAGGCACCTGTTTTCATTTTCTTCAAGGAAAATTACACACACGTTTAACTACAAACCCAATTCAGATGTTCCTCCTTTTGCTATACAAAGATGAGGTGAGCAAAGGAAAAGAAAAGGCACAAAAGGCTACAAGACTGTAGGTGTAGAGGAATGATAGGTTTGCAGTATGCTCCGCCTTGAACTTTCCATGACCATGAATTGGTAGTTAGCTACTCCAAGGGGCTATGTCTACACTTATCAGAGTTAGTTCGAATTAACTAATTCGAACTAACTAATTCGAACTAATTTTAGTTAGTTCAAATTAACTTAATTCGAAGTAGCTTGGCCCCACTGGAATTTTAATTCGAACTAAGCAAGTGCCATGCTTAGGGCATGCATGGGGCCATGCACTTGCTTAGTTTGAATTAGTCAGTTGCATTAAGCTCAATGTGCCGGTTAGTTCGAATTGACTTAATTTGATCTAACTAGTTTGCATTAAGGGTTAGTCCGAAAGGTATGATCAAATGTATTAGTTCAAATTAAGGAAGCCCTTAATTCGAACTAATGAAAGTCTAGTGTAGCCAAGGCTTAAGTTAGTTCGAATTAAGATTCCTTAATTCGAACTAACTTGCCAGTGTAGACATAGCCAGGGAGTGTAATATGGTTGGTAATCTGCAGGTTACCGTTTCAGTATGTGTCAGCCAGAACTGGGGTGCTGCCCGGTGGCAGAATCTACAAAAGAGCTAATTAGTATTGAAATACCTTAATTAAAAAAAACCCAACAAAAGTCCCTTGGCACGTTAAAGACTAACAAATTTGCAACTCACTTTGTCAGATGCAGCTTATGCCTGAAGAAATTTGTTAAGGTGCCACAGGACTTTCATTGTTTTTGCTATATACAGACTAACATAGCTACCCCTCTGGAACTTAATTTTTAAGGTGTTTTTAATGGGCGGGGGGGAGATGTTAAAACAATTCTAAAATATTGATCTTCATTCACTACAATAAGAATGTTCATTTGCCACTTGTTCAGCTTTGAATGATCATCGGGGATCTTTTTTACCATATGTAATTTAAAAATGCATTGTTCACATAGCTGCAACAATAAGGTATGGTGGTTTTAGGAAATATAGTTTCATGTATATTAAATTTCCATTTAAAATATCTTGCTACTCTGCATTGTGAATTATAGAGTAAAAGAGTGGCTTCATTTAAATCTCTGATGAAACTTAATTACCTCAGCAGAGCCACGATATCACCCAAAATGTTTAAACACAATCTTAGATTCTTCTCCACACATGCTTCATTCCAGGACCCAGAGTGACACCCACTGCTGACAAACTCCACTGCAGGACTATTCTTTAAAGTGGTACAGAGTTAATCTCAGCTTTCACTTGGCACCTGGGGCTGAATTATATAGAGCTCTTTCATCTTGTTCCCCTCCTCAACCACACACCCACCAAAGTCCTTCTTTAAGCCGTGTTGTTTCCCACAATCACCCATTAAGAACCTTGTACATTTTCAAGTGATTGCAACCTCCTCATTGATGCACTTAAATACTTTATTGCTACATGTTTGTTCATTATGTGAAGGATAAAAAACACTCACTGATTGACTAATAGGCTGGAACATGTTGGAAATGCTGATGAAGATAATATGTTTGCAGATTGTTTTTGGAGGAAAATACCAGTTTAGAAACTTCTGTTTTCTTTCTAATTACTTTGCCTTCACTTAGTAGAAAACTTATTTTAACATTGCAAAATAAAAGTTGTTTTCTGGATTGTTCGCTTTGAAACAACATACCTTGACTAATGTAATCATCATTACAAATCATCATTAGACTTACTTTACTTTACAACAGGGCTTCCCACCCTTTGGCCCACGGGCTAGAGCTTTTCAAAGTGGCCCACGCTTTCCTGCCACTGGCTGGGAGCCTGGCTGTAACTGCCTGCCTCCTGCCCAGTCCCAGCACCCACCCAGTCCCTAGTGCCGGCGTGCAGCTGGGTGCCACACTGGGGCCAGGTCAGGCACACAGCCGGGAGGGGGAGCTGTGCTGCAGCCCCCAGCCTCCTACCCAATCCCAGCATGGGCTGGGCTGCAGCACATTTCTCCTGCCCAGTTCCGATGCACCGCTGGGAGCTGGGCTGGAGCTGCCCCCCCTCCCTGGTCCCAGCGTGCAGCCAGGAGCTGCTGAGGCTGCAAGCCTGCAATCAGGTCAGGCATATAGCCGGGAGTGGAAGCCAAGAGGGGGAGCCTGGGCGGCACACAGCAAGGAGCCAGGCTATAGCCACAGGCCTGCAGCCTGGTCAGATACAGATACACAGCAGTAGCTGACCTGCCAGCCTCCTGCAGACACCTTTCTCCCATCTTT
This sequence comes from Pelusios castaneus, assembly GCA_007922175.1. NCBI lineage: Eukaryota > Metazoa > Chordata > Testudines > Pelomedusidae > Pelusios > Pelusios castaneus. The sequence continues at coordinate 12,750,317 of ML685768.1, forward strand.
GTCTGCATCCAGATCTCCCGCCTCATGCCCAGTGCCTGCTCCCAGCAACCAGGACCCACCAAATCTGAGAAGCAGCAGGACTATCAAAATTAGACCCATCCCTATATTTAATAGACTTCATCTGTAACCAATTTCCACTTGAAAAAACAAAAAAAAATTAAATTTCCTTTGCACTAAATGAATGTTTACTTTTAATTCTTAATGGTGTACTCTGTATACAAATATATCAATACATGTTTTATGAGTTGATAGACTGGTTGCCCTTCAGGGTCGTAAAAATTGTATTTGTGGCCCTCAAGCCAGAAAGGCTATGTCTACGCTGGTAAGTTAAGTCAACTTAACGAGGCTTAAGTCAACCTAACTTAGTCCCCGTCCACGCCAGGCTTTCATTAAGTCGACTTGAGAAATTCCTTATCTCGACTTAATGAAAGCTTAAATCGACTTAATAAGACCTACCAGGTAGGTCGACTTAACCCTCCTTAGGTCAACATAAGCCTTCTTTAGGTCGACCTAAGCACAGTGTGGATGCTTAAGTCCACTTTGTTAAGTCAGCCTAAGGGCAGTTAGGTCAACTTAACAAAATGGACTAAGTCCACGTCCATGGACACCACTTTGTTAAGTCGACTTAATAAGGTTAACTTTAAGTTGACTTAAAGTCGACCTTATTAAGTTGACTTAACAAAGGCAACCTAACTTTTTCTAGTGTAGACATAGCCATAGGTTGGGAACCACTGCCTTACAAACTCCTTTATTATAATAATTTGTATTACCATAGCATGTAGGAGACTTGTTCAGAGACATGGTCCCCATTATGCTACGAACTGCACAAATGCAGAGCAAAAAGTTAGTGTCTGCTCCAGAGACCTTACAAAACAAACTATAAAAGAACGGACAGCTAGAAACCTGCAAATCTGCAGATATCTGCATTATATCTGCAGATATCGTTATCTGCCAATGTAATGTAGATATCCACAGACCATTTCTTGTGGATGCAGATCAGATGTGTATTCATATATTTGTATCCACTCAGAGCTTCACAGATGGACAAAGAAAGGGGCTGATGGTTAAGGAGGATTAGGATAGAGTACTGGTTCTGAGTTTTGGCTAGGAAGAGATCATTAGATACTTTACTGAGAACTGTTTCAGTGGGGCAAAAGCTGGATTGAAGAGAGCCTAGAATGGAATTGGAATAGAGGAACTCCAGAAATTGATTGCAGACTGCATGTTCAATTAATCAAATGAAAGAAGGGAGTATAGGTGGAGAGGGTGGGGTCAAGAGCAGATTTTTTTTTAGATGGGGGACACTAAAACAAGCTTATATTGGGAGAGGAAAGTTATACCTCTAGGAACAAAGAATTCAGGCCATACTTACAGAATGGGGGATTGTATCCTGGATAGCAGTGGCTCTGAAAAGGTTTAGGGATCATAGTGGACAAGAAACTCAACATGAGCTCCTAGTAAGATAATGTAGCAAAAAGGATCAATGTGATCCTTGGATGTATGAACAAGGGAGTAGTGAGTAAGAAGGTGATTTAACCTTAGTATATGGCTTCGATGAGACCAATAGTATAGCATTGCAGATAGCTCTGAGAGCCATATTTGTAAAAGGATGTTGAAATATTGCAGAAGGTACAGAAGAGAGCAGCAAAAATGGTTCATGGGCTGGAGAACATGCCTTGAAGTTAGAGATAAAGAACTCAGTCTAGTTTGCTTATAAAAAAGAAGACTGAGAAGTGACTTGATACCAGTACATAAGTGCCTTCATGGGGAGAAAATACAGGGTACTAAAGTGCCCTTCAGCTGGTAGAGAAAGGCATAAAAAGAATCAATGGCTGGAAGCTGACACAAATCATATTTAAATTAGAATTTAGGCATTGGTTTTTAAGAGTGAGTGCAATGAACTGCTGGTACAAAGTCCCAGGGGAAGTGGTAGATTCTCCATCTCTTGGAGGCTTCATATCAGTACTGGATGTCTTTCTGGAAGACACATTATAGCCAAACACAAGTTATGCTTTAGTCACATGAAAATGTTAGGGTTCAATAAAGAGGTAAGTGGGTGAAATTTAAGGCTCTGTGATATATGGAAGGTCGGGCTAGATGATCTAATGGCCCCATCTGGCCTTAACCTCTGAATTACCACAAGTGTATGCCAAGTCATAGTACTTGTATTCACAAATGGCTAGTTGAACCAGCCATTTGCTTGCACAATTCCAACTATCTGGACCCATGTTGTACAGAACCATGGAAGCAACAAACATGAAATTTACAGTAGTCCCTTTAATCTCTGAGGGAGCTTTTCAAAGGTCCAAAGGACACTTAAGTGCCTCAATCCTACTGGAAAATCAACAATAACTAGACAACTCTTCTTAGTGCTTTGAAAATCTTTCCTAAATAACAAATTCATCCTGGTGCAGTAAACAACTAGTATTCATAGAGTCTCAAATCCTTCTCTTCCCTAAAGAAGGTCCTTCTAGACTAATACACTGCTGAGGGACATTGGTAGGGCAGTATGGAGAATCCTGACTTCCATTCCCTTTGCTTTGCCAGGTATTAATATGACTTCAAAGTTTGTGGAAAATGTCAGTGAATAAATGGATGTCACTTCCCTGTGATGATCATCTGGCACCTTTCACAATGACTGAAGTAAAAAAAAAAAAAAACCAACCAAACAACAAAAAAAACCCAAAACCCACAACCTCTGATCCTAACAGATTCTCTGTAGAATTCCCAACCTGAATCATAGCTTTGCACAAATCAGAAAGGCTAAAAATTCTTAATAAAATTGGTACTATGGTGGCAGTTATATTGCCAATAGTTTCCAGTAAAGCACATTCTCCTCTTAACTATCTTTTACATAATTTTGCATATTTAGACCATAATGGAATAAAATCTACCTGACAGCATCTTAAGTCTTAAAAGAGCTTAAGTTCCAAAGAGTAAATGACTTAATATTAAGAGTAAAAGTCTTAATATCACAATTTTTTTTAAGAAAAAACATATTTTCTCTACATGGATAGTAATTCGAATTGTTAAATAGTGCTATTCCCTTCCTTAATTCAAACTAACTTGCCAGTGTAGACATAGCCAGAATCTTAGGGTTGGAAGGGACCTCATGAGGTCATCCAACCCCTTGCTAAAAGCAGGACCACTCCCACTAAATCATCCCAGCTAGGGCTTTGGCTAACCGGGCCTTACATGTTTCCAAACATGGAGTTTCCACCACCTCCCTAGGTAACCCATTCCAAAGCTTCACCACCCTCCAGTGAGAAAGTTTTTCCTAATATGCAATCTCGACCTCCACAGTTGCAACTTGAAACCATTGCTCCTTGTTCTGTCCTCTGTTACTACTGAGAACAGCCTAGCTCCCTCCTCTTTGGAGCACCCCTTCAAGTAGTTGAAAGTTGCTACCAAATCCCCCCTCAGTCTTCTAAAGAAGCTTAGTTCCTTCAGTCTCTCCTCGTAAATCCCCAGCCCACTAATCATTTTTGTTGACCTCCACTGGACTCTTTCTAATTTGTCCACATCCTTTCTGTAATGGGAAGCCCAAAACTGGACACAGTATTCCAGATGCAGCCTTGCCAGTGCTGAATAGAGGGGAATATTCACATCCCTTGATCTGCTGGCAACACTACTACTGATGCAGCCCAATATGCCATTGGCCGTTTTCGCAATGAGAGCACACTGTTGGCTTATATCCAGCTTCCCATCCACCATAACCCCCAGATTCTTTTCTACAGTGTTGCTACTTAGCCAATCAGTCCACAGCCTGTAGCAGTCCATGGGATTTTTCCGTCCTAAGTGCAGGATTTTGCACTTGTCCTTGTTGAACCCCATGAGAATTCTTTTGGCCCAATGCTCCAATTTGTCTAGGTCTCTCTGAATCCTGTCCCTGCCCTCCAGCGTGTCTACCATTCCCCCCCTCCCACCCCAGTTTGATGTCATCCGTGAACTTACAGAGTGTGCAATCTATTCCATCATTCAAATCATTAATGAAGATGTTGAACAGAACTGGCCCCAGGACCAACCCCTGTGGCACTCCATTCGTTACTGGTTGCTAACTAGACATTGAACCATTGATTCCTACCTGCTGAGCCCGATGATCTAGCCAGTTTTCTATCCACCTTATGGTCCATTCATCCAACACATACTTCCTTAACTTGCTGACAAGAATGCTGTGGGAAACAGTATCAAAAGCTTTGCTAAAGTCGAGGTATATCACGTTGACAGCTATTCCCGCATCCACGAATCCAGTCATCTCATCATAGAAGGCAATCAGGTTGGTCAGGCACAATTTGCCCTTGGTGAATCCATGCTGACATTCCTGATCACTCTATTTTCTTCCAAGTGTTTCAGAATGGATTCTTTGAGGACCTGATCCATGATTTTTCCAGGGACTGAGGTGAGGCTGATAGGTCTGTAGTTCCCCGGATCTTCCTTTTTCTCTTTCTTGAAGATAGGCACTATATTTGCCTTTTTCCAATCATCTGGGACCTTCCCCGTTCACCACAAGTTTTCAAAGATAATGGCCAGCAACTCTGATATCGCATTGGCCAACTTCCTCAACACCCTCAGATGCAGTTCATCCAGCCCCATGGACTTGTGCACATCGAACTTCTCTAAGAAGACCTGACCTTCCATCACCGAGGGCTGCTCTCCTTCTCTCCATTCTGTGTTACGCAGTGTAGTAGCCTGGGAGCTAACCCTGCCTGTGAAGACTGAGGTAAAAAAAGGATTGAGTACTTCAGTCTTTTCCACATCCTCCACCATGAGGATACCTGCCCCATTCAGTAAGGGACCTACACCATCCCTGATCCTCTTCTTGTTACTGACATACTTGTAGAACCCCTTCCTGTTATCCTTCACTTCCCTTGCTATCTGCAACTCCAATTGCCCTTTGGCAATAACATAACAGCACACATGAAAAACATACATCAATGGCATACAATAAGTTTACTTTAAGTTTTCTATAAGTGAAACAACTGTCTTCAGCTAAAAATTGAATTTTGCATAGCAAAAGAGAAAATAGCAATGAGCCAGATTTACAACCAGTGTAAATTGATTTAGTTCTTTTCTTAATCAGTCAATGGAGTTCTACTAATTTCAACATCAGGACCTACTGTTTCTAGTGCTGAGCAAAGCCTGCTTTATGTCTCATCAGATTCTGAAATAAGGTGCAGAAGCTGGATGGCAATGATCATTCGTAGCTCACCTTTTATGGTTCTGCAGTAGGTTTATAACCCTTATTAATGGGACATGCGCCACCAGCGATTGGCAATATACCAAGTGCCCTGCTAAGTAGGCGGCCTTCATTTGATACTCTGACATGTTTCTTAAGCCAGTTCTTCACCCTCCCCTTCTTTCAATCCCAAGAGGAGGAGGCATGGAAAGGTATGGAAGGGTGGCATAGAGCCTCAATTGCCTTCTCTTCCCTAAAGAGCCACACTAGAGGTTGGATGTGGCAAGCATGTTGCTGAGGTCTTGCTGTCCCCAGGTGGTATAAAAACCCGTGGGGCTGCTCTAACCTGTGCCAGGAGCCAAAGCAGTTCTAGACAGCCAGGGCACTGAAGAAGCACAAAAGAGTTGTAACATTCAGTTGGATTCAGGATCAGGGGCTGTATCGTGATCACCAGAGAACCCCCCAAAGGTTGCACATGCAACTTTGTGACTGACATCTCATGATTTCAGAGTCTCAATATTTTCTTGGATTTTCTTTTTAACTGAACACACACACACACAAAATGATGAAAGTCCTTTGTGTACATGATATCTCTCAGTATTTTCAACTCCTAGCATTCATTAATTCTTCAGTGACAATTGCTGTATAACAATAAATCCAGAGAAAAACATCAAACAGTTCTCCCAAAGCTGTTGTTATGGTCTCCCTCCGTCTATGAATCTGAGCAACGGGGGACAGTTTAAGCAGTGCATGGGAAAGCTTGCACATAAATCTCATTAATAAATAGAAGGATTCATGATCTTATGGCCCACATATTCGCTTCCAAATATGGGCCCAATCATTGTACCTTTACGTGTGGGCGAGGGAGGGAAAAGGATCTCCTCAGGAATCAGAATTTCCAACAGGGACTCATATTTATATCCTAATGGTTAAATGCATTATACAGCAGAAAATGTAAGTGGCAGAAACCAATAACCTGAGCAGCACAGAATATTTGATCATCACGCTCTTGTTTTTTTTCACAGCATGGACAAGGTGAAATGGACACTAAATGTCAGGAGCTTGCTTTCAGGCAGATGATAACCACAGACAGTGAGCCATTTCACTAATTAAAAGAGGGATCTCTGTGCTGGTTACACAATAAAGAGAGCGCTCACAAACATTACTGTTACAAGGACAGCATGTTCTTATGAACTTTGCAAATCCTAATTATTTGAGCCTGTGCTTCCATTAATATATGCCACTGAACCAAGCTGTGATATAAATGCAGCAAAATGATCATTCTGCGAATAGTGCAGTAGGCAAAATCTACATGGGAAGTGGGGAAAAAAGCTTTTAATGCGGCATGTGGCTGGCATTTGCCAGTGACTAGAATTCATTTCTAGCCACTCTTACATTTCCGCAAGGGTTAAAGCACAGTCCGTGCGTCGGTATGACATAGTAATACATCCTTCGAGGGAACAGTACACGTTCATAACCCTGCATCACTGCAGCTTTCACTCCCTGTTCTAACATCTGCCAAATAAATCTTGCAGAAATGTCAGGTCTATACTTTTTGTTTCCAGCTGAGCAAAGCCCTGTGACCCTGGTCATCAGTGGTCTCTGACTCAACACTGCAGCTCTGCTTGCTGTTTAGAATTGTCTGAGGATGAAGTCAAAAGTGTGACCCCCCCCTGAAATGGTCTTGGACTAACCCCCAAGTGGGAAGGAAATGCTGGGCAGCATCTTTTGTCACAGATAAGACTGAATAGGGTCTAGAGGATGTGTGATCAAAGGAAGTTTGTAGGAAACTGCATTCATGATTGGTTTGACAGCATGTATAAAAATAGTGTAAGGAAAGTTAAAGACTAGAGTCCAGGGGTAGGCAACCCCTGGCACGTGTGCTGAGCGTGGCACATGAGCCCATTCAGAGTGGCATGCAGCGCTCTTTGCAGCGCCACAGATATTGCCACTCCTGACACTCTCTGGATGGCTTCTTTCAGGTGTGGCTGGGGCAGAGGGGGTCCCCACCATGCCCATGCCCCAATGTGCCACAGAAATATGCTGCCCAGAGTGGCTCTTCTCCTTAGCATGCCACCGCCAAACGAAGCCACTCCAGGCAGCTTCTTTCTGCGGCATCCCTGGGGACCCCGGAGAGGAACCACTCTGGTGGCTTCTTTCCATGGCATGCCTGGAAGCACCACCCCAGCCATTCCAGCCATGACCACTGTCAAATTTCCAGGCAGCGACCACATTTTTTTCAGCAGAGGGGGCCGCCAGCACCAACTGAAAGGCTGGCACGAGGGTCAGCTAAGGTTGCAAATCCATGATAGGGTCTGAAAATGCAAGAGACATAAGCATACCTGTTGATGATGGCCTAGGTTCTCATAATTGAAGAGATGCACATTTTTCACCCACAAATGACTCTGGGTGTTTGCGTATATCATTATCACATTTGCACATGAAACCATAATAACTGTAAATTATGCACATGTGAAATTTTGAAGATGTGGGCCAATAGTTTTAGACTAATAGTGACATCTCTGTTTAAAACACTATGCGTGCATATATTTTTAATATGTGGCAAACAAGAACAAGAATATGTTTTCATCTGTTTGGAAACAGGTTTCATTATTGAAGATACACAAATGATCTTCACTGTTGAGTTTTAAGCATTCATTTCCAAAGTCAGTTTAATTGGTCCTTTGATATGAAACAGTTTAGGAATTTTCAATGTGTGTTCAAAGAGAGCAGATCAATTTTTTTTCACTTTATAGTCTTATTCAAAAGATTTTGGCCATAAATACTTAGTCAATAAATTACTATAACATAGTTAATGAACAGAAGAGGAGAAAGAAACATAAAATAAAAACCAATGCAAACTTGTGTTAAGCTGTTTCCTTGTAGCTTTGTCAACTGTAAATCCTTGCTTCACAAAGTTTAACTTCATGACTGAAATTGACCCTGGGTTGTTAGATAAAACACTTTATATTTGAACAAGAACATTAAAGTGAGAAAAAAAATCAGTGGCTGACAATGAAATGACTTTCCCAGAGGGATAGTTTACTAAATTCATTTCACAAAGAATATTTTAACCAACAATGTGACAACATGGTTTTAGGAAATTTAAATTTGAGTAGCTTGCTTAGATGCAACGTGAAAATAAGAAATAAATACTGAATTCAGCAGTGTAAACTAGCCAAAGTTTTTGTTCTAGCATCACATTATAATGTATGTTTTATGTTAATTTAAATGGGCAAAATTTTGGAACTTTTCTAGCATGATTAAGCATATACATACTAGAAGATTTCAGAAATGCATTGATTCCTTTGGGATCCTGGCTTTTGGAGCAGTAACAACTGTGTTTGCTTAAATCCATCAGGCCTGAGTTTAGTTCCAGGTTCATTTTATTACAGAATCAAAGGATAGTCAAGGGAAATATCTACTAGCAGTAGTCATACCCAGGAGTCCTAAATTTTGGATACCAAACAGATGCTTATAGAGGGAATACATTATGACTACAATATCTGCCTAGCTGTCATTTTCTGTTTGCCTGCTTTAGCTAAATTATTATGAGTATTGTTTGAACATAAAAGTAGAGACAGGTGAAATTCATTGCAGGTAACTAATATGATTAAATAAATAAGAATGCTTCAAAATACCCCGCTGTACAGACCCAGGTTCCATGGCCTGGTCAAGCTGAGCTGAATACTGGCCTGGAGAAAAACTGAGGATTACTTTAAACCACCTTTACAGTTATCTGTTCTTGAGGTCATAGAATGTTGACCCCATCCCAGTGTGCAGTACAGAATAAATCACCCTGTTTTACTCCCAGCTGCCCACTTTGGATGCAATGGTAGATATGGTATGTTCCACCCATAAGCCTTTTTCTCCAATCATATACTCCCTATGCCAGAGGCTGGGGGTAGGAGGGGACAGGGGTAGGTGTATGAGCTGCTACAGTGGCCTTATACTGATGGAAAATTTCCCCATGCAAGGGGAATGTTCTTCTGCCTCAGTACTTCAGATTTGTGGCCACTTTTCCTAGCAAAGGACTACAAAATAGTCAGTGAATGGCCTGTATCTGGGTTACAAGTTCTAATAAAATACATCTTTGTCTAAGATATTAGATTCAAATGATAATTTTCCTTCACTGATAGCCAGGATAATTGGATGGATCATGCTGGCTAGACAGAGAAGACTGCTCCTTTTAATTTATTTAGAATAGTTACTTTACTTAGCCTATCTCATCAGATGGGGGAAATAATTAGCTAACAAAGTTCACAAGCTTGCAGTGGGGCTCCATCTTGTCAGTTAACTACTGTCCCAACAATATTTCTATTGTTAGTGAGTAGTACAGTATAATGAAAATACTTTTAAATATCCACTTCAACCAACACTGAAAAGTATGTTAAGCAAAATTAGATAATCATAGTGACGTCAATAGCAGTATCAATAATAAGGTCATAGACTCATAGGCTATGTCTACACTTACCAAAGTTAGTTCAAATGAGTTAATTTGAACTAGCAAATTTTAGTTCGAACTAAGCAAGTGCCATGCATGGCACTTGCTTACTTTGAATTAGTCAATTCCATTGAGCTCAATATGCCGGTTAGTTTGAACTAATCACTTAGTTCGAACTAACATGACCACATTGCGTTAATTCGAACTAGAACTTAGTTCAAAAAGTATAAGCGAATGTATTAGTTCGAATTAAGAAAGCCCTTAATTCAAACTAATGAAAGCCAAGTGTAGCCAAGGCTTAAGTTAGTTCGAATTAAGCTTCCTTAATTCGATCTAACTTGCCAGTGTAGACATAGCCATAGACTTTAAGGTCAGAAGGAACCAGTATAATCATCTAGTCTGACCTCCTGCAAAATGCAGGCCTCAAAACCTCACCCACCCACTCCAGAAATAGGCCACTAACGTGCCTTAAAAATGCTTAAGAAATGTACCACCATAACATCCAGAAGAAAAGTAAGTAGATGGGCAACTGTGTAACTCCTAAAACAATAAATGTTTCTCTAGAACCCTAAAGTTCTAATAACAGTTTCTTAAAGGATGCAGACTGCCTTGTTAAGAAAGAGAACTACTTAATTTCCCTGAATTAACTAAAGAACTGATAACACAGATTAGTCACTCAGGCAGTATTTGCTGCAAAGCTACCTAATATGCCACAAGATTTGTCTTATCATACATTCATCTACAAAAAAATAAAACTGTCCTTGTCTCTCAAATTTAATGTATATATCTTACTCCATTATTCTATTATTCAATATTCACAGTACTAATTCTTGTCAAGGACAGTAGTTCATTTTTTATAGCCTCCCCCGCACCAGCAGCTCTTTATATTTCTGCAGAGCTACACTTCCGAGTGCTTCCGAAACTTGATAATATCTTGAAAAAAAGTACAGCTCAATATAGTCTAGCTTTTGAAAAGTTGCATCAGATATAATTTGATGATAATCTTATCAGATTTTTGTAAGAGCTTGACTTCTCTTTGAATGTTCTTATCTAATTTTTTCTCGAACTGAAGATCTTCTAATTATTATTGTAAAGTTTTTAATGGGCAAGTCCAGAGAACATTATGCAGGCCACATGCCAGGTCAAAGGAAACTCACAAGATGTTGTTTGTGAAAAGGAAGAGGAGCCAGGAAAGCATGGGAGGAGGCCTAGCCTGGTGTAGAAGGGAAGTCCCTTCAATGAGGCTCCATCCTACCACGTGCTGAGAATTCTGAATCCAATCCAACAAAGTACTTAAGTCATATCACAAGGACATGAGCAATCCCATTACAGTCAGTGAACTACTCAGATGCTTAAAATTAAGCATGTGCTGGAATTCTCTCAATCTTACAGGGTGGAGGCCCTGCTAAGGGGACTGAATGAGAGAATGTTTAAATTCAGAGCTAAAGTTATCCCTCTTAGACTATAACTACGTTTCCTTTTTCTCCAGTTTTTCACCACTGCTTTCATTGGCTCAATGGTGGAGTAATGGTGGGATTGCTAATGTGAGCAAGGTGCTGGGTTGTTGCTGGAATTTTTAACCACTATGGGAGATCCTGCTTCCTTGTGCAGGTAGACAAAACCACATTAACTCTGGTCTGTTTAAACTAACAGCATAGCTGGGAGTAGCACTGGCCCCTGGGTGCATACTCAGGCAGCAACTCTGATCTGCTACCTTGCTACACCTCTACTTTTAATGTACTAACACAAACACAGCTAATGAATGTTTATCTACCCTAGGTGGGAAGCATGTTCCCAACTGCTGTGTAGATGTACCCTATGGGTGAAATTTAAACCCCATGGCAGTTTTGTCATTGATTTCAGAGGGGTCAGGACTTCACCCTATGTTGTTAAAACCTGCTCAGAGTCTAGTGTGAACAGAGCCTGAAGGACTGAGCAGCAGGTCAGATTATGTGTTTGACAACTGAGGTTACAAGATCTCCAGTTTTCAAGATAGGTAATGCGCTTTCTTTCTGATTGTAAGAACATAGGAATGACCATATTGGGTCATACCACTGGTCCATCTAGCCCAGCATTCTGTCTTATAACAGTGGCCAATGTCAGGTGCTTCAGAAGAACTGAACAGAATAGTCAATTGTCAAGTGATTCACCACCGGGCTGTCGCCCATTTCCAGCTTCTGGAAAACAGAGGCTAGGGATACTTCACAGCATGGTTTTGCATCCTTGCCCATCCTGGCTAATAGCCATTGATGGACCTATCCCCCATGAAATTATCTAGCTCTATTTTTATAACCTGTTATAATCTTGGCCTTCATAACACCCTTTGGCAATGAGTTCCACAGGTTGACTGTGCATTGTGTGAAGAAATACTTCCTTTTGTTCATTATAAACCTGCTGACTAATAATCTCATTTAGTGACCCCTACTTCTTGTGTTATGAGAAGGAATAAATAACACTTCCTTATTTACTTATCTGTCTTATTTACTTTACTTACTTATTTACCACCTGTCATGATTGTAGAGGAGGATGTGGTTATAACTGTATTTTAATATAAGAATACACAGGAATACTGTGTCATAATTCTGTGTTGATTTCTAGTGTAATTTAATTTACCTTTTTAAAAAGCAAGTTCTTATTCCTTCAGGGGTTCAATTTTCTGCTTCTATTTTTATGTACTTTGGATATTTAAATAAATGGTATCTTTTTACCTGTTTTCTCCCACCTGATGGAGACTGTTTTATTTAAAAGCTGGGAAACAGAAATGCAATGCTTAATTTGTGACAGGGCTGAGCCCTAGCACCCTAGGCTTGGGATCTCATAGTCTCTGCACCACTGGGCTTGCTGCATCAGTTATGAATGTAAAAAAGTTGCTTGAGCCCTGGCAGCTAATTGCTTAAGACTTGGCAACCCTTTCATTACAAATTAAGCACTGTGGAAATGTATACAGCTCCCCTTAAGTGCACTAATCTATATTTATAGAAATGATCCAGGGAGATGACCTGTTGCTTTGAAAAATATAAACACTTCAATTGAGGGTAATTTTCAAGCATCAAAAATCTAATTGATTTTATCCTTTTTTGAGAAGATCCCACAAGCGGCATTGTGGAGCCAGCTGAACTGTTCGAAGTTGGAAGTTGTCACATCTTCGTTTACTTATTTCCACATACACACTTCCTCCTATTTTGCTCATTCCAAATTGTCATAATAATAATTCAAGAATGAATGATGGGACCAATCCTTGGCCTTAATATGTTTTATAAAGTGAACTCTCTTATGTTTCCCTTTACTCAATAGTTCATGCTTTCTCTTTTAGAATGCACAATTTCCAAGGAGAACTCAAGAATAAATTCTAGTTTTCAAAACTGATGCCTCCCGTCCTCCTCCCCCAACTTCAAGGTAACATAATTTTAAGTGCTCTGCCATTCATTAGCTTGGTTTGAATTTTAAGCAAATCTCTTGTGTTTGAGTGAATTTTGATTTAAATAGAACAGCTCCCTTTCCAGCTCGTGGATTAATATTGCAAGTGCTTTGGGCTTGATGAGTCATCTTCAAGCTGGCACTAGAAACTGGCTTTTTAAATTAAGGATGCAAAAAACCATGAACGTGCCTAGGTCTCTCTCCTCTCTGGTGATGCGGGGAAAGAAATGCCTCTAGAAATATTGAAAGGCAATGAGCAACTTCAGCATACTTAGGAGAACACATTATTGTTAACCTCCACTGAAACCATACTGAGGATTCACTTCTTCAAGTCTTGCTTGCACTTATGTTTTTACTTTCATAGTAATTGTCTGTATGAATGGACAGGTTGGTAGTTTGGCTAGTATTTATCAGCCATGCCTAATCAAGGTTCGGCCAATTCCCAATTTACATCATACACCTTCTCCCCCAACTGTGGCCCCCATGCAGAAAAGTATGTAAGCGTGTGCCTAACTTTAAAAAGTGGAATTATGCACATGCTTCAGTAACTTGCTGAATCAGGGCCTAAGATTTTCTCAGCTCCTCTTCCCTAGGAAAGTCTTGCTTGATCTCCAATAAACACACCATGCCAAATAAATCTGTTAGTCTTTAAAAGTGCCACAGGACTCTGTTTGTTTCATGCAAAATGTGTCTCTGCAATCTCATAAATCGCGTTAGAATCATAGGGTGCGTCTACACTTACAAATTAAGTCTACTTAAGGAGGCTTAAGTTGACTTAAAATACTCCACGTCTACACTGGGCTTTCCTTAATTTGACTTAAGCTGCTCCTTAAGTCGAAATAAGGAAAAGTTAGTTTGAATTAATAACACCTTGTTTTAATTCGAACTAGCGCTTAAGTCAACTTTATTAAGTCGACTTAAGCCTGTGGAGATGCGGAGTAGTGCCTGGGTGGACCTTTTTAAGTTGACTTAAACCGTTAAGTCGACTTAATAAGGTTGAAAAGGGGCCACATCTACACTTGAAAAGTTAAGTCCACTTCTGTTAAATTGACTTAATAAGGTCCACTTTAAGTCGACTTTATAAAGTCGACTTAACTTTTCAAGTGTAGACATAGCCATAGCATCTAGAAACTAAAATGGAAAAGGTCATTCAGTCCTCTAAACCCTACCAATTCCAGATTATTTTCTACAGCATATGTTCTTTTAAGAATGTAACAGACATTAAGATCAAAACTTGAAGTGAAAAGAGCTGGATAGTCCTATTCTCTGAAGAACATTGTTGTTGAATTAGCAAACTGAATGAGTAAGGCAAAGTGTACCATAGGTTTGTATTGAAGAAGACATTTATACGTTAATAAATAACATTCTTTGATATTTGCTTCATACCTTTTGCTAAAGATATTAAAATGCTTTCTAGACACTAATTAAATCAAAGTGCTAGAAAACAAATGTTTTGTTGTTTAGTCTGCAGAAGAGAAGAATGCCTTTTGCCCTTTTGCCAACCTTAGAGGCTTGGACTGCAGCTATTCCTGTCCCCATTTTACATACAGGGAGACTGAGACATGGACAGTTTAAGTGACTATCAGGATCACACAAGAATCGATTACCACAGGATTACCACAGGGCTCAGGGCAGTCACCCCGTTCACTCCCCTAAAGAACGGCCCTGTTTAAGCCCATTGGTTTTTGTCCTATTCTCAGAAGTTAAGGTGAAGAATTTTTCTCAATCCTCCTTGTAACAACCTTTTATGTATTTGAAAACTGTTATTGTGCCATAGAATCATAGTATATTAGGGTGGGAAGGAACCCCAGGAGGACATCTAGTCCAGGCCCCTGCACAAAGCAGGACCAGTTCCACCTATACTACCCCAGCCAGGGCTATATGAAGTTGGGTCTTAAAAACACCTAAGGATGGAGAGCCCACCACCTCCCTAGGTAACCTATTCCACTGCTTCTCCACCCTCCTAGCGAATTTTTTTTCCCAATATCCAACCTAGTCCTCCTCCACTGCAACATGAGACCATTGCTCCTTGTTCTGTCATCTAGTACCACTGAAACCAGTCTAGTTCCATCCTCCCTGGAACCCCCTTTCAGGTAGTTATAGGCTGCTATCAAATTTCCCCTTCATTCTTCTCTTCTGCAGACCAAACAAGCCTCGTTCTTTCGGCTTCTCCTCAGAAGTCATAAGCTCTAGCCCTCCAATCATTTTCTTTGCCTTCTGGTGGACTCTCTAATTTGTCCACATCCCTTCTATAGTGTGGAGCCCGAAACTGGACACAGTACTCCAAATGAGGCCTCACCAGTGCCCAATAGAAAGGAATAATCACATCCCTTGATCTGTTGGCAGTGCTCCTACTAATTCAGCCCAATATGCATTAACGTTCTTGGCAATAAGGGCACACTGTTGACTCATATCCAGCTTCTCCACTGTAACTCCCAGGTTCCCTCCTGCAGAACTGTTGCCTAGCCAGTAAGTCCTCAGTCTGTAGCAGTGTATGGGAGTCTTCCATCCTAAGTGCAAAACTCTGCACTTGTCTTTGTTGAATGTCATCAGATTTCTTTTGGCCCAGTCTTGTAATTTTTCTAGGTCACTTTGTATCCTATCCCTGCCCTCCAGTGTATCTACCACCACTTCCCCCAGCTTATGTCATCTGTAAACTTGCTGAGGGTGCAATCCATTTCATCCTCCAAGTCATTAATAAAGATGTTAAACAGAACATCCCTTCTCAGTCTTCCTTTCTCCAGTGTAAGCAAAGCCAGTTTTTCAATGTTCCTTCTAGGACATGTTTTCTAGAACTTGAATCTTTTTCTTGCTCTTCGCTGGACTTTCTCCACTTTGTCCACATTTTCCTGAACCGTGGCACCCAGAACTGGACACAGTCCTCCAGTCGAGTCCATATCAGTGCAGAGCAGAGCAGAGCAGAAGAAATACTTCTCATGTCTTGCTTACAACACTCCTGCTAATACATCCCAGAAAGATATTTGCTTTTTTTTTTCTTTTTTTTGGCAACAGTGTTACACTGTTGACTCATATTTAGCTTATGGTCAACAATCACAGCCAGATCCCTTTCCACAATACTCCTTCCTGGGCAGTCATTTTGCATTTTGTATGGGTGTAACTTATTGTTCTTTCCTAAGTGTAGTACTTTGCATTTGTTCTTATTGAATTTCATCTTATTTACTTCAGACCTTTTCTCTAGTTTATGCAGATTATTTTGAATTTTATTCCTGTTCTCCAAATCACTTGCAACCCTTCCCAGCTTGGTATCATCTTCAAACTTTTTAAGTATACTCTCTTTGGCTATGTCTACACTTGTGTATTTAAGTCGACTTTAACTAAGTCGACTTAGTGTGTCCACACTGAAAATTAAAGTTGAAAGGAGCAGGTCCACGGGGGCAGGGGGGGCACCCCTTGCCCAATGCCAGGGGGCTCAGCCTTTGCCCCATTGTACCTAGGTACAATGGGGCAAAGGGGGACAGGGACCCTGGCAGGGCATAGGGGCAGGGTGGGCAGGGCTCTGCCCTGCCCTGTGGGGGGGCATGCCAGGCTCCCCCTGTGCCCCCCCCAGCAGGGAGGGCATTAGTGTAGCCCTGGGGTAGTCCTAAGTCGACTTAGGGCTACCCCACGGCTATACTGGCTTAAGTTGATTCTAGGGAGTCGACTTAAGCCTTAGGTCTAGTGGAAAGGAGGTTTAATAAAGTCGACTTAATTTTAATTAAGTCGACTTTATGTTCCTTAAGTCGACTTAAGAAAACTGTAGTGTAGACGCAGGGTAAATTAAGTCGACTTAAGCAAGCTTAAGTCGACTTAATTTACCAGTGTAGATGCAGCCTTTGAGATTATCTAACTCATCAAAGAAGATATTGAACTGAACTAGACTCAGAATTTCATCCCTGCAAAACCCCATTCATTATACCCTTCCAGCTGCACTGTGAACCACGGATAGCTGCTCTCTGGGAACCATTTTCCAATCAGTTATGTTCTATCTAGGTTGTTTTTCCCTTATTTGTTTTATATGTGCTGAAAACTTGTTCATAAAAATGAATAAAGAAATTACTATTACAACTCCAAAACCAAATGGGTAGACAACTGATGACATGGATCAGTACATGTGTAATGTACATAGTAAAAAGAAAAGTACAGATACAATGTTGTACTGATTTACAGACTTTGTGTATGTTGTTCCTTTAAGTCCACCCTATTCTGTTTCAATCATGATCATCAACACTGTTATTTTTCAGTTGTTCCCAAACAAATATTGAAGAGGAAGCTGGTAAAACATTTGCTACAACATCCTCAGTTTTCCACATTAGCTGACAACCCGACCAGTTCAGATTTCCTGACTTCTGGCTTAGAGAGGGTGTAAAGATAATGTCTGTGCTTGAGTGGTTGGTGTTTTGCAGCAGAATATGTGCAATTGTGTTAAAATGTGTCACAGTTAACATCTGTTTCCTTCTTCTGCATCAGCCCCAGATGTACTGTGGATATGACTGAGTAAATGCAATTTTGCTTCTCATTAATCTCTTGAACTTCAAATCAGCATTTTCCTTAGTGAGCAGAAGTTCAGTAACTCAGAAGTGCACTAGAAGGAAGGGATCTTAATCAGGCCTGATTAACAATTTGATACTAAGAGTAGAATCACAGATAACTGGGTAAAAGGGACCTCTAGGATCTTCAACAGCAATGCCTCAGACTTCAAGCACAAAGCTCTTTATCCTACTCTTTCTATACTACCTTTCCTAGGGATTATGCCATGACTACGGCATAAAGAGAACTGTTTTCTGTGTGATGAACCTTTCCCTAAAAATATTTCCCTAATATCTAAAGTAAATAGTTCCTTTCAACTTTAATCCATTACTTGTTTAAAATAACTATAAAACACTCCAACTGAACAAATAAGAGGCCTCACAATAATGCCTGTACAGCTTTGACTGAAGTATTTTACCTTGGCTAGTGCTATGCCTTAACATTTGTACTGTCAGAACTTCTTCCTCTTATGAAAATCATGAACTATTATGGGGTCTAAGCTCAAAGATATAGCTCACATAAAAGGCCGTTGAGGAAATCTGCCATTGTTGATACAACAGAACTTTCTTGTTTAAGAGAGGCAGGGGATGCAGGTTGATTTTTCTGCCTTTGATAAAAGAACAAAAATACTTTGCTAATTTCAGGACACACATTCTTGGACTCATTACAATTGATGAGTAGAGCTGGTTGGGAATTTTCTGGCTAAACGATTTTTTTCATAGGAAAGATGTTAATTCATTAAAACTCTTCACAGGAAGGTTGGTTTCAGTTAATCTGGTCTGAAAAAAAAGTTTTGAACACGTTAAAATGGGACATTTTGACTGACACAAACCATTTTTTTAAAAAGATTATTGGTTCATGAACATTTTCAAGATATTTGGGGGGAAAAATACTGAAATCTCAATCTGTCAGATGGGAAAGCCATTTCCCACCCAGCTGTACTGCAGAATCAAAGGAAATACCTACAAAGCTGTGTGAGAGCCTTCTCTGACCCTTCGTCTTCTAGAACCTATTTCAAGAGAGGGTTTCACAATGCTTTGGAAACAGGAACATGTGTGTATTGTACCTGACAAGAACAGTCAACACCAATGTCAGAGCAGAATCAAACATGAGGCTAAGGGTAGCAGAAGCATTTGTAGTAAAGTTCAAGGCCATAGTCAATATTAAGTATCAGAGTCCAAGTCAGGTCTCTCCTCTCACCCAGGTGTGTCTGTATAGACAGCCACTAGGTCAGGGGTATGGACTTTGGATACTGGTGTCAGGCTGTTTCCCCACTCTGGCACTTGGAGTGCAGAAGTGGGGGCTAAAACCTTGTCCTAAAACTCTCCAAGGCTACCAATTTCCTGGCCTTAGAGTGGTATTGCTGCCACCACCCAAATGTAAAACCTCTTGAAAACCCAGGAAGGTGCACTTGAGAATTCCTTCCTGTGAAGTACCCTCAATCGCCTCCATTTCTTCCTCAGGAGAGCGATTGAACTCCAGCTGTGATAGCTGAAAATTGAACTGATTTCCTTTTAGTAGCTGGCTGTGCAATCTGAGGCACAGGCACACAAAACCTCTTGCATTTTAGGACACAGAAACAAAACTTATTTTAAAAAGATAAATGTTCTTTAATTAAAAAGGACAGCTAAGAACCACAGGCTATGTCTACACTTGTTAATTTAAGTTGACTTAGCCAACAGTGTGCCCTTGTTGCCAAAAAGGCCAATGGCATATTAGGCTGCATCAGTAGGAGTATTGCCAGCAGATCGAGGGATGTAATAATTCCCCTCTATTCGACACTGGTCAGGCCGCATCTGGAATACTGTGTCCAGTTTTGGGCTCTCCACTACAGAAAGGATGTGGACAAATTAGAAAGAGTCCAGCGGAGGGCAACAAAAATGATTAGGGTGCTGGGGCACATGACTTATGAAGAGAGACTGAAGGAACTAGGCGTATTTAGTCTACAGAAGAGAAGACTGAGGGGAGATTTGATAGCAACCTTCAACTACATGAAGGGGTGCTCCAAAGAGGAGGGAGGTAGGCTGTTCTCGATGGTAACAGAGGACAGAACAAGGAGCAATGGTTTCAAACTACAGCTGAGAAGGTCAAGGTTGGATATTAGAAAAAACTTTCTCATTAGGAGGGTGGTGAAGCATTGGAATGGGCTACCTAGGGAGGTGGTAGAATCTCCATCTTTGGAGGTTTTTAAGGCCCAGTTAGACAAAGCCCTGGCTGGGATGATTTAGTGGGAGTGGTCCTGGTTTTTAGCAGGGGGTTGGACTAGATGACCTTGTGAGGTCCCTTCCAACCCTATTATTCTATGAGTCTATGAAATACCCTGAACGTGTCTAGCTACACATTCCCTGGTCTACTCACACATGCTTGGTTACAGATTTAAACCCTTTGAAGACCTGGATGTCAGTGGATTCTCCAGTCCTAGCTGCCTGGTGTCCTCCTGCTCCTTCCAGGAGCTCTTCTGCCACCACACAGGAAACAGGAAGCTCTGCTGCTCCAATTCAAAAACCTGCACTCTGTTTTTATTGGCTGTTCTGGCACTTCTCTAGGACTCACTGTTAACCCTTTCCTCCCAAGGTTTCTACAACTGGCTCCCTGGATCGCTCTTCTGTGAAGAGCTCTCAGTCAACAAGGTACCAGAGAGAGCTATATTTGATTTTCTCATGGCCTCATATTCATTATATCCCTGGATCTGTTCTGAAGGGGCAATGGTTGAATCCAGTGAGCAAAGTGGCTGTTGATGTTGGGTTTTAATAAGGATACGCAAACCAGTGAGAGAGTTTTGAGGGATCTAGATAACATGAAGTCACATGATTGATTACCTGAATGCCCAATGTCCTGATAAATCTAGTTTAGGTCATAATTGGTTGGTGCAGAGGTTTTGACTGAGACTTTTTGGCCAATGGTGAATGCCAGAATGTCCTTGTGCTCATGGGGTCAGCATACCACTTGTGATCATCCTTAGCCACCTGTGCCTTGAGTTCTTCTTGGACTTTATGAATTTGGCATTTCCAATCAGCAGCCCCAGGATTCGTAGAGTTGATAAGTATGGCTGAATAGAGATTCAGGTGGAAACCACATTTTGTATGGAATGGATTCTGCCCAATCAAGACATAGAAAGCGTTGTTGTAAGCAAACTGTGTTTGTGGTAGCAGTTTTGACCAGTTGTCCCAGTAGAAATTTGTGAAACAGCACAAGTATTATTCTAACACTTGATTCACTTATTTGGACTGACTGTCAGTTTGTGGATGATAGGCAGTGGATGTGTAAGGACAGATCCCAAGCAATTGTAGTGTTTTGTGTCAAAACCGTGACACAAACAGCAGACTCCAATCAGCTTTGGCTCACTCCAGGTGTCCTTGGAAATGGAGGACATAAGCCATCAAGAGCTGAGTTGTTTTTTCTGCAGAGGGCATGTGTGGAGTGGAGTGAAATGAGCCATTTTTGTCAATTGGCTGACCACAGTAAGGACTACAGCGTGTCCTTAGACACAGGGCGCTTGACTATGAAGTCCAGGATAATGGGTGCTTGGGGTCTAGACAGGGTCTTGGAAAGCATTAGGGTGCTAAAGAATTTTGATTATGACTTCTTGGTGTGAGTGCAAGTCTCACAGGAATCAACATATGAGTGGACAGTCATGCACTTTCAAGGCACCAGAAGGAGCAGGCAGCAAAATAAATGACCTGCTAATGGCAAATCATGACAGAGCCATAGTACATCTCAGTGAGGGAATTCTGGCAGACCATACAAGTGGCCCTTGAGAAAGAGCAAGCCATCCTGGAACTTGTGTTGCCCCTGATATGCTACCTCAAGTTCCTTTTTGGGGGGATGGAGGGGGGCTTTCCCTGTAGGAAGCAGATCTGAGAACTGAGGTCTTAGGGAATCGTGCATTCAAAAAGTTCTGGGGCCTAAGAATGCATTGGGACTTAGCGTGGGGAATGTAGAAATAGGTTTCCAGAAGATTATAATTTAGAGATACTCCCTCATAAGGGACAGTATTATGGACATAGGAATTTAGCATGTGTTTGCTCAAAAACGCACACTAAATACATACACATTATACATTTCTGAATACAAAATTAATACTCACATACAAATGTGGCAAATGTGTAGTTATTAACATGCACACGTGTGTTTTGCACTTGCCTAAATATGATAATTGATTCCAATACTTCTGTCTTTACCCATCTGATTATTGATTTGCAGAGTATGTAAAATGTCACAGGACCAGGAATAGTGGAATGCAGAATTATTTTGTGAGCACCTTTGAAAACAGAAAACTTGGAAAATTATCAAATAGTTAGATGACTATTCCTAACTTTTCTTTTCTTTTCTTTTCTTTTCTTTTCTTTTCTTTTCTTTTGTAGGCACCTCCTAGATTAAAAAATAAAAGTTACAGGCTCTGGACCATTATATGTATGTGATGAGTAACAGACAAGTTAATATAAGAAAACACATTCACGCACACTAATTTTAGCTAATTATGCACAATTATTTTAAATGAGCAGATGAAATGTAAATATCCCTAGAAAAAAGTCTAATCCACTTTTATTCCTTGAATTCCTGGAATGTTATCTATTCAATAAATAACTTTCACACCTGTTTTGGAGGTCATAATCTTCCATTTTTGGGGAAGGAAAAATAACACACAACTAGAGCATAATGTATATCTCAAACCTATTCTCATGGATATGCAAGCCAGTGACAAGCTGAATTCACTTTGGCTATATTTGCTTTCTGTAACTGTACTATTATATGTATTTGACAGAAATATTTGCAAAAGCCAGTGGTTTATGTGGATATTAGAGATTATTTGTGGAAGGAGAATATTGCACTCCTAAATGCACTTTCCCTTGAAACCCAACACTGTTTTTTATACATCTAGTGTGGGGCCCAGAGCAGTGAAGCCATGACTGCATGGTTTTCAGCCTAGGCTAGCTCCCTGAGTAATTATCTAGGACTCTGGGTGGGCTTATGCAACCAGCACTGCTCCAGGACCCAAACTAGTTGACATATATCTATATATGTCATAATCCAGTATAGTTATATCCTGAGAGTTCACTCATCCATTGAAGAGACAGAAAACATACTTATGTAGTCCCCAGAAAATCTAATCAACAAAGCTCAGCCCTTTAGTATAAGAACATAACAACAGCCATACTGGGTCCATCTAGCCCAGGATCCTATCTTCTGACAGTGCCCAATGCCAGATGCTTCAGAAGGATTGAAGAAAACATCCCTTGATGAAATATAATTCATGCATTGCAAGCTGCTCATAAACATTCACAGTAGTTAGTCAGTGAACAATTCCAAATCTTAGAATAATCACAAGATGCTCTCAGTTGATTTGTGAAGAGAAATTGAGGCAAAAGTCACTGAACAAAATTATTTGCTATGAATTCCATGATCAAACCTACTACAAAGTACTTCCCAAGGAAAATGATCTAGTTATGAGTCATTAAGACAGTTTTGTATAATGGCATTACATTTAGTTTATTAATTGGCAACACTGTTTGTCACATTGTCAAGATCTCGTCATTAAATGTTTTGTTGGGTTTTTGTTTGTTTGTTTGTGTTTTTAAGGAGTGGGCACTAGCACATAGAAACACATGTGGGGGGATGAGGGGGAGGACTAGGGTATAAGGACTGGAACAAAAAGCAGAAACAGGTCCTCACTGTGGTTGTGTCTCTTCCTCCTCAGAGACAGTAGCACCTCATCCACCTTTTACTTTTCCTTCCACTCTAGTAGGCTCGCTTCCTCACCTGGGTGAAATCCTGGTCCATCTGACATCAAGTGGAATTTTGCAGTTGACTTCAGTGGGACCAGAATTTAACTCCTGAGTGTCTTTCTTTACAGTCTCCTCCTTCTCATTGCCTCTCTTCACCACTTCATGCCTCCACCCACTCTGTTTTTTTATGCACTCTTCTCTCTTTGGCTCTTCATCCCTTTTAAAAAACATCTACACTGCAAGTGAATGGGTGATTGCAGCATGGGCAAGCATACCCACACTACCTTTAATCTAGCTCATCTAGGTAATAATAGTGTAGGCATGGAGGTCTGGGCTAGCAACTAGAAGATGTCCCCAGCTTGTACTCTGGTTGTTAACTCATGCTGACGTCCCCGCCACCACATCTATGCTACTATTGTTAACTGTGCCAGCTAGATTACAGGTGTGCTTTCAGACCTTCACTTGCAGTGCAGCCACACTCTTTCTCTCCAGAGACCTTCTCACCTTTATGTCATCTTTCTTTAGGACACCTGTCTTCCCTTTGGGCTCCCCTCCTCATTCTTCCTTTCTCCCCCATTAGGAGGAGTTATTCTGGATTTGTCATGCTAAGAGTTCAGGTAGGAAGTGTGTGTGACTGTAGCATGTAGGGTTTCCACTGGCACATACCCTCTACAGGAGTAGCCGTGGCAAAACCCACTTCTGATGGGCATGGGCTCATGCAGATGGGCCAGGCCTAAAGACTGATGAGCTCATCCAGTATAGGACATAGTCCCAAGACATTAAAAATCCCAAAATGTCAGATATTAAAATTGATGTTGCACTTGCTCCTAGTCTTTGGACATGCACTATCAGTAAACATAGTCTTTATATTTTCACCCCCACACACCCGTCTTCCCCTGTCCCCAAACCAATAAAAAAAAAGGAAACATAGATTGGGGTACAGGCTGTTTATTTAAGGGGATAATGGGGGTTGGGAGATGTGGGGTTTGGACAGCTTCGGGGGAGTGAAGATGGTTTAGGGAGGGAGGGGGTTTGGAGGGACTGAAGAGGGTCAGGTGGAGAGCGGGAAGTCGGAGGAAGGGGTTGGTGTCAGTGGCCTTCAGGAGGCGGGTCCCTGGCCTACTGGCGTCCGCCCTGAGGAGAGCCACTTCTGGGGTGCAGGGTGGAGCCCTGGGGGAACAGGCGCTCCTCCAGCCGCTCCATGGCCTGTGCCTGCCTCTCGAGGAGGGTGAGCATTCGCTCGAGCAGCCGCAGCTCAACCCTCCGGTGGCCCTCGTCCTGGTCCTGCTGCGCTGCCAGGCGTGCTTCCGTCCGCTCACTCACATGGACCAGGTCCTCCAGGATCTCGTCCCGTGAGCGCCGCCGTCTCCTCCGACTCCGGATTGGGCCTGCTGGGACACCAGGAGTGCCAGGTGCCAAGGGCACGGGAGCTGCTGGGAAGAAGTAAAGAAGAGGGTCCCTCCCATTAGCTCGTATGGTGTGCAGCCTGAGAGCAGTTGCTGTGGCCTGACTATCCCTCAGCTTCCCACTCCCTGTCCTTTGGGACAGGGATCCCTTGGTACATGCCAGTATGCTGTGCTGCCCAGGTCAGGAGCAGTGCCCACAGAGGTGGGCTGCAGGCAGCCCTGCCTCAGGGGGTCTCTCCTGGGGCCACGTGCCAGCAGTGTCGGGGGCATGCTGTGTGGCCTTGGTGCTCCTACCTACGGTTCCCCCACTCCATCTCCAGACACACCCCTGCACTGCTCACCTCGGGGTTCCCCCTCCCCACCGCCACACAGCCCCCAGCCCCTCTGCCCCTGTGGGAGTGCCTCCCCCACCCCCACCCCTGCCTGTCCCTGGGCGATGTCCCCCTGCAGTCCCTGTCCCACAGGCATGCCCGGCCCTGGTTGCAAGGGGGAGGGAGGGGGGAGCACTCACCAGCAGTTGCAGCAGATGTCTGTGGCGCTGGCCCCTCGCCTGCATCTTCCTCCAAGGGGGGAACCGGCTCCTCTCCCTCCAGCTGGGAGGCTGTGTCAGGCACCGGGGCAGGGATCAGCTCCGGGCTGGCAGCTGGGTCCAGGGGTGGTGAGGTGCCCTCTGGCTCCTTGGGCTGGCTGGTCTCCCCTTCCGCCGGCCCCACAGTCTCCTCCACCAAGCCCTCCTCCCGGACGTCGTTGGGGGAGGGAGGCTCAGAGAGTCAACTGTGTGCTCGGGGAAGCCCCCACTCTCCTGCCCCAGGAAGCTGTGCAGCTCTGAGTAATAGTGGCAGGCGGTGGTGGGGGCTGCCCCCGTCCTGAGGCTCGCCTCTCGGGCCCGCTGGTAGCCCTGCCTCAGGTCCTTTATTTTAACTCGGACCTGCTGGGTGTCCCGGGTGTAGCCCTGAGCAGCCAGGGCCTGGGAAATGGAAGAATAGATCTCCCTGTTCTGCTGGCTGCCCTGCTGCAGGGGGGGCCACTGCCTCATCCCCCAAATGGCTACAAGAGCCAGAATTTCCTGGTTGCTCCAGGACAGTGCCTGCCTGTGGCACTGGCTGCCCTGCTCAGCCATTCTCAGGCAGGCCTGGCCAGCAGCAAGTCGACTTAAAAGGAGGTTTTATAAAGTCAACTTGCAATTTCCTTAATCAACTTAAGCAGCAGCTTAAGTCGACTTAAGGAAAATGTAGTGTAGACGGGTATTAAATTAAGTCGACTTAAGCAAGCTTAAGTCGACTTAATTTGTAAGTGTAGATGCACTCTAATTGTTTCTTTGATAAATACCTCTAGTTTAAGGGCTGTGACTCCACATACCATAATGCAGGCTTCCTGGATTCTAATCCTGAGTCTATTACAAGATTTGGGGCAAGATGTTTAGCTGCTGTCTGCCTCGATTTACTGGTTTACAATATGTTCCCCGGGCCAAAAAGTATTGTGAAGCCAACATACTTGCTCATTAAGCGTGTTGAGCTCTCAGAGGCAAGATACTGTACAAAGTACAGATTATTGTTATGAATAGGCTTTTCTGTACCTACATAGGCTGTCTTTTCTGAATCCCTGCTACACCAGTGAGATATCTGATAACAAAAGCCTACAACTGCTGTGACTCATTCCCAGGTAGGGTGACCAGATGTCCCAATTTTATAGGAACAGTCCCCATATTCTGGGCTTTTTTCTTATAAAGATGTCTATTAACCCCCATCCTGATTTTTCACAGTTGCTATCTAGTCACCCTAAATCCTATTAGCTGCTAGCTGGAAAATGCCACTAAAAGATCTTGGAGCATGTCTCCTTGGTGAACCCAATGACTATAAAACTAATGAGTCCCCACTGTATTAAACTTTAAACACTTGCTCAGTGTGGCAATGATGTTTAAAGGCATTTTTGGCTACACAAAAGCCACAGATTTGCAGTTCAGCCAGAAATCTAACCTTTAATTTACCCTATTATAAGTATGGCAAGGTGTCTCCAAAGAATGGCAATATTTCACATACCATATGTCCTTCAATATGCAAGCAAAGCTGAATTAATTAGAAACAGGGATGTAACCCCAATTTTGAATTATGTGTTTAACCTGCATTTTATAACCCAGAGTCTGCCTTTACTTTTTTAAATATGTTTTTGTGGTGTTTAAATTTAAAAAATAATTTATCAGAAGGCAAAGAAGTTGTAATTTACATGTCTCAGTCGCTGCCCTACCAGAGAGCTGGGTATCAGGCAAATTCATTTACATATATTCCAGATTCATTTTTAGCTTTCATAAAATAAATGTGTCTAGAAAGACAAGTGTCCTCTGCTTAAGAAAGGGCAGATTGATGAAAATCTTCTCAGAGCCTCCCTCCAGACAATATTAAAAGAGGTCAGTCATGACTCTACTATGAAATCAAGAATATTGCTGCGTGGATGTTATCTAATTTATTTAGCCAAAGGTCAGATGATATTGTCAGCGCTGCTGAATAAATTTTATTTTTGACAATCAACCAGCTTGCTAAAAGGGATCCTTCTTTCTTCCTAGATTGCTTTTTCTACTAATCTACCATTGAGAGCTAATTTGCACTGTTATCTTCCTTGTTGTTCGGAGACCAGGTTTGTATGGTTATGGATATGAAAATGTTTAGATCTTTGAGCATTTGGTGTACACTCTTCCTTTGTTCTAGTAATGTGTCCAAATGTAGAGTTTGGATCTGACTCTATACTATATTATTAACTTCAGGATGGGGTTATGAGCTGAGGTTTAGGTTCACACAATCTCTATTTTGAAAGGACTGGTTCAAATAGTGCAGATTCACCTGTCTTGATGTGTTACTTTTACTTTCTTGGTTGAAAGACAACAGAGTCCTGTGGCACTTTTAAAGACTAACAGATTTATTTATCGCATGAGATACTTTCTTGGTTGAGTCTGTCATCCTGGTTAAAAAAACTTGTGGGTCCCTTGACACAGCATTTTCTTCTCTGCATTGTGTATGCCTGCAAGTGGATCATCCTCATGTTTATTTCCCTGTTTGTTCTCCTTTGCTTCCGTCCCCCATAATATTTCCAGAGGGGAGGTAGAGCCCTCAGAACAAAGATATATACATTCCACTCCCTCACATATTGCTGCACTCTACCCCAGCTGCTTTTTTCTTCCCCTTGGCCCTGACAAAACTCAATGACAGTTCGGTAATTGATTCTCATCACTTAGAGAAACACTCCATTATGTTTGCTGCCTGGCAGGAATTCCTTGTCACTAGTGCTCTCATAACTGCAGCATCGGGATGCTATATTCTCCTGCTAGTCAATATGATTGGCAAAGGAATGGGAGGGAACATGTGCTAAAGCAACCTCCTGCCACTATATTGTGTTGTGGCAGTTCTGTGTCTGTTTCACCAGCTACTTCCTTCTCTGCTTCACTCACTTCTCTGAATAGTGACTTCATGTGGCTAGAAGTCAACTCATTTTGTTTTAGGATTTTTATAAAATATTCTTGTGAGTATTCATAACTGATAGAGCCGGTTGAAATTATTCGGCTGGAATGTTTTGATGTGTCCAAGTTTCCATTTTTCAAAATTTCCATTCCGTGAGAAATTTCAACTTTTCTGATTCAGAATAAACAGATATTTCAAAATGTCAATTTCCCCCAGAATGGAAATTGGAATTTCTCCCAGCTCTGGGGCTGGAATTAAATTTGAAAAAAGGATCGGCCTAAGCAAAATGTGCATTTGGCCCAACGTTTGCTATTACAGTTGATGTTTCTGAGTTTGATACTAACTTCATGAGGAAAAAGAGATGGCTTAGGGGATGAAAGGGGCCCCAAAAGAGTGAGGGGGAAAAAAACAGATGTCTATCTGCTCAGATATTTGTATGGTGTGACAAAGTGGAGAAATTCTTGGGGTTTTCTCTGGGTGCTGTGTGTGTGTGCCTTAGTTTTTCCACATGTGTTATTCATGTATATCAGTGATGGGACCCAGGTGTGTGATCATTATAGAGATCACTTGAGGGTGAGTGGGTCTTGCCTAGCCACATGTAGGCAGATCTGACCAGGACCCCCTGCCTTGGCCCCAACCAGTTGTGATAGGTTGGGCATGTGAATATCAGGGCAGTGGCCACCTAGCCAAGAAGAAGACAAAGGACTGACAGGGGTTAAAGCACAGGCCTGGGGGAAAGACGTCAGTCCCCTGTGAGGGTGCAATGGGGAGGAAGCCCCGAGAATGGAGCTTCCCAGGTGGTCATCACTGTAACTTCTAATTAGTCTGCTAGCAAAGCCTTTCTACACTGTGATCCTGAGAACTAATAAACTGTTCTGACTTCAACACTGGCTGGTAATCACTTCTGATGTGGATGGCCCTTTGGGACATGAAAGAACTCTCTGGGACCCTGCAAGGGGGAATTCTCAGAGGGGGGAGCTCCTAATGGAACAGGCATGTTCAGGGCTGTCCTTGGTGGGGGCGAATGGGGTGATCGTCCTGAGCCCCACAGTTACATGGGCCCTGTGCTGCTGCCCCCTTGCCCCCCCCCCCACTGGTGCGCTTCAGCCCACCCATTCCCCGCTGCCTTCGGAGTGCAAAACCTGGCCTCTGGGCTGTCCCTCCATGCTCCCAGGGCAGATCAGGCAGGCCCAGGGGAGGGGCAGTTGTGCAGGTGTAACCTTCGGGTGGGCTAAATTCATTTAGTTGCCCTTCTCCAGTGCCCCACAGAAATCAATCCCAACCCCTATGGGGAAAGCAGCTGGAGACCCAGGATCCAGTCTGTACAGGACTCACCGCGAAGCTTGCTCAGAGCTACACTCACACATTAAAATACTACTAAAAACAAACAATGAACTTTATTAACTACTAACTAAATGAACCTTATCCTAAGAAAACAAACTACAATTAACCAAGAACAATCCCTTGCATGAAAGAT
>ML685768.1:12791058-12826396 GCA_007922175.1 Pelusios castaneus
CTCCTCCAGGGTTGGGCTCGAGGGCGGAGCTCCTCCAGGGTTGGGCTTGAGGGCGGAGCAGCCAGGGACAGGGTGGAAGTGTGGAGTCCAGCCTCTGGGCCAGCCTGCCTTGCCTTCCTCCATGTTGATTCGCCCTGGGCCTCATCCTCCTAGAGGGATACACCTATCCCGCTCCTCCTCCCCCCGCCTCTGGCCCCCACTGACTGCCATGTGTTCCACAGCTCAGGACAGGAGGCAGATGCAGCTTTTGGGGTAGGTGACGGGGCTCCTCACTGCTTGGGGCCCTAGGCGGCCACCTGCTTTGCCTACCCCAAAAGCCGCCTCTGCATAGAAGATGAAGCCTAGCTTGGATACCCAGCCAATAGCGTAGAATAGGGACATGTGGATGATGAACTACAAGTACCACAAGGCACCACGATGAGATGATTGAAAAATATTATTTGGGGCTATTTGTTTTTCCGGAGGAAAAAATAAAAATTTTCCATCTTTCTTAGAAACAATCTTTATTCAAAAACCTAATTTTCCACCAAAAACCACTCTGATGGGAAATTTTCAGCCAGATGTGTCTCTTATGCTCTGTGGGCCCTTTACCTGTCAAGCATGGACAGAGTCTTGTGAAGGGGTGGCATGAGGGATCACATATGTGGCGCATAGGAACAGGAAGTGATGCCACAGAATAGGGAGCCTATGATACCAGTAACGTTAGAATTAGTATTTGGGTTACCTCCAGTACATGATTCCTTTGTTTTTCCATGCCACCAGTCAGAAACATGCTGAAACCTACCCCTACTCAACTTCTGTTTGTGATTTTGATCTACATTGATGACTTACTTACATGTGTTCAAGTAATTTGATTGAAAAATAATTGCCGTATAAACTGGATAGATGCTGAAGGAGATGGTGGGTAGTAGAGCTGGCTGAATAATATTTTTCAACCAAGTTCTTCAGTGAGTTTCTCTGTTTGTCACTGAAATTATCCGATAAATAATGCTTTGCATTAGTCAGCCACCTTTACATGCTTCTTAAGAGTTATTCACCAAATAATTGATTCCTCAGATTTTGTATTATCAAATAATATTTGATGGAGTTTTCTATATTATCTGGCCAGTGCTAGTGAACAGCATCACCTCTGAGGAGGTATTTATAGGACCAGAGTCAAAGCCCACTGAAATCAATAGAAGTCTTTCTATTGACTGCAATGACCTTTGGATCTGGCCCACATAATCCACTTTCACACCCTCACACTCATGTAGAAAGCGATATAATGAGGTCCTAACTATTCACACACGCAAATTAGTGTTTGAAAGATTTGGACCAAAGTTGAAAAGATATCACAATGTTGGAAGGGCACTGTAGTTTTCCCCACAAAAAAGTCTTCAGGGTAATTGTCAGGCAACCTTTCCAGGCCCTCAGAAAAATTTCCACATGCTAGCAGAGGATTTTCATTAGGAGAAAAGACAGCAAGAAGCAGAAACAGCACCAATAAAAGGAACTTCTCAAAAAAACAGAGAGAAAAATTGGACATCTTGTGAGAAATGGCTGATTGTTAAGCAAGGATTTGAGGATAATTAGAACAGACATTTTTATTCTAGTTAGCTACTATATGCTTTTGTATCTTTCTAGTTTTATCTGTTAATTTTGCTAATTAAAAACAAATTTTACTGCTTGGAGCATTGCAAAAGCGGTGTAACTATGGAAGAACCAGCTGCGTTCCTTGTTACCTACATGCATCATTAATAAAATTAGCTAAGTTATGATCTCCCCAGGATCTTGAACCCCACCAATTTCAGGCAAGGGCAAATCTTTCCATCATCCCATGTCCCCACACACTCAGAATGACATGAAGAAAACCTAAATATTTATCTCATGCTTGATCCCACTACCACTGTAGCTAAAGTGATTTTTTTTCCCAGAGACATTAATATAATCAGAATCTGAACCATCAAAGAGACTAACAAATAAGAAAAGCAAATCCTTGATTCTTTTCTTACCACTAATATGCATTCTTACCACTAATATGGAACAGCTTAAGTTGACTTAATAAAAGCCCAATGTGGAGAGGGAGTAAGTTAGGGCGACTTAAGCCTCCTTAAGTCAACCTAACTTGTAAATGTAGACGCACCCTAATGGATTTATTTATCGCATGAGCTTTTGTGGGAGAAAATCCCATAAGAACATAAGAAAGGCCGTACTGGGTCAGACCAGAGGTCCATCCAGCCCAGTATCTGTCTACCGACAGTGGCCAGTGCCAGGTGCCCCAGAGGGAGTGAACCTAACAGGCAATGATCAAGTGATCACTCTCCTGCCATCCGTCTCCATCCTCTGATAAACAGAGGCTAGGGACACCATTCTTAACCCCTTTCTGGCTAATAGCCATTTATGCACTTAGCCACCATGAACTTATCCAGTTCCCTTTTAAATATTGTTATAGTCCCAGCCTTCACAACCTCCTCAGGTAAGGAGTTCCACAAGTTGACTGTGCGTTGTGTGAAGAAGAACTTCCTTTTATTTGTTTTCAACCTGCTACCTATCAGTTTCATTTGGTGACCCCTGGTTCTTGTATTATGGGAGTAAGTAAACAACTTTTCCTTGTCCACTTTTTCCACATCAGTCATAATTTTATATACTTCTATCATGTCCCACCTCAGTCTCCTCTTTTCCAAGCTGAAGAGGCCTAGCCTTTTTAATCGTTCCTCATACGAGACACTCTCCAAACCCCTAATCATTTTAGTTGCCCTTTTCTGAACCTTTTCTAGTGCTAGAATATCTTTTTTGAGATGAGACCACATCTGTACACAGTATTCGAGATGTGGGCGTACCATGGATTTATATAAGGGCAATAATACATTTGCAGTCTTATTTTCTATCCCCTTTTGAATGATTCCTAACATCCTGTTTGCTTTTTTGACCGCCTCCGCACACTGTACGGACATCTTCAGAGAACTATCCACAATGACTCCAAGATCTTTTTCTTGACTCGTTGTAGCCAAATTAGCCCCCATCATATTATAGGTATAGGTGGGGTTATTTTTTCCAATGTGCATTACTTTACACTTATCCACATTAAATTTCATTTGCCATTTGGTTGCCCAATCACTTAGTTTTGTGAGATCTTTTTGAAGTTCTTCACAATCTGCTTTGGTCTTGACTATCTTGAGTAGTTTAGTATCATCTGCAAACTTAGCCACCTCACTGTTTACCCCTTTCTCCAGATCATTTATGAATAAATTGAATAGGACTGGTCCTAGGACCGACCCTTGGGGAACACCACTAGCTACCCTTTTCCAATCTGAGAATTTACCATTTATTCGTACCCTTTGTTCCCTGCCTTTTAACCAGTTCTCAATCCATGAAAGGACCTTCCCTTTTATCCCGTGACAACTTAACTTACGTAACAGCCTTTGGTGAGGGACCTTGTCAAAGGCTGTCTGGAAATCTAAGTACACTATGTCCACTGGATCCCCCCTGTCCACATGTTTGTTGACTCCTTCAAAGAACTCTAATAGATTAGTAAGACATGATTTCCCCTTACAGAAACCATGTTGGCTATTGCTCAACAGTTTATGTTTTTCTATGTGACTGACAATTTTATTCTTAACTATTGTTTCAACTAATTTGCCCGGTACCAACGTTAGACTTACCAGTCTGTAATTGCCGGGATCCCCTCTAGGGCCCTTTTTAAATATTGGCATTACATTAGCTAACTTCCAGTCTTTGGGTACCGAAGCCATTTTAAGGGACAGGTTACAAATCTTAGTTAATAGTTCCGCGACTTTACATTTGAGTTCTTTCAGAACTCTTGGGTGAATGCCATCTGGTCCCGGTGACTTGTTAATGTTGAGTTTATCAATTAATTCCAAAACTTCCTCTAGTGACACTTCAATCTGTGACAGTTCCTCAGATCTGTCACCTACAAAAGCCGGCTCAGGTTTGGGAATCTCACTAACATCTTCAGCCGTAAAAACTGAAGCAAAGAATCCATTTAGTTCTCCGCAATGACTCTATCATCTTTAAGCGCTCCTTTTGTATTATCATCATCAAGGGGCCCCACTGGTTGTTTGGCAGGCTTCCTGCTTCTGATATACTTAAAAAACAATTTGTTATTACCTTTGGAGTTTTTGGCTAGCCGTTCTTCAAACTCCTCTTTGGCTTTTCTTATTACACTCTTGCACTTAAGCTGGCACTGTTTGTGCACCTTTCTATTTGCCTCACTAGGATTTGACTTCCACTTTTTAAAGGAAGTCTTTTTACCTCTCAGTGCTTCTTTTACATGGTTGTTGAGCCATGGTGGCTCTTTTTTAGTTTTTTTACAGTGTTTCTTAATTTGGGGTATACACTGAAGTTGGGCCTCTATTATGGTGTCTTTAAAAAGCGCCCATGCAGTTTTCAGGGATTTCACTTTAGTCACTGTACCTTTTAGCTTTTGTTTAACTATCCCCCTCATTTTTGTATAGTTCCCCCTTTTGAAATTAAATGCCACAGTGTTGGGCTGTTGAGGTGTTCTTCCCCCCACAGGGATGTTGAATGCTATTGTATTATGGTCACTAGTTCCAAGCGGTCCTGCTACAGTTACCTCTCGGACCAGCTCCTGCGCTCCACTCAGGATTAAATCTAGAGTTGCCTCTCCCCTTGTGGGTTCCCATACCAGCTGCTCCATGAAGCTGTCATTCAAAGTATCGAGAAATTTTATCTCTGCATTATGTCCTGAAGTGAAATGTTCCCAGTCAATATGGGGATAATTGAAATCCCCCACTATTATTGGGTTTTTAAATTTGATAACCTCCCTAATTTCCCTTAGCATTTCATCATCACTCTTACTATCCTGGTCAGGCGGCTGATAGTAGATCCCTAATGTTATATTGTCATTGAAGCATGAGATTTCTATCCATAGCGATTCTATGGAACAAGTGGATTCGCTTAAGATTTTTACTTCATTTGAATCTACATTTTCTTTCACGTATAGTGCCACTCCTCCTCCCGTATGACCTGTTCTGTCCTTCCGATATATTTTGTACCCCGGAATGATTGTGTCCCACTGATTGCTCTCTGTCCACCAGGTTTCTGTGATGCCTATTATATCAATATTCTCCTTTACCACTAGGCACTCTAGTTCACCCATTTTATTATGTAGACTTCTAGTATTTGTGTATAAGCACTTTAAAAACTTGTCCCTGTTTATTTGTCTGCCCTTTTTTAATGTGCCAGATTCTTTGTTTATTTGTCTGCCCTTTTTTAATGTGCCAGATTCTTTGTCATGCGGCTGTTTATCATCGGATCCCACTTCATCAGATGTTTTGGAGATGGGAAACTTACAGAATAGGAGGAAATTAAATGCAGGGGAGTGTATGACATAGGATTAGGTTAAGCTGTAACAGCAAATCAAAATAGATGTTAGGATTCAAACACTGGGGAACAGCACTTAGAGGAAGGTGAGGTCAAAGGAGAGGTCAAATCTACGTCTGTAGTGGCCAGGATAGTAGTTTCTGGAAGTTCACCAATGGATTGGATTTTTCTCAGGAAATCCATAGTGTCTCTTAGGCTATGTCTACATTTGGCCAAATAAGTCGACTTAGCATGTCTACACTCAAAAATTAAGTCGACTTAAAGGGGATCCTGCCAAATCGACTTCGAGCATCCACACTGGACGCCTAAGTCGACTTCTAGGGGCTAGGTGGACCTGGAACTGGTCCACGGTGGCGAGGGGGCACCCCTTGCCAAGTGCCAGGGGGCTCAGCATTTGCCACATTGTACCTGGGTGCAATGGGGGCTGAGCAGGATAGGGACAGTGGCAGGGCATAGGAGCAGGGTGGGCAGGGCTCTGTCCTGCCCCATGGGGGGGCACACCAGGCTCTGCCTGTGCCAGCCATCCTTGCAGGGAGGGCAGTGGGGGAGCCCTGGAGCCCTTTAAGTCGACTTAAAGTCAACTTAGCCAGTAAAGTCGACTTTATACTAGGTTTTATAAAGTCAACTTTAATTTTCCTTAAATTGACTTAAGGAAAATGTAGTGTAGATGCAGATTAAGTCGACTTAATTTGTAAGTGTAGACGCACCCTCAGATAGTTAGGCGTGTTGATAGCATGGGGTCTGAGGAGAGAGTCCACATAGCCAGATAATCCTGCTGTAAGCGTGCCAATGCCTGAGATGATGGGGCATCCGGGGATTCCTTTTTTATGTATTTTTGGTAGTAGATAGAATATCCCTGGTTGGAGTTCTGGCGGTGTGTCTGTCTTGATTTGTTCCTGTGCTGCTTTGGGGAGTTTCTTGAGTAGGTGATGCAGTTCCTTTTGGTATTCCTCAGTGGGGTCAGAGAGGAGTGGTTTGTAGAACGTTGTGTTGGACAGTTGTTTATAAGCCTCCTGATCGTAATCTGATTTATCCATGATGACGACACCGCCTCCCTCGTCAGCCTCCTTAATAATAATGTCAGAGTTGTTTCTGAGACTCTGGATGGCATTGTGCTCTGCATGGCTGAGATTATGGTGTAAGGGACATTGTTTGTCCACGATTTCAGCCTTTGCCCGGTGGTGGAAACAATCTAGATAGAAGTCTAGTCTGTTGTTCTGACCATCAGGAGGAGTCCACATCAAATATTTTTTCTTGCAGTGTTGGGAGGAAGGTATCTGTAGGTCAGTGCATTCTACATTGGTGGGGGCAAAATATTCCTTGAGTCTGAGATGGCAAAAGTAGTTCTCCTAGTCACTGCAGAATTGTATCTTATGTGTGGGGGGTGATGGGGCAGAAAGATAGTCCCCAAGACAGCACAGATTCCTCTGCTGGAGTAAGTGTGGAGCATGTAAGATTAACAATGTTGTTGGGTGGGTTAAAGGTGCTGTTGTTGTCCCTTGTGGTGCATAGGAGTATAGACAGTTTGGTGTCTTTGATTGCTTACAGACAGCCCCCCAACATTAAACGGATACTCACCAGCACCTACAGAACAAATACCAGAAACATTAAAGCAGGAACATAACCCTGCAACAGACCATGCTGCCAACTTTGCCCTCATATCTACACTGAAGACACCATCACAGGACCAAATCAAGCCACCTACTCCATCATGGGCTCATTTACCTGCTCATCCACCAATGTGATTTATGCCATCATGTGCCGGAAATACCCCTCTGCTCTATATATTGGACAAACAGGACAGTCTCTGCGCAAAAGAATAAATGGACACAAATCTGACATCAGAAATCACAACACTCAAAAACCGATAGGGGAACACTTCAATCTCTCTGCTCACTCCATTGATGACTTGCTAATAGCTGTGCTGAAACAGGTGAATAACAAATCACAGCTTCAAAGAGAAACTGCAGAACTCAAATGTATATGCAAATTCAACTCAGTTGCGTTGGGATTAAACAGGGACTACAGCTTTTTCTCTCATTACAACAGGTGATTTGACCTCACCTTCCTTTATGTGCTGTTCCCCAGGGTTTGAATCCTAACGTCTATTTTGATTTGCTGTTACAGCCTGACCTGATCCTATGTCATACACTCCCCTGCATTTAATTTCCTCCCATTCTGTAAGTTTCCCATCTTCAAAGCGTCTGATGAAGTGGGATTTTTTCCCATGAAAGCTCATGTGATAAATAAATCTGTTAGTCTTTAAAAGCGCCACAGGACTCTGTTGTTTTTTTGTACTATTCAATGTGAACATGGATATCAGCAACTGGCCCTTAAAATTCTGCAGAAAATGTTTTCCCTCATTCAGCAGTCTTTCACATTATGGTTATTAGTAGGTAATGCATTTATAATTTGTTGGAAGTTTTGTTTTTTCTGCCTTACATATTTTATTGCTATTTACTAAATTTAGTTTCCCTCTCATTTAAGAAGGAAAATTAAGTATTTTTTGAAATACCGTATAAGTTCTTGGTTACACTTATACAAGACAATAATTTCTGTCCTTGTCTTTACTATTTGCATATGACCTTCTTGTAACATAGAAATGTTCAACGAACATAATACAACAAATTGCTTAATATTGTTTCCCCTTCTGGCATCAGTATCCTATTCTGACACCAACATCACACCTCTGCTGACAGGTAGCAGATGTCTGGGGCCTTGCAGATTGGTCTCTCAGTGGAGGAGAAAGCAAAAATAACTGGGTATGTTTGAAGTGTTACTTATTTTATTTACATAAGTACCCCAGACCTGGAACAGAGATGATCACAAACAACAGACAGAGCAATCACTTCCTTCAAGAATTTCAGTCCAACCCAATGGCCAGTTCCTATAGAGCCACTCAGCCTCCAAATTGATTCTAACCAGAGATAAAGACAGACAGCAAACTCTCCTGCTGCTCACATGGCCTCTTCTCCATGGACTACTGCCTCTCCTCTGAATCTTGCATGATCTACACTAAATACAGCATGTCTGAACATTTGCTTTCAAACTAAGAAAAAGAACTTGGAAACCCTTTGTACTTGCACATTAAGAGAATGTTTTGAATATTTTGTTATTAAAAGGTAAGTGTTCCATATGAATTAAAGGCTGGTGAAAGATGTAGGACTGATGGACACACAATTGAAGTATTCTGTTTCTCCACAAAAACACAAGTGGACAACAAGCAACTGCCATGCATGTTTCCGCAGATTACTCCAACAATGTCTCAGAGTCACTTAGACAGGTAACAACTAGGAGTTGTTCATTGTCTATGTTTGGTCATTCCCTGCCTTCTCTCCCAAGATTTCCAGCAGGGTACTAGTTAGTGCCCATTGTCTCAGTATGCTTTGCATTGTGAACACCTGTACACAGAAAATAGGATTGAGACAGTGTAACTCATTTCACGTAGACTGATAACAGTTCTGTTGGTAACCAATTTTATGGTGTTTTCTTCCTTCCCAGAAAATTCTTTCTCAGATTGCAATTAACTTTAACATGACATATAATGTAAATTTCATTAGTCACTCTGCATTCCGCTCATATTCTCTTGCCAACCCTCCTCCCTCTAACGATGAGCAAAAAAATGAAAAGGATGAGAAGTGAATCAGTGAAGTGACTCACTCTGCTGAAGTACTGCTAACCCCCCCCCCCCCAATCTCATTTCTGGCAGCTTTATCTACACTATGAATCAATGATTGCTTCTGTTGGAACTCTAATTCAATACTGTCAAAATGTCCAGTGAAATGAAGGAGACCTTAGCTAACAAAGAGAAGAGGAGGGAATGGAAAAAAGCTTGAGACCAAGACAAACAGCCCGGAAGTGTATTTATAATCTTTAATGTGGTCCCAGTTCATTCTTCTCCAAGAATATTTACTCTCACTTTTCCTCTCATAACAAACATACCTTCCCACACTTGTCATTGTGCCATCCAGGATCTCACAGCTCCCTTTAACATATGGTCCTGGAGCTTCCTACTTCAACTCTAGAATTATGTTTGGAAGTTGCACAGATACACATCCTGTTTTTCCTGACCAGAAAAGTCACTGTTATTTATTTTTAACACCTTTTGGCTTGCTAGCCAAGTACTTAATTGCAGTAGGAGACACTCATAGATTTAACATTTTGGTTCATATTAAATTCTGTGGGTGGGGAGACGGGTATTTGCTTCCCCCTATGTAAAGAAGTTACAATACTCCTAACCCTAGTGTTCTGAACTAAGAAGGATCCAGCTCGAAATTCAGCGGCTGGGATCTACCTCTTTTAAAATGATCTCCTAACATTTTAGAAGTTATCACAAGCAAAAGAGAACTGAGACAGACATAGCAAAAGAGATCCTTAAAGCCTTACCTTATAGTGACACAATATTAATGTAGAAGCAATTTAAAACAAAGCTATGGCAAGAAAGAAAAGGATTGCTAGTTATGTGATTTGCACAATATTTTAATCCAGAAAGAAAGGGGTTAATCGCGTTTGAATTAATAAGAACACTAGCTGTTTTCCTATTGGCTAGTCCCTCTGGAATTCCCCACAACTCTCCAGTGTCTGTTTATTTATTTATTTTAAAACTAACGGTCATCAGCAAATCTCATCAATTTGTTGGTGCCTCCCTGCCAAAAGATAGTGGCAGATGCCTGGGGTCTTGCAGGCTGGCTTCTCAGTGAAGGGAAATCAGTAACATGGAGTCTGAGTATATGCAACTTATTTTATTTATACACATGCACCACTACTTTAGGAGCTTCAAAAATAACTTCCAAATATAGAGAATAAGGCAAAGAACAAACTGTTTACTGCGTAAACAAACAATAGTTCATTTCCCCAAAGACTAAAAACCTGCTTGTGTGCTAAAAAAATGAATGTATTAGCCTGTGTGTTACAGCTCCGGCAGGTGACCCCTTCCTCCCATCTCTGTAGCACCTTCCATTCAACAATTTCATCTGAGATGTTCATTTGCGTGACCCTGGGCAAGTCACTTGGGCCTGATGTTGCAAAGATTTATGCACATGCTTAACCTCACACACTGAGTAGCCCCACTGTATACAGAAGGGATTTGTGCAGTTGCATGGGATCTTTGCTAGATCTAGGGTTATATCAGTTAATAATCCAATTAGGACTTTCATCTAGAATTTTCTTAAAATCCAAGGATTTTATATCCATCTACTGGGTCATCTATGTATTGTATGAACTTACTTGCTCGATTGATACTAAATGACTGAAAATACTAAAGGGAACGCAATCTCACTGACCAGCAAACATCTGGGACTCCTGTTTCCAACGCAATACCAGAACTAGCACTGTATGTACTACTTAGTGCCATGAACAGCCCACTCAAAGCAATGCATCCAAAGATAATGGTAATTTATGTACTGTAGACCTAATCTCCCAATCAGCTCCTCAAGGGTGAAACCTAGGGCCATTGGACTGCATATGAAGCACAGAGGTGCAAGCATCCAAGCATCCATGTAGGTGGATCTGACTGTAGAGTTGAAACCTATATTCAAAAGGCAGTCTTTGTAGTATTGCTTCCTTTGCCTGTAAGTGAAGCTGACCAGATGGTGACAATTCCATTTCATGACAACTTTCAAGGTTTTAGAATTGGCTTTTTTTCTGCACTGGAACAAAACAAAAACCCTTTAAATATTTTCGAGAATCAGATTTGTGCCAAAAGATCCATTTTTTACTTCTCACTGCAGAAATAACTAGATAGCTTAGGACCTCAGAAACCTTCTGGACATAAACTTCGTCGAAACCAGTAAGTGTCCACAAAACATTCTGGCTTTGACAAAACAGCATATTTGAGGGAGAAAGAAAAGCCCAAACATTAAATAAAAAATGTTCTCACTAGCTCTGATTGTTACAAAGGTTTGTTTTTATATTTTCCAGAAACTGTTAAAAATCCAGCTTTGTTGTGCTTAAATACTTTTGCTTGCTTTGTTATGTGCTGTGACCCCCTAGTTCTAAAGTCCTCTTCAAGTTGAGTTTATGTTCCAAGATTCTGCAGTTTCTGTTTCTTTTAATAACTGGCAGGAGGCATTACCAAATCACCAGAAGAGGGGACTGTCACATGACTAGAACTGCAGCAGAAACTGCCGTAGGAAGACTGGGTATGAACATGTAAACATTTCCATTATAATTTCTGTAAAACATGAGGACACTGAAATACTACTGGTGCTAAAAATACCTGAAAGAATTCTCTCTCCCAGTGAAACTTTTAATGGCGATAGTGGGGGAAATGAGTCCCGTTAGATTTGTAGTGCATACAAACACATGCTCACACGCGCACACACAATTTCTTATGTCCAATGATTTCCAGATATGCCGTACCATTCACAGGAAAACTGTTTATTTCCACATGCCAATACTTGTGACCTACTCAGTGGTTGCTGTTTATAACTCAGCTAAGGCTGCAACTTCCAAAGCTGTACTTACACTACATGACAGTTGCAAAGAAGTGCCTATAATTTGGGTTGTATTAACAGACATGTCATATGTAACACATGGTAGTTACAGGTCTTGCTCTACTCTGTACTGGCGAGGCCTCAGATGGAGTAGTGCAGGGGTTGGCAACCTTCGCTGGTCCCTGTGCCAGCTCTGCCCACCACACCCTCAGCAGGTGCCGAGGGCGGGGCCAAAAGGTGGTTGGGCCAGGGAATCCTTCTCCCTGCTGGCCCCACCCCCATGCATGGGGCTCCTGTCCCCTGCTGGCTGTGCTCCCCAGCCAGGGGGCGGGGCCAGCAGGAGACAGGAGCTGCATATGCTGCAGCTTCTTTTCTCTGCAGGCCCCACTCCCCAGCAGGTTGTAGAGGGCAGGGCCAGCAGGGGACAGGAGCTGCACATGCGAGGGGGGCGGGGCCAGCAGGGGCAGGAGCCCCGCATGCCACGGCTTTTTTTCCCTGCAGGCTCCGCTTCCCAGCAGGGAAGTATGGCCAGCAGGGGCCTGATGCCACAGCACATGGCTCTTGTGGCATGGGGAGGTGGGGCCACTCAGGGTCAATCCACGTGCCAAGTTTGGTGCGCGTGCTGGGGGCTACCGACCCCGGGAGTAGTGTGTCCAGCTCTGGGTGCCACACTTTATGAAAGATGTGAGCAAATTGAAGAAAGTCCAGAGGAGAGCAACAAAAATGATAGTTTATAAAATCTGCCTTTGAGGAAAGGTTAAAGAAACTGGGCATGTTTAGTCTTGAGGAAATATGAAGGGACCTGAAAACAACATTAAAAGGTGTAAAGGGCTGTTATAAAGAAGATGGTGACAGTTGTGCTCCATGTGCACTGAAGATAGAGCAAAACCTAATGGGCTTCATTTCCAGTGAGGGAGATTTAGGTTAGATATTAGGAAACACTTTCTAACTAGAAGGATGTTAAGCACTTGGAATGGGCTTCCATGGGAAGTTATGGGAGTAACAGCATTAGTGATTTTTAAGAATAGGTTAGTAGACAAAGCCTGTCTGGGATAGTATAGGTATGCTTAGTTCTGCCTCATCATGGGGAGGGGGCGGGGGCTGAACTAGCTGACCTCTCAAGGGCTACATATACACTGGCAATTTAAGTTGACTTAAGGAGGCTTAAGTTGACTTAAATTAAGCCACGTTTGCACTATGCTTTCATTAAACCGACTTAAGAAATTCCTTAAGTCAATTTTATAACTACCACTCATTAGATCGACTTAACCCTTAAGTCGACTCCTTAAGTCGATTTAAGGATGGTGTGGACATTAAGTCCACTTTGTTAAGTCGACTTAAGGGTGGTTAGGTCAACTTAACGAAGTGGACTAAGTCGACTTAATGCTAAGTCAACTTAGTCCACTTTGTTAAGTCAACGTTAATAAGGTCAACTTTAAGTCAACTTAAAGTCAACATTATTAAGTCGACTTAACAAAGTCAACCTAACTTTTTCTAGTGTAGACATAGCCAAGGTGTCTTCCAACCCTGTATTTCTATGATTCTATTATCTAAGCATATCCTTATTATTCCTTGCCTAACCAAGGCTCACAGTCCTCAGAGTCAACTACCCTATTTGCCATGAGAACGCAGGCTTCTCTATGAATGGAATCCCTTTCCACACTGAAAGCAAGCAGATGCCTAAAATCACAAGATAGTGGCAACACATTAACTAACAGTTTCTGCAGCATAGGGACAACCATTAATTACTAAGCAAAAACTAAATCATGCTGCTATCCACTTTGTGCTTTGCTTGCACATCCAACCAGCACACCAGACAACCAGCTTGAAATCCATATTTCATGTTAAACACATGGGTACTCATGTCTGAGAGGTATACATTGTCTGGACAAGAGTTTGCATTCATGGGGTACATCCACACCGGAGTCTTAGCTCAACTTAAGGAAGGTTAAGTCGACTTACAGACCGCCGCGTCCACATTGGGCACTCATTAAGTTGACTTAAGTGCTTCCTTAAGTCGTCTTAATAAAACCTCCTCTGAAGGTTGACAACACTTAAGTCGACCTTTTTGAGTCGACGTAAGCTAGTGTGGATGGGGAGTGCCCTTAAGTCGACCTAATTGGCCTCCAGGTCCTGGTGCAATGTGGGACAGCTACCCACAATGCACCACTCCTCCGTTGACCTAGCACCTGCCAGTGGGGATGCTGGCAGTTGACTGGAGTGTTCAGTGTGGACTTTCTGGGTGCATTTACACTTAGAAATTAAGTCAACTTAAGGATGCTTAGGTCGACTTCATTTACTCCGCATCTACACTGAGCTTTCCTTAATTTGACTTAAGCTGCTCCTTAAGTCGAATTAAGGAAAATTTAGTTTGAATTAATAACACCTCATTTAAATTTGAACTAGTATTTAAATTGACTTCTTAAGTCAACTTAAGCCAGTGTGGATGCCCTAAGTATACTTTTTCTAAAAGTCGATCTAGGGCAGGGGGACAAGGGAGCCTCACATGGCTCCCTGGCAGAAGGGAGCCACCGTAGCTCCCAGGGGACAAGGGCTCCGCAGCCTGGGCTCTTGCCAGAGGTAATCCCCTGCTGGAGCCCTGGCTGGAGAGCCCTGGGGGCTTCCTTCTCCCCAGGAAGCTGCAAGCTGCTTGTCCAAGGGAGAGCCAGTCCCACACGGGGCTGGTTCTCCCTGAGACTGGGAAGCCACCAGTCCCGAGTCACCAGCTTCCCAGAGAAGCCCTGAGTGGTCCTGGCCAGAAGGGAGCCCCCACACTCCTTTCTCCCTGGAACCTCTCAGGGCTGGTGGCTTGCTGTCTCAGGGAGAGCCAGCCCGTGTAGGTCTGGTTCTCCCTGGGACGAGCTGCTCACGGCTTGCCTGTCCCTGCAGGAGAGCCAGTCTGCGGAGCCAGCTCTCCCTGGGACATGCCGCCAGCCAACAGCGGCTCGTGTGTCCCTGTGGGGAGAGCCAGCCCTGCGCAGCTGGCTCTCCCTAGGACAAGCCGTGAGCAGCTTGCCTGTCTTGGGGAGAGCCAGCCCTGCTTGGGGCTGGCTGTCCCCAGGATGAGCCCCCCACCTTGGCTCCCCCTGGACCTAACCAGTCAACTTAGAGTGTCTAGTATAGACTCTCTAGGTTGACTTAATAGGGTCAACTTTAAGTCGACTTAAGAGTCTTGTGTAGACTCTCTAAGGCGACTTAATAAGGTAAACTTAATAAAGTCGACTTAAT
This sequence comes from Pelusios castaneus, assembly GCA_007922175.1. NCBI lineage: Eukaryota > Metazoa > Chordata > Testudines > Pelomedusidae > Pelusios > Pelusios castaneus. Next base: position 12,806,064 of record ML685768.1, read on the forward strand.
AAAGTTGACCTATCTTTCTAAGTGTAGACATAGCCTCTAAGTTGACTTAACAAGGTTGACTTTAGGTTGACTTAAAGTCGACCTTGTTAAGTCGACGTAACAGAGCCTCCAGTGTAGATGTACCCATGGTAAGTAAGATTTCACTGCTTGATCCCTTGTTAATGTTCTTTCATGTCCAGTCAACTGCCACTGTTTGCAAGTATCTCTTCAAACCTTACAGTGCAGCAGTTTGCCCCATGCCAGCTTAGTCCATAGAAACATCTTTTTCAAGGTATCTAGTCCTACCTTCCTGGAATCAGTATGCTGGTGCCTTTTTCCATCCAAAACAACGACTCAACTACCTATCAGAAATGCTAGTCCTCTTACGCTGCCACTTCTGCCCTTCGTTACCATCTGTCATCTTCTCATCATACTTTTATTCTCCTGTTATTGCCAGTTTATCTCTAGAGTGTTTTTCATCTAGCTGCATTGCAATCAAATTGCTCCCCATAACAGCAATCTAATTCAGACATGGGAGCAAGTTCTCTATTTATTACTGATATCTCTACACTTTAGTGTTTGTACATTCTGCAACTAAGGAATGTTTGCTAAAAGGAAACTAATTCTTTTTTCTATATTTAACGTAGGTACTTGTTTTCTCTTATCTGAGTCCTTTTTTAACATATTCTGTAAGAGCCAATACAAATGTTTTTTAAAAATCCATTTGTAAATGCACACAATGCTGTTTGTTCATCACGGTAGTTTTATGTACTATAAGATTCCAGCAAAATAGACTCAAATTGCGATCTTCTCTTCACTTCTGTTGTTGAATGAATTGGCTCATTTGCATCAACCCCCTCTTTGCATTCCACTCTGAACCCTGCTTTTATTATTCAACTGTGAAACACGCACAGTGATGTCTAAATTACTCTGTGTCAGAATGAAATCATTTTCTGCCCACTCAGATGTGTGGACGTGAAAATGGACAGAAACATTTCCAGGGAACAGCAAGAACGTTTGTTGAACCATTTTGCTTGAATCATTGAAATTATCTAAGATGGCATATCAGCGCTTTTTCCCCCTTATGATTTAATAAGAACACAATGCCTATCCCATGTGAGTAATATGTTTGTTTAAAATAGAAATCAGTAACTCTGAAATATATCCTCAGTGTATCTCTCAACATTTGCTGTTACAAACAACTGTTTCATACACTTTGACACAGAATACAGAAGACAAGGGAACAATGAGTAAAAACAAAAGACCCCTACACAAGGCATGATGGGAAAAAAAGAAAAACAAGTATTCTAAATTACTCCCAAACTGAAGATTGCTCAAGATGGTAGCAGGACCACTTATGTCGTGATGTTGATAAATATTTGAGAGCTCACTAAAAATGCACATGGCATGACAATATACATGATCTTGTTATAATATATTGTGCCAAAATCTCACCCTTTCTCTAGTCACCAGTTTCCAGGTAAATACTATAGATCTGTGGAAAACTAATCAAAACAGTTCTGTAATCAATTTTACTGTCAAACACATTCTTCCTCATTCAAGCTTATGTAACTATCATTGTGGTATGTGGCCTACTTTGTGCCCAGATTATAGAGGGTCTGGGTTTTTCATCAATATTATTTTAGCAGTGGGATTTTTAGCTCAGGCTGTAGAGAATTTTGGTTTTAGTTCTGGAGGACTCTGGTTCAATTCTTCATCTGTCAGCCAAGACAGAGGCTACCATATATATACTCCAAAGCAAATGAATTAAATTATGGCTACTCTTGCAACATGTGAGCCACTGTTCTCTTAAATCAAGCTTACCTTATCCCTTGGAAAGTAGTTCAAGACAAACATTTTTTGCAATTTATAACTTCTCTGCACTTAAATCTTTAAATTTTTTAAAAGGTTTTTCCTACTCTTTGGGCAACATCCTATCCCCTCCATCAGGGGTCGGCAACCTTTGCCAGCCCCTGTGCCAGCTCCGCCCACTGAACTTCCAGAAGGTGCCAGGGGTGGGGCCAAAAGAGGGCGGAGCCAGGGACTCCAGGTTGGGGGGGGGGGCGTTTGGCACGTGTGCCAGGGGTTGCCAACCTCTGCCCAACATCCAGGCTTGACACGGAAGGCTTCCAGGTACAGTTGTTCATAATTTGGTATGACTACCTCTCCAGAAGTTTCTGATATTTCAACATTTACTTTCATGCCAATAAGTTCAAAAAGGTAAAACTATTACTTTTTTCACAGAATAGAAATTCTGGAAATTTGGGGTTAGGAAATATCCAAATGAACATTTCAACATTTTTGTTAAAATGAAACATCCCAGTATTCTCAAATCTTTCATTTTGGTTAATTTGATTGTCTACTTAACAAATTGACTACACTTTAAGTCGACTTTGTTAAGTCAATTTAAGCGCTTCCTTAAGTTGACTTAATAATACCACTTCTGAAGGTCGATTTAAGGCTTAAGTTGACTTTATTAAGTTGACTTAAAGCCACTGTAGATGGGTATGTCTACACTTCAGGCTCTGTTAAGTCAACTTCACAAGGTCAACTTTAAGTCAACTGAAAGTCAACCTTGTTAAGTTGACTTAACAGAATCGACTTAACTTAACAAATGTAGACATAGCCTAAGGTGCCACAGGGCTCCTTGTTGTTTTTGCTGAAAGCAGACTAACATGGCTACCCCTCTAAACCTGCTATAATAGATGATAGTATATAGCAGATCATATACATATAATGTAATATATAGCAGATCATTCCAAAGCTGTTACTACTGTTCTAAGGTTGTCACCACCATTCCTCCTATACGTGCCACAATAGCTGTACAGAGCCAGTAGCACCTCACTAAATCCAACAGCCTCCAAATTCAGCTGCATGAGTATGTACAGTGAATGGGATCTGAGCTGGGATCCAAACTACACTTGATTTTAAATGTAGAGTGTCATATCCTGGCCGTCCTCTTCAGAGCTGGAGCACTCCCACGGCATCTATCACTCAATCTTGCAGAATATTACAACCATTCACCTTCTTCAAATGGCTGTAAAATCCTGCTCTTACTAAGGTGAGACCATATGGCAGCTCTAGTAACTACACGTGTTATTGATGGTTAAAATATTATCTAGCTTTATTTTAGACTAGTACTTATATCTACATAAAAGTCATCTTATCAGTCAATTTCCAAGGTGACCCTTGCATACTAGCTCTTTAAATAGGTTTGCTTTTAGCAGCCGGTTTATTGAAAAGCTCATTTATCATCATGGATAACATGAAACAGTGAGCAAAACATAGTACTTAGAGTGGATTTCTGGAGACTAGGATCCTAGCACTCACAGGGCTTACAAAATCCATATTTCGCCGTTAAACAAAAAAATCATAAACCCACAGTCCTGCTCCTTAATAATGGGAAATACAAGACATGCTTTAGTTCCCTGGCAGCGCAGGAATGTATGAAAAGGTGACATGAGTTGTGGTCCTCTCCAATTACAGTTTCTGGAATTGTAATGAATACTGTAAACTGGAATAATAAAGACTGCACTTCAGCAGCTTGCATCAGAATCTCTCAATTAGTTAGTACCTGTGAAGAGATTTCCTAGCTCTGCATGAAATTCTGAGAGAGGAAAAGTATTAATATACTGATTTAAAATTAAAGATTTGAAGCACAGAGAGGTTTAGCAACTTACTTGAGCTAGAAATAGAAACAAATACTCTTGAACAGAAGATAAGAATATTATATAAAGAACATCTGAAGTACTGGAATGAAGGAGTGTTTACCATTGAAAGTCAAAATTAAGTGCGTTTTCCCTCTCAGTGGTAGCTGATGTTGAACAAGAATTATTTTTGTATCCAAGACCTTCTTGTATGATCTCAGTTAACAAATACTGACTTCTTAATGGCAACTACTGTATACAAGAGTTGAAATCATGTTCATTCGCAGTATCAAAAGATTAAGATTATATATGTTATGGAAAGTCACTTTAATCTGTAGATTTTACCAATTGTGCACAGAAAGCTTTCAAATAATAGTGATTAAGATTCATATAATTCATTTAATAGTGATTAAAACTAATATAATTCATTATAGCAGTTCTGCAAGCCATGAAAAAGAAAATTACATAATATGGCAAATGTTTCAGGGTTGCTAAACTCACAGATCTTTAGAATGTTTTAAGTCTTTATAATATGTGCACTTATTGAAAGTGATAAAGGCCAGATTTTTATCTCAGTTAAAGTAGTGTAAAATTGGAGTAAGTACACTAAATGGGAGTCACTCCAGATTTACAGTGGTGTAACAGAGATATGGCCCTAAATAGTGTCTGCACCACTGGATAGAAAAGGCTTTGCACGGACATTAAAATCTGAGCTGAAAAGACTTTTGCTTGCTAAAAGCTGTACTCAGGGTTCTAATATTTCTTCTGCATCACTAATATCTAACACAGATACAGTGTTCCATGTAGTGGTTTGGAAGTTTTACTCCCAGAGCACTGCACAGCCAAGGAGAGTTTAGGGACAATGAACTGGACCCCCTTCTCCTTCATGTATCCTGTGCACTAGTGATAGTTAACAACTGGTGATTCAAGTTCTGACCACAAAATCTCTGTTATTGATTGCAGTGAGTCAGAAAAAGCTCAGCTTCAGTTGCAGAGCCCACATTTGCAGGGCTAGCAGTTAGAAAAAAAAAATCTCTACATTTTCTCAGTTTGTAAATAAACTGTAGAAGCCAGTGAGGGCCACCTTTCAGAACTTTGTTGCAGTGTAGCTACCTTTTAAAATAGGTAGGAAATACTGGTTAAAGCTTCCAAGTCATCTATAAAGTGTATAGCTGGCATCATAGTAACCATAAGAATGTAAAGAACCTTGGGATCTCTTTATAATTTTATTCACAGATTCTGCTTGTAATCTACATATTTGATTGACAGTACAAATTAAGAAAAGCATGGTATTATTAACTCATGTAAAAATAATCCTTTGCTTCCCTGGTTATTTTTGTAAGACTCTAAAAAATCAAAGGGGGGGGGGAGGAAAGAGGAGATCTCCTTGGAGATGTTTATTAAAATTATAATTTGCTTTCAAGATCTTTGCAAATAACAGGATGAGAAATAACACTGGAGAATCAGTACTTATTCAGCTAATTCTATAACTGAAGTTAGGTTAGGATGAACTCTAATATAAGAAAACACTGAGTTCCCTTATAAAAGACACTTTTTCTATGCAGAACAGGTAAACTTCTAGGATTCCAGGACAATACTCGAAGCCCAATGGTTAACGTAAGTGAAAGCTTCCTATAAGATAAGAAGGCAGTTATAATTTCTGTTCTTTATCTTTAAATCCATAATAAAAGACAAAGAGAAGGGAAAGAAATTCATTTTGTGACAGATCTATTAAAGGAAAACAAACAGGAGTTAAATGAAAAGACAGGACATGGAACACGAAATACAACTATAAAATGAATAGAAAATGAGTTCATCTTGAATCTGATTCCAGTGTCATGTACACTACTTTTAAAGTACCTTATTTATATGGATTTTTTCACATTTACTCTGGATTTACACCTGTATTACTGAGACCAGAATTTGGCCCTCAGCCTTGAGGTCAAATTCAATTATTCTGTACACAGCCTCATCTTGACTAGTCTAAAACGTATTACCTATATCTGATCTGTCTGTGTAAGTTCACACTGTCAATTCATCTTACTTTGACAGGCTCTTGGATTTTATCAATGAAACTTCTTAAAAAGCAGCACACTCGTGTCAAAGAGTCTCCTTTAAAAGGTAAAACAAAGATACAGTATTATTCGGAGTCTGATGACTAAAGTAGATCAGGTTATTGTTCACACTGTTTAACATTATAGACCTGTCAAATGTTTTCTTACCATTGGCACTCAATGAAAAGAATTGTATGATACAGGAAAAACATTAGTATTATTAGCCTTTGGACCCAAATTTTCAACAGTATGAGCTGCCAAAATTTGTGCATACATGCATTGTAGACGCAGACCCTTCACTCTATGCCTTTTTGTGACCAAGCTGGGCACACCATAATATCAGAAAATTAAAGAGAATTAAAACTGATCCATGCCAGTGGGTCTGATTTATGATGGAAGATTAAAGGTCAATGTTGTGGCTAGATTAAATGGTGACTGGGAGGTTTAGGGTGCTGGAAAGATAAACCCTACCAATATTTGAAGGGTGCAAGCACAAAAGAGGAATCATTTAGGCAGAGATTTTCAAATAAGCTTAAGGAAGCTGAATTTACATAACATCTGACCTCTAACTCTTTAAAGGAGATTGCAGAATCTGAGACTTCAGATTTACATGTCAGTATAACTAAAAGTAATGAGATAAAACTTGGCAGGTGGAAAATTTAGATTAAATATCAGAAAAAAACATTTCTAACACTATTATGATGTGGAACAGTCTTCCAGGAGAAGTAGTGAAAACCCCATTACTAGATACTTCTAATATTGTACTGGATCAAATCATTAAATGCTCTGGCACAAACCTATGCTGGTGATCAAATAAACTGTACAATAAAGTGTCTTTATATTCAGTGGTTCTCTGCTAATAAACCTGTCCCTGCTATGTGAACAGGAATCATCCATACATATAAAATTAATCTAATTTTGCAAATGTGTTTGTTTATTAAAACCCCAAAAAAGGAAGGCACTACATTTTGGTTTTCCATGATAGACTTCAGCTATGTCTACACTAGGAAAAGTCGACTTAAAATTGATCTTATTAAGTCGACTTAACAACGTGGACTAAGGCAACTTAACTTTAAGTTAATTTAGTCCACTTCATTAAGTTGACCTAACCACCCTTAAGTTGACTTAACAAAGTGGACTTAAACATCCACACTGGGTTCAGGTCAACCTAAAGAAGGGTTAGGTCAACCTAAGCAGGCTTAAGTCAACCTAATAGGTGGTTCTTATTAAGTCGACTTAAGCGTTCATTAAGTCGACTTAAGGAATTTCTTAAGTCGACTTAATGAAAGCCTAGTGTGGAGACGGCTTAATTTAAGTCGACTTAAGCCTCCTTAAGTCATCTTAAATTTCCAGTGTAGACATAGCCTCCATTAGTGAAACTGCAGCCAGTAACCACACTGGAAACAATGACAAATTTAAATGCCCAGTAGTCAAATGAACTGTGGAACATAGTGGTAAGGATCTTGCTGAAAATTACAATGATGTGCTTCACCAGATGGGGGATGGTCCAAAGTGATCACAGTTAGCATTTGCAGGCCTAGTTAATCCACCTGATTTGGCTGAAAAATCCTGGAAGGAGATTAGCTCTAGAATTTGTATGTACTAAAGATCAAATAGGTTAAGGGAGCCACAAGTTCTGAAAGAAGTTTCATGAATGATTAAAAGAAAGTCAGAGAGGAGGCCATAATTTGCACTCTTTGTTTTAGGTTACCTTTGCAACTGCAGAGATCATCAAATAACATCAGCAATCCAACCTCTGCTTAGCATGTGTAATAAAACCAACAATTTTTCTCTTTTGATGTCTTCTTCCTAGAGATCCACTGAAATCAGAATAGAAGATGCTTTCCCAGGATTAATATCACAAACAGTTGTTAAGCATAGTTATTAGGGATATATAATGTGAATGGAATAAAATATTCATTTCAAAGCTGAAAATAACTTTTTGAGTTTTGGAAAAATGTGTACTATTTTAAATTATTGTTCATTTCCTTGTGCCTTAGCACTTTCTGCTGAGTCCCAGACCAACTTGAAACAGGAAATATCAGAAATCTCATGAGAAAGCTGTTCTTGGGGTGCACTGGAGTTCCAGATAAGCTCTAAGTGAGCATTCAGGTTTTTGAACATCTAAAACTTTGAGAAACAAACTCTGTTTGTTTGCCTGCAATAGACTAATACAGCTACCCCTTTGGAACTTGAAACTTCGAGGTTTGCGCATTACCAAGTGATAAAGATGATTTAAATTCAATAGGGCAGCACAGAGTGTACACACCCTATGCATAGTTCAGTGAGTCACAGTGTGAATCAGAGCTGAAAATGGTTCTGAAGTTTTGCTGCATTACATAAGAATCTGCTAGAATTTGCTATATTCAGAGAGAAAGGCCAAGGACTCCCTACACTGGAGTTGATGGCAAGTTCTACCTCTATGTGTGGTGCACAAGGTTTAGAAATGAAATAGCCTTCTGAAGACATGCTTCCCTGTGGACAGTGCAGAAATGTCTTTCAAAATTATATTTGCAAAGAACTCATTCTGATGAGTACAACTTATCTTATTTTTGCACCGATTATGTGGTTGCAGTTCACACCGTGAATATGAAGGGTCCCCAGAACCTCACCAACGTCTCTAGATGACTCATTAAACATGTCGGTCTGTTAGTCTTCAATTACAAGTCATACAGAGTGTATGTAAGAATCACAGCATCAAATACTCTACTATGTAGCATTAAAAAATCTATTTAAAATTACACCGCCTTTTGAGGAAATCTTTCTTGACAATGAAATATTGAGATGTAGATTGTTGTGTAAGATATGTATGACTGAATAATGAGGAGCTGAAACTTAAATTACTCCTTTAAAAGTTATATACATTTACACGTAATAAACTAGCTATTATGGATATAAAGTAAACAAAATAATGGGTTTGTTTTAACCAATGGCTTTAAAAGAAGCAAAAACTTAAGCATTGGCGAACACCTACATTTTAAACTGAAAAAGCACATCACCTGGGTAATGAAAGTAAAAGGCAGCAGCCACACACAGAAAAAAGAGAAAATAATATCAGAGGAAAAGAAATGTGCCAACATCCCAAACCTCAGCATCATCAGAACTGTTCATTTACAATTAAACTCTAATATACTTGCTCACAATGTTCCCTAATTCTATAGTCTAGTGCAGTCAATGGGAGCCATTCTTGAAGTAATATGCTACCCCGCAGAAGTAAGACTATCATAATTTGGCCCTTAACAGGTGCTATTTAGGAGGTGACAGCTGTTCTCCAGGGTCCCAACACCAATGGTGAACTGCTGCAGGAGCAGTGAGGTCCACTTCAACAGGAATGCATTTCATTGAACATCCTGACACCCAGAGCTGAACACTGAGGGTACTTTCAGAAGCGCCATAATGAGCAGCTAATAAAGATATCAGTGAACCTCTAAATATAGTAAGCTAGAGGTACTAATGCCCTCAGCAAATTGACCCTAATCCAGAAGAGATGCCTCAGTCAGCGGGAAACCATCTGAACCCTGTCTCCCAGCTCTGCTGGCCACCCATAGCTACCAGTGTCGCCAGGCTCACTGCCTGTGGTGCTGCAGCTGTGTCAGGTGGGCCAGCTCATGTCATCCACCCTCCCCAGTCCCCAGCTCCGCAGGACCAGTCAGTCCCAGTGCTAACAGGTGAGTGATGACACATCCCACCCAGGAGCCTGTGTCTCCCAATTCCCACCCTGTACACAGCCCCACCAGCTCCCCCACACTCCAATCTGATAGACCACCTAGCTCGAGCTGTCCTGGCTTCGCTCACCTGCTGACTGATAATACTGACCTCAGCTGCCTGTCTACCCAACTCCTTGTGTGCCGCTGGCTGCTGCCACCTGTAGGGAATTTATATTTTATAATAACTGGGCAGGTGGCCATCTGGATTTAGGAATAAAGGCGTCAAGAGGTCAAACCTGTTTGTTAGTGAAGCTGTGAGACTGTAAACAGCCTTGGCCGGAAAGCACCAATATACAACTAACAAAAGGAAAGCAGAATGGAAACCATTCATGGGTAAGTGGTAACCATCTACTGTGATGACCCTACTAGAAAGCCATTAACTTTCCTCTGGTAAACAGGTGATGTAAATAAGAGAGGGCAAGAGAGTTTGGAGCATTTCATTGGTCAGAACTATTATTTGGTACCCAAATAAGTTGTAAACATCAGCAGAGGTGGGCTGATTATATGTTGTATATTAAGTATAATCTAATCATGTAACCTGCATATTAATAATAGTTTGAAATCATGTAGGGATTTAGGCGTGATGTAACCTGTTGTATTATGCATGCACTTGTTACATTATGTATACTGTATTTAGCATGTTAGAAAGTATGTATGTCTTGTGAATTCTGTATTCGGGGTTTACGTATATGGGTGTCCAAGGAGGCGGGTCATAGCTACTTCCCATGAGGTTGGATGTACAAGGGGAACAAGCATTGTGATTAAAGACACCATTTACCCTTCTTGCTCCTGGATGGACCTGATCCTTTTCCTCCACTTCTTTTCCTTCTAACATCTGGCGTCACGAACATCAGGATCTCAGGAGAGAGCAGTGCCTGATCAACACTGCTCACCATGGAATTGTGTAAGATAGATGGGCCTTTATCATCACAGGTGGTTAGGAAATTTATTAATAAAGTGGTGGGATATTTTCAGGGGGGGGTGAGGAGGGAGAACCTCTATGCGTCCTGCTGGAGGGAATAAGGAGTCGTGAGAGGCTTCCCTTACATACAAACGCTCACATGACAAAAGGAAAGCTATTATGGTTCAGGTTTTTTGTGAGGGTCTCACAGGTATGTGGGAGGAAATTCAAGCTCTTCAAGCTTCGGTGGGAACACTGGACCAGATGGTCAGGGAACAACGTAACATAAATCTCCAGTGTAATGGCTATTAGGATGGCTGAGAGCCACCTGGAGGATTTGGACCATCTGAAAACTGAGAACCTGGCCCTGAAGGGCCAAGTAGATGCCTTAAAAGCACAACCTTCTCTCTATCCCTCGGCTTTCTATTCCCCTTCTGCCTCTCACTCACTGTCTCCAGGATGCTGCAGGCCAGCTAGTCCCACAACTCTCCCCTCTGCCGCCCCCCCCCCCCACACCCTTTATTAAATCCTGATGCAGCTGAAAAAGCTGGAGAAAGTGACCATCAGAGAATCAGGGAGGCAGGCCATCTAAGCATCCCAGTGATTTCAGAACAAAAAGTTACCTCTCACACAGTTCTCCGGTAAAGCTGGCTTGGCTGTAATACAATAAGGTGTCAGCTGGGGAAATGGGCCAACAGCCAGGGACATCCTGCTGAGAGCCCAGGAGGGAGAAATGAAACCCTAAAAGTTACAATGGAGGAGGCCAGCCTCTCTCCTAGGGGAGGGAGGATGGAAGTTGACCCTTATCCCCCACAGGAGACAGCACTCGCTCTGGAGAGCTGTGCCGCAGGGAAGGAACCAGAGATGGAAGCTAAGGATGAATTAGTAGGGGTGCGGAAATGCCCCCCTCCCCCTCACTGTTCACGTGGGAGTGGGTGCCCAAGAGGGAGTGGCTGACTCAGGGGCCCTGCACCCAGATATTCAGCCTGCAATTCAGATTTTAGGAGGGGATTGTGCTTATCCTGATATGTTGATGCAAATTAACTCTGCTTCTTCAAGCCAGGATGAACCAGCTTCCAGCCCTCGTGTCTGTGCACATTCCATTCTGCCCGCTGACAGGACGGAAGGACATTTTCCCGGCGGAGGTAATACAAATGTATTTGTGCTGAGCTCTCCAGCTACAGATCATAGCAACCGAGAGAGAGAGAGCGAGAGAGCGATCACATCTTAACCCTTTAGGAGAAAGAGGGGGGAAGGAATGCAGTGCTGTTCAGGGGACTCACCAAGTGACCCCAAGAAGGGAGAGGGATTTTCTACACATGTGTAGACCTGGGGCTGGGAAATGGATCCACAAGGGGCCAACTGGCATGCAGGATTTTCCCCAGACTTTTGGTACCCCTGACCCCGAGGTTCCAACATCACAAAGGTCCATGAGGGTATTGGTGAGGGTGAAGGGATAAGCCAACCAACAACACCGTTGCTCAGCAATGGCAGAGTCAGACCGTAGGGGTGGGGGGTAAACTTGTGAAGGTGAAGAGGCCATGGCCAGGTGGTGCCAGCCTGCAGGAGGGCCCCGACAGGTGCCAGGCTGGCCAAGGCAAGTGATGGGGGCTGGGCTGCCTGATAGCTCAGAGAACTGAGAGGGAAAATAGTAGCCAAGAGCCACTCTAAGCCCAGCTCCTAGACCGAGTCTCTCCAGCTCCTAGTCCGAGCCCAGTGCCCAGCTGACACAGGGAAGGACTGGAACCAGAGGGCAGCTGGAGAGCCCCCTGGCACAGCACAGCAGGGAGGGGAGAGCTGAGCCAAGCTCTACTGTCCTGCAGATGTGCAGCTGGCTCAGGTGGGCATGGCAGGCTGTGCTCCCTGGGGAATACATCACTGCACCTCGAGCCCCTGGTACTGCCTGTGGCTGGCCTGGCGGGATCCCTGCTGAACCTCCCCAGAGCCTTCTCCATTGCTCCCCACCTCCCGGCCTAGTATTCCCGCCTTTCCTCTAACTGCTCCTCACTCCCATTTCCCCCCTCCCTTTCCCATCTCTCCAGCCCCTACTTCTTCCACACCACACAAGAGTGAATAGTGACATTATTGTATTGTTTATGGTATTTTTAGCAGTGTCAGTAAAAAAAAAACAACCCAATTTCAGCTCTTCATCTCAGTAAAAATTAAAATGCAAGGTTGGCAACCCTGCTCCCTCTTCACATGCAACAAGTACATTGGACTTTCTGCATGAGACTTGCATCTTGCCGCTAATATTATAGAATTTTTCAATCTCAGTTCTGATCTGTCACCAAACAAGTTTTCCATGAAGCCAAGGCTATGTCTACACTAGCAATTTAAGTTGACTTAAGGAGGCTCAAGTCGACTTAAATTAAGCCACGTCCACATGAGGCTTTCATTAAGTCAACTTAAGAAAGTCCTTAAGTCGACTTAAGGAAAGCTTACGTCGACTTTGTTACCACCGCTTATTAGATTGACTTAACCCTTAAGTCAACTCCTTAAGTCGACTTAAGGAGGTGTGGACGTGGAGAACCCTTAAGTCGACTTTATTAAGTTGACTTAAGGGTGGTTAGGTCGACTTAACAAAGTTGACTAAGTCGACTTAAAGCTAAGTCAACTTAGTCCAGTTTGTTAAGTCGACTGTAATAAGGTCGACTTTAAGTCGACCTTATTAAGTTGACTTAACAAAGTCGACCTAACTTTTTCTAGTGTAGACATAGACCAAGATCCTTCAGGTATCCTTATAACAGGATCCAATAAGGGGTAAAGAGGATAGTTGGATACCTAAATTGGTTGGATAACCTCAAATGTCTCCCTCTCACTTCATTGGAGGGAATATCACTTTGATTTTACTTCCCTTAACAGGCTGTGAATTTTTGTTATTTAGAGAACAGTGCAAGGTTGAGCTTCTTTCTCTGGCTTTTGCAATTTTCTTTTGTGTAGATCATGGGGAATCTTTCGACTTTTCTTTAATTTTTAAGCTTTTTAGGTTAAACATTGCATATGAATCAAGAAGATACAATCCCAGTCACATTTTTTAAATATTAACATAAACAAAGCAGTTTTACAGTGTCCCATTTTGTTTCCTAGGCTCTAGTCCTGCTATATAGCAGTTTAAACGAATAAAACAAGTAGCAGTTTACATCTCTACATCAGTGCCAGCTACTGTTGTGCTGTTTTTCTAACAGTTATTTGGTAGTGAAGTTGTAAAGTTGATGATTTCCTGGTGGATGAAGCTTTTTTGAATTTTCTTTAGCCACTTCAGGTCTCTTCTTTTAGCTGCCTAAGATTGCATGTTTGGTGATCTTGTTTTATTTTCTCTTTTCATGCCCATTTATACTAGCTTTGCACTTTTCTGACACACTAATGTAAGAGCTGGTCTTTCCTATTGTAACTATTAAAAAAATACCTAAATATAGGTTCTCTGAGTGGAATCTGATTTTCAGAGTAATTGGTAATGGAATGTTGAGTGAAAGATTTCTGTATTAATGACCCAACCCCGCATGTATTGAAGTAAACGTAAAAAAGCCCTTACCGTCTCAGTCTTGGCCAAATTCCCAGGTGCTTCACAGCAGTGTTTGGCCTAGATTGTATTATGGACCACTGGACCCACACATACAGTACTTTGTATGCTTGAAAATCTGGCTAGCTCATGAAGGATTATGGCTTGTACAATATATAGTCTATTGCTTTTCCTAAGCCATTCTGATGGGATAAAGTTTAAAACATATGTATATATCTAAAATGGTGTAAACACCCTTTTGTATAGAGGACCTGAGAACATCTTAACCTGTGCTTTATGTGCAGTGTATTTAAGCATTCTTTGCAGTTCACCTCTCTCACCAAAACAAAAGCAGTTTCATTGGGCTGTCTGCCAAAGTTCCTGAGTGGGTAGGACTTCCTGCCTTAGTGCGTGAACTGTGGGCATTGCTGGAAGCTCTTGGGCCAAGATGAATAGTTTTGATTTTCTAGTGTAAACATCCCTTTTCCTATTATTATCACTGACTGTAACACTGAATGCAACCTCAACTGCAGATTTCATAATAACTCAAAGAAAACGTTTGGAGGACTAAATATGATAAATGCACAAGAAAACATGTGGAAGCAACATTAAGGGTGTAGCTTAGGCTGACCAAAACAAAGGAAGAGCCTGCTCTTCACATGAACCCATGTTGTTATACACATTTGTTATGTAAGATCCCACACAGTTATGGAACTTCCAGGACTCTAAGGAATAACAGCGTGAATCAAGTATGGAGAGACAAGTCGAATTCTGACTGTTCCTGCATTAACCTGACTCTGCTATAGGAGATTTGTGTGCGCGCCAATTTCCTTTACTCGGTTTTCACTGTCATTTGTATTTTTATTATATTCACTGCATCTATCTAGGCATAAAGCCACCCCACACATTATGAAATGTTACAATTTCTAGGTGCATTCAACAACATTTTAGCACTCCTGGGAAGAACCGAGAGTGCAAAATAGAACCATCCCTACTACAAGTGTTATGCAAAGCTTCCTACACAATGCTACCAGAGCATCTCAAGCCTGCCTTGGCATAACTCCTATTTTAGTACTATAGGTCTCTGGTTTACAAAAAAAAAAAAAGACTGCTGATTCATGTTTTTAGTGTGTTTATCTCCTGAGGACTAAATTAAAGTCACTGAATTAATTTGGCTTGCAACTTAAATTAACCAACTTAGCTACTGATTTTCTTTGTGGTTATTTGGAGGCTATCTAAATCTCAGCATGAGATTGTAATGGATCCTGAGGCAATAATTTTGTTCACACAGGGTCGGGTGTGGGAATTTACATTTGAATGTTTTTGGAAGGGCACATTAAACACACACCAAGGAAAGGTTCATGTTACACACTACCCCTCTCAGATGTTTCAGGAACCCTCTGTCAGGGATGCCCAGAAGTGAGGAGGCTGTATCTCCTCCCCTGACCCCTACAGCTGCAGCCTGCTGCTTCTCCTTCCCTGCTGATGGAGTCCCATTGCTGTGCCTGCTTTGCAGACATCCATTGAGGTGAGTCAGGGGTTGGAGGGAGATGCAAGGGATGGGCCGTCAGCTGTAGGGGAGGAGGAGGAGCTCAGCTGGCAGCCAATCGCCCTGCTGCTTCCTCCTTCCTTGGGATGCAGGGACACATGGAAATAATTTGGGGGGGCCAGTGCATGCCCCTCCATGTGCAAGATGCTGTGTGATGCAAGATGATAGCATTTCATGGCAGTATTTAGACTCTTAGCTTAGACCATCAACAAAGGCTCTTGTTAGTGTCAAATATGGGGTATCAGTGGCGCTAACAGGGACATTGGACAAAGAGTCTGAGACCTCCTCATTTCACTTACCTCAGGCACAAACAAACAGCTGTTAGATGGGAATGACTTTCAGGTGCTCCTGCCCTTTGCCAGATTTAGTCAATGACCCTGTGGTGAATATTCCTGTATACCACTACTAATCACCTGAACTCTTGATATTCCTTTACTATAACAGACAGTTTAGAAGCCAAAAGTCTGCCTTCCCTTTTGGCCAAAAGATAATGAATTTTTTTTAGCTGCAACCAAATACAGCCAGGTTTTACAGCAGTACTGAGCACTTACAATTCCAATTGCTCAGCACCTCTGAAAGCCAGGTATATTATATTTTGCAATTTCATGGAACAATGGCACACGATTTTCTGCTTATTTATTTTCACTCAGCTTTAGTCATAACAGAGCTGCTAGAGGATGTCGACACTACCCAAATGTTTTCAGAGTACATCAGAGATCCTTCATATGCCCACAAAGGTGTGCTTCAAAATCAGTTCTGCTAGATCATGTAAATTCTTATCACAGCAGAGTGAGAACCAAGGCTATGGTGGTACTCTTACAACTCAGTGGAAGCTGGAGTGTCTCAGCACCTCAGAGAGTGGTTGTGATATCAAACCCTCCCTGAGCAAAACAATTCCACAAACGATTTTGAATGGGGCTCAGAAGAGAAAGACAGCTGTCTACATACTGAATTGGAAATATTGCAAGTCTATATCAACGACAGTTATTATCACTGAATTTCCCTGTGCATCCTGTATTCTCTGTGGCCTAATCCTGCAAACATGTATTCACATGCTTAATTTTACATCTGGAATTAGTTCCATTGAACTCAATGGAACAAGATTCACACACGAAGGTAAGGAAGTGCCTGAGTAGCTGTGGATTCAGGGCCTATATCTCTTTTATATCACATGCAGTGTCAGAATAATCGTTTGGGCCCAGGATATTAGAGAGACAAGGTGTCTGAGGTAATATCTTTTCATGGACCAACTTCTGTTGGTTACAGAGAGACTAGCTTCTGAGTTTACACAGAGCTTTCTAAGAGTTATGTGTAAGCTCAAAAACTGGCATCTCTTATCAACAGAAGTTGGCCAGTAAAAGATTTTACCTAGGCCATTTTGTCTCTGTCTCTTTTTTAAAACATCATAAGCATTTTGGGGGGTAAGGGGCTGACTTTACCATTATGCCTCGTTTGTCACTGAACATGGAGCTGACTCTACATAAATAGCAAATGGATTATAATAAAATGAACATTCTTATATCTGGATTATTACTGAACATTATTTTAGAAAAATGATACTTTTTATAGTATAGGTATGAAATTATACCAATGTTATTTTTCAAGATAAATATTATAGTTGATTTATTTTAAAGTTTCCAGAAATATATTGAACCAGATATGCTGTTTTGTTTATGCTTTCTTGATTTTAACTAGGAAATTATATACTAACAAACAGCTGGTTTTATACCAGTAGGGATATATATATAAATAATGGTTTCAATTCTTGTGTCTTTTAAATAAAGAACAAGTGCAACTTCAGGAATAAAGTTGTGGGAATGAAACTGCCACAGCAAAAACATATTGCTAACTTCAGAAGACTTGTGCTATATTGCAAGTATTGTGTAGCCAAATGGCTTTTGCATGTCTAAAGTAAGACTTGCTAAAGGTAACTGCTAAACAAACAAGGAGTCCTGTGGCACTTTTAAAGACTAACACATTTATTTATCGCATTGCTGTTATGCCTCATTACTACATTGAAGATTTTAGAGGTAATGCTAATGGATAACAAATTGTTGAGAATGGTTTGAATACCGTTTCAGTCATAGGAAATGCCACCGTTGAGGATGTATCAAATGAGCTTCATATCAGGAAAAAAAGATGTCAAGTTATCAAAATGTTTGACATATGCTCTTAAACTTAGGAGATGATTAACTTGCAAAAGATAGAAAAGAAACTCCTAGTAGAGGCTGACAGCTGTTGCAGTCTTTGGAGCCATAGTAAGCAGTGCATTAGCTCTTTGGTTAAACTACGCCAGTCCTCAAGAAGGCAAATTTGCAATATAGAAATAGCATTTTAATTTCCTCCGGTTTCTGAAAAGTAAACTAGGTTGCATCACATAATTTTTTATTATGCCTCTTAAATGAAACATGGCTGCACACACAAACTTTGACCTGTTCAGTAAGGAAGCTGTCTTTCCAGTTCTCCACGTGCATGTTATAAATACTCTAGACATACATTATTTTATATCACTCCTGCCATCTGTGTGCCATCGCTCCAAGGCATAAAAATTCCTTCCTCCTAAGTTTCTCACAACACACCTGCTTGGATAAGCCTCAATTTGTTTGAGAAAAATGTTCACAGAATCATTTTCCTTTGACTTTCAACTCCACCTTTCCCCTGGGGCCATTGGCAAAGCCATATCCTCTTTAGCTACTAGAGTAACACCCAGTAATCATAACTACAAAGCAACTAGTTATGTGATCTGGTGAGGAGCTCTGGTGGAAAGCCAGCAGAAACACAAGTTCATCTCTGATCTACACAAGATACAGTCTTTTTGAAAAAGAAAGCAATCTCTCTCTCCACAAACATAGCGAACAAGGACAGATAACAGAAGTAGTTTGTTAAACAATTAATTCCATAAAGTAACCTATTTTGAAGACCTCTCTTCCTTGGCAAAGTCAGTCATGTCAGGCAAGCCCTATCAAGGGCGTGGCTGGAAAGGTGAAACATACATTGTCATTTCTGGCACTTAGTGTTCAAAGATTCTAGGACTTATTCAAAGACTAACAGAAGCATAACTTGTGATATGCAGCCCTAAGCTACAATACATTTCTCTCCTGTAGTTATCTTCCTTGATATAAAACAACCTTTCTACCTGGAAATTATGAGTTACATTATTTATATGAAAAAATATACCAAAAAAAGCAAGGCATAAAACTGTTAATTAACAAGCTTTTCAACTCCAGCAGCTTTCTTCATGGGAAATTGTGCAGAAGCAGCACTGTGGTAAGAATAATTTCCTGCATGCACCAAGTATAGATAAATAGAGTCGCTAATAGTAAAGGTCCCAATTCTGTTGTTACCTAATATATTGCATGGCTTCTGACATCTGTATGCAGAATATGTGCTGCAAAATCCAGTATATTAAATAATATCTTCCCTGGTGGATATATTTAAAACATGAGTCAATAAGCAAGCTGATCAATTTAAAAAGCTCTAACTTCCATCAATCTGTTTGTAGCCTGGGACACAGATCCTGGACTGGGCTGGCAAACAAGAAATATTAAATAACTGCCATTTGCTGAGAACACAACAATTTGCAATCCCATATTTTACTTTAGAAGTCCACTTCAAAAGAGAAAAAATCACTAAAAATTCCTACAGAACCTTGGCAAAACTCAGATATTCCGAACTGATAGGGGAATGGTGTGTAGGCTTTACATACCGTCAATATGGCGGCAAGGAAACATATTAGCTGCCCATCACAACGGCATGCTTTCTCAGAAAAAGGGGGAAAGGGTTTTATAGAAATGAAATCACTCCTTTGCTGTACAAAGTAGCCTTAAGGGCAAACAGAGGAGTTGCTTAAAAAGTAGAAAAAAAGTGAGCCTTGTTTGTTTGGGCTTCCTAGGAAAAATGCCAGTGATCTGGGCCCTGGAGTTACAACAATGTACACCACCTGAGTGTCTATTCCTACTCCGATTTCAGTGAAACACCACTGATTTACACCAACTGAGGATGTTGCCCCAGGATCTTGCAAACAACAAAAGAATGTGTTTTGCAGTTTATGTTGTAATTCTAAGCTTCTACAGAAAAGGGAGTGAGAAATATCTGCTAGTAATAATTGTCCTGAAGGTAAATGCACCAGATATTAACATCATGTGAACTAATCAGGATTGTATTCAGTAGATCTTAAAAATTGGCCAACTGAATAATTCCTTTTTATAATCTGGGGTAACATGGTTTTCTGTTGAAACAGAACTGAATGGGCATGCACACAACAAAAAAGTAAAACACCAGAAATGTCTTTTACCATTGTTAAAAGGGAGCCACTGTAAGTGAATGAGGTAGGAGCAAAAAGAAAGATTCAGGAGAGCCATATGGTTGCTCATCTTTTGTCCTGAAGAGAAACCAAACTTCAGCCCAGTTTCAAAAAGAATGTAACTGGATGCAGTTCTACTGAAGTCAAATGACTACCGTATTTTTCGGACTATAAGACACACTTTTTTCCCCAAAAAAGTGGGGGGGGGAATGAGGGTGCGTCTTATAGTGCGAATACGGTACAGCAAGCAGTGTTCCCTTTGTAAGTAACAAGCTTAATTGTAGCCTCCACAGAACATAAGGAAGACACTTAACAAGCATTGATAGTCTCCACAGAAAACCAAAGAGAAGCCCTAATCTCCTCAGGACAGAGTCGTTAGTCTTTAAAAGTGCCACAGGACTCTAATGTCTTAAGACAAAAGGATATCTGGCACAGAAGTTCATCAGGAATGTGAAATCAACATAACCTGTTTACCTCTAACTTTTAAACTCTTGCTTTCTTTACGCATGCTTAATGAACTTATAAATATTACTTTTACCACCCCTGAAGGGCAACAGAGTCCTGCGGCACGTTTAAAGACTAACAGATTTATTTATCGCATGAGCTTTCGTGGGAGAAGATCCCACTTCGTCAGACGCTTTGAAGACAGGAAAGTTACAGAGTGGGAGGAAATTAAATGCAGGGGAGTGTATGA
>ML685768.1:12831396-12982337 GCA_007922175.1 Pelusios castaneus
TCATACACTCCCCTGCATTTAATTTCCTCCCACTCTGTAACTTTCCTATCTTCAAAGCGTCTGACGAAGTGGGATTTTCTCCCACGAAAGCTCATGCGATTAATAAATCTGTTAGTCTTTAAAAGTGCCACAAGACTCTTTTGTCTCAAAATTAAAGGAAAACATCCAGTTAATGGATTTAAATCAGATTCGATGGAGGTAGAAAGATTGGGTGTGGGGAAGGGGAGTTATATGATGGTAGGTTAACAGCAGAAGCTACAGCTATGCAACCCATCACAAGGCTAGGCTAGAGTAAGTGAAGGAATGTTTCAGATTAAAATTAGCAGTGCAGTGTTATCTAACAGCAACTCTAGGTATAATGAAGGACGATTATAGCTGCATTACACTGTGCAGTTTTTGTTGACTAGCTTAAAAATGCTGTTGATGGTTAATTTTTTTTAAAAAAGAAGTAGAAACTAGGATGATGAATGACATAAGAGGGAAGGCTAAATGTATTTTTGGGAGGTGGGGGGAGAAGACCAGGTTTTTTCAATACCTAAGGGAGACACAAAAGGATTCAAGAGTAATTCTTCCTACCAGAAAAGGAGAAAGCTTTATTATCACAGTTGAAAGCTGCAGAAGGAGAAGTTTATTAAGGGATTCTTCTTGCCAAGTTCTTTGGGTCTTTCCAGTCACAAAATACATAGAGCCAGATTTGGTCCTTCAATACACATATGTAACTTCTATTATCATCACTGATAATTGTGTGCATATATTCAAGGATGGAATTTGGCCTTGTGCAGCTGCAATTTGATTCTAATCTCCTTCAGATGAAAGTCATTTTATATTTCCTTATATGTTCTGGTCAGAAATATAGCCATTCAGTAATTCCAGTTCTGAATGCGAGTGTGTTTTGTTTTGAATAATGTCTGGAGGAAACTGCATGAACAGTGTGTGTGTTTTCAATGGCACATAAAAAGTAATCTCACGCTTATCTTTGTGTCAATCTACATTGCTCCGTTGTACATGTTCTATAGGCTGACTCTGACTCATATAATTCCATCCTGGGAAAACTGAAATCTACTCTATGTGATGAGCAGAATACATAGACTCCATTATTTATGGTAATAAAATGCTATTTCGCCTAGTCATTATGTACATTTAACACTATTCTAAGGAAATTATCAGAATTATATTTTCAGAGATGTTGTTATATGCCAGGGAGACTCCCTTGAAACCTTGTGAGAAAAGGAAGTCTTGTGAAAGAATAGGGAGATCAGGCACTCTGCTCCCCACTGTCTGGGAAGGGCAGTCACTCCTCCTCATTTCTCCAGGGAAAAGAAGGAACTGTCTTGGTAATATCTCCTTAATATTTTCATGCTTGGAAACACTGACTCAATGGCACTTTGTCCAACAGTCACCTCTCCTCTGGTGACCTATTGATTGAACGTCTGAGATGCTCACCACCAGCAATAAGGGAGCTTTGCTATTGAGCACTGGTTGGGAATTTTCTGATTGAAAAAGTGATTAATCAGAAAACACTGATTCACTGAAACCAAAAGTTTTTTGAAGGGGGTGGGGGAAAGCTGATTTTGATCAATCTCCAGATTAAAATGAAAAACTATGCAATTATCACAATGTCTCACTTCAACAAATCTGAAACAAAGTTCTCTTTTTGGTTTCAAAATTTTAGTTACCATTATTTTGGGGGTGGGTTGGGGGCTTTTTTGCTCATAAAAATTCAAGATTGACTTTTCATTGCAGTTCAGTACAGAAAATAGTTTGAAATATCAAAATCTCCCAGGATGGGAAAACTCTTTCCCATTCACCTCTATTCTTCTGTGGGCCAAGTTCATACATACATGAGAAAATCCGTCCACATTTAAACAAGTTCCTTGCTTCAGTATTTGGTTTGAAAACACCCAAGGGGATAATTAAAGCTAGATAGACATTGTTGAAGTGCTTTTTTGGATGAAACACTAGTTTTCTCAAAATTAAAAACTTCAAAAAAAAGTATGTCAGTTTCCAGTATTTCATGACACAGTAGTATTGTATAATTGGCTCCTACTGACATGGTGTAATTTTTTTATACCTTTTACAAATAATTAAGGACAGCTAGCACTGACTTTAATTTTAAAAATAGAATATTTTTGTGTCACTAAAAATAAAATTGAAAACCCATAAAATAAAATGAAAAGTGAAATTTCAAAATTCCAAAGCAAATACTTATTTAAAAAAAAAAATAAAAACCCCACTCTTGGAAATTTTGGCTGCCAGGACATTTATTTTCTATTCAAACCAGAATGAGAACAAATTCCAAAATGTCAATTTCTCACAAACTGGGAGTCCCAGGTTTTGACCAGTTCAGGTTAAGCTGCAAACTGTCTTCTTTGAAATGAAGTAAAAAAATCTTAGAAACACAGCTATTAATATCAAGTTTGTGAATCGTCCCCATCCCACTCAACTCAACACACAAACACATTCATACCGAGACAACAGAGTCTTGTGGCACTTTTAAAGACTAACAGATTTATTAATCGCATGAGCTTTCGTGGGAGAAAATCCCACTTCGTCAGACGCTTTGAAGATAGGAAAGTATCTTTATAAGAAAGTCTTTCTACAATAGACTAACACGGCTACCCCTTTGGAATTTGTATTCATACCGAGTGAGCCTCTTTCTGAGGTTTTGTTTATTCTGAATTTAAAGAATTGCTGAGCCAACCAGAGCCTGAACTCCAGAACTGGCAGTTTTGAGAGGTCTCCCCTCACTCCTGATCTCTCCTTTCACTCCCTGCTCCTTTTCTGCAAGTGAGGGATTATGTCAAACCTTTCATATTATGACTGACGTTAATATGACTGGCCTGGTCTGATTCCTACCATGAATCAGCAGAACAGTTTCTCTGCTTTACAACTACCTTCTTTTTTTTCCCCCAGAAGCCCAGAGGAAATAGTCATTCCAACACAATTAATAAAGGCTGTGTAATTAAATCTTGCAACTGTAAAAATTTAGGATTATGTGTTCAGTTTTCCCTGTCAGGCTTGAGCAACGCATTGTACGAGGTCAGTTCCCAGCTGTTACTGTAAGCAGGCACTCACGCTAGTCTCATCATGCTGGTTCACCAACATTTTTCAGTGGGGCAAATGACTATGTGCATTATGGAGGATGCACCAGCAGAAAATAGGTATAATTTGCATTTTTGACAAGTTCTCACTGTTGCATTATTTCAGCAGAGTTACTGATTGTTACACTATGTACTACTGCAACATGCCAGAATGATGAAATGCTGGCTCCCAGACAATAGGTGAAGCAGAACACACCCAGTATTGTCTGTGCATAAAGGGACTCTCCCAACTCATAAAGGACTTGAAACTGACAAAGAACCAGCAAAAGCTTAAATATCAAAGGGCATAGACTGCTTTCTATCATGTGTATAACAAATAGAAATAGTGACAGAGACTCTGTTTCTATTGTCCAGAGCCAGCAGTTTGAGGCATCAGCTCCCTACATTGTTCTCTAAGGAGCTGATACCCCACAAGTATGTCAGTCATGATTGAGGGGGAGAAATGATGTTCTTGAAATGGTGGCCTCTGTGGGTCCTCCACAGAAGATGGTCTTCTGAAGGGAACCTTGCTGCAGGACTTGTGTTGTTCTTTGTCAAACAAGTCTAATATCAAGTGATATGCTGGTAGGTTGGCATTTAGGAGGTGTGATCAGGCATACCAGCCCTGCCCTGACCTAGGGTGCATCTACACTTACAAATTAAGTCGATATAAGATTGCTTAAATCTACTTAATCTGCATCTACACTACATTTTCCTTAAGTCGATTTAAGCAGCAGCTTAAGTCGATTTAAGGAAAATTAAAGTCGACTTTATAAACCTCATTTAAAGTCGACTTTACTGGCTAAGTCGACTTTATTAAGTCGATTTAGATGCAGATTAGACCTAAATCAACTTTAAGTCGACTTAAAGGGCTTCAGGGCTCTCCCAATGCCCTCCCTGCCAGGGTGGCTGGCACAGGCAGAGCCTGGTGTGCCACCCCACAGGGCAGGATGGAGCCCTGCCCCCCCGCTCCTATGCTCTGCCAGTGTCCCTGTCCTGCTCAGCCCCTCAGCAAATGCTGAGCTCCCTGGCACTTGGCAAGGGGTGCCCCCCCTGCCACTATGGACCAATCCTAGGTCCACCTAGCCCCTACAAGTCGACTTAGGCATCCAGTGTGGACACTCTAAGTCGATTTGGCAGGGTCCCCTTTAAGTCAACTTAATTTTTTAGTGGAGACATGCTAAGTCGACTTAACAAAGTCGATTTAACAAAGTTGACTTATTTGGCCAAGTGTAGACATAGCCTAGAGAGGATTAATGATGCACTGCAGGCTGAGGAGCCATGCCACTTAACCTCTGCTGGGCATGCTCAATCTGGAAGTCAGCTAGAAAAGGAAGCAACCCGTCTCATTCTGGGCTGGCTGCTGAAAAGGAAGGAGGCAAATTGCCCACTGTCTTCAGAGAACTTTGACCCCAGAGCTAAGCACACCAAGTGAATTCTAGGTTGATGGATGAAGCTGGGAAAAGGAGCAGCACCAGCTGAGGACCCTGTAGGCCGTGGAGAATTTTGGACCACTGCCAGAGGAACCAGGATGGGACATAGCCTAGGGAATTGGTAAGACACTATGGTGGTAGGGTCAGAGAACCAGTCAGTATGTTTCAGGCGGATCCCCGATGACTCAATGGTGTGTACACCCATCACTGATAGGGATTCAAAGAGTCAGGAAGAGCCCAAGATCCCCCGACCCCAACATGCCAATAGACTGCCTTTTCCCACTGAGGTAGGCTGCTCTGCTGACTCCAGCCACTAGGCCACGCTGACCTCACTAACAGGGCTGCCTTATTGACACTGGCTATTGTGCTGTATTACCTTGTGAGATAGCCCAGGGTTGTAAATGGGAGACCCAGTCACTGGCTTCTATGGTTTTTCCCTGCCTTCCCTGCTCATGTGACCCAATACCAGTGACAGGATGTACCAGCCCCGCGATAGGAGAGGAAATTGTGTTTTCAGAAAAGAGGGAAAAAACCTTGGATAGCCTCTCTTTTCAACTTTGGAAACTAAATGGTATAAAGTTTTCTGTCTATAGTTCTTAACAAACTGTGCTTAGAATAATAGAATCATAGAAGATTAGGGTTGGAAGGGACCTCAGGAGGTCATCTAGCCCAACCCCCTACTCAAAGCAAGACCAACCCTGCTAAATCATCCAGCCAGGGCTTTGTCAAGCCAGACCTTTAAAAAAACTAAGGATAGAGATTCCACACACCCCGCCCCCCACCCAATCCATTCCTATGCTTATTAATAAATATAACTGGGAACCATTAATTAAGCATCCGTCTGAGTGCTTTACAGGCCATTGATCCAAAATCAGGACAGATATTTGTATATTCACTTTGCTTGTGCTTCATGTAGTACTGAAGTGTCATTTTCAAAAGCCCCATTCCAAATGAGCTAGGGCATTGATTGCTGATGGCTCAAATGTAAATGGCTAGAGGACACATTAGCATTAAGACTCTAGTGTAGATGTGGATATAAACCTTCCTTTGCACATCTTTGCAAAATGCAAGGATCATCAATGGACCAAGGTGGGTGAGGCAATATCTTTTGTGGGACCATCTTCTGTTGGTGAAAGACAAGCTTTTATGCTACAGAGAGCTCTTCTACAGATGTATGTAACTTGAAAGCTTGTTTCTTTCACTGACAGAAGATGGTCCAACTAAAGATATTACTAATATCTTGGGACCAACATGATCATCAATGAAATTCCAGCAAATTGGTTACTAAAAATAAAACTGACAAGGGGCCTTTTCTGCTGATAAAGTCTCCTATGTAACTTTCTGCTAGACTAGGGGAAAGTCTATGGATTCTAGGAAGTATAGACTCCCTGCAGCTGTTGCACTTACAAGCATTTAAAACAGCCCTGCTCCCTCAGAAGCCCTTCAGACTCACTTATTTGTGAAATAAGTGTGACGGGTAGTTTGTTTCAGGGAGGTTAATGCTCACTCTTGGTGTATACAGGAGACAAGGCCTCAAAGAAGGAGCTTATTATTGTGCCAACAAATTAGGCTGGCTGGGATATCTGTTTCAGATATTAAGCCTGCTCCTGGAAGAGATCTATTTGCATGATGGACTGCTGACCAGCATAAACCAAGAGGTAGTCAGTGCTTTCCGATATTGCCAAGGAAATACTGATAACAGGTGAAAGGGCTGTTGAATATTTTCTGCTTGTAGCATTTTATTTTATTTATTGCTCCAAGAATAAAATTCTAGCTTTCTGTTGGTCCTACTGTTGAGCCTCAGGCACTGGTCTTTGAAGCCCCATCACAATAATAAAAAATTAGATCAAGCTGATAAACTTTTATAAACCAGAAATTCCACTTAACCTGAATTGTTCTTACTGCGAGTTTTACTTGAAAAGGAGCTTTTTCTTGCTTTCTTTATTAATCCATTATTACTGCAGAGCTGTGCTGTTTATACATTTTGTTAAGAAAAACATGACTGCAGACAATCAAAATATCAAGTATTGTGGATATATTCTTATATCCTATTAAGGAGATTCATCTGCATAAAGCTCTTATTTATTAATAAAAGCAATTTAAATTGGCAACCCACACAAATCAAGTGGGGTGTCTGGAAGATGGGAAACCCTAATCATTATGTATGAGATTAAGGCCAAGTCTAGACTGATGGCAGCGAATTTGCCACTGTCATGTTTGATCTTTCTGGTTCGATTGAGCTGTCAGTGAAGACCCGCTCAATCGACCCAGAATTTGACTCAGTAAGTCCACCCCTTTAAGAAGAGTAGTGCTGAGTCAAAGGAAGGGCATTTCCTTTCGACTCAGTGCAGTAGAGACACAGCGGTAAGTGCGTATTAGATTAAAGTCCAAGGGAGATATGCAAATTATTTTATGTAGCTTGCATATCTCCATTTGACGGCTGCCAAAAACGGTGGTAAGTGTAGACCAGAGCTAAGTGAGCTATTGATGCATTCGAGGTCTGAAAAACGAGACAAGACCAGGCAGAAAATCATTATGCAGCTGACCAGGAGTTAGCTTAAGCTAACACATCATACATTTGTTTGATATATACATGATATCCTTAATACAGGAATTGCTTGCATGCTAGCTTCATCAAAAGCAAGAATCTTGGCCATTTCATAAATAGGGAAGTGTGCAAACCATTCTCTTCCAGAGCTCCTGAAGCAATTGGGCCTGCCCAAGTGCCATATCCTCCTGGAGTTGCCGCTGTCTGGGGCTATATTGTAAAGGCAATGCCAATACAAGAGCCATGCACAAGGGGAGGAGAGCAGGGACACAGTCCCCCCAATAATAGTTGGGGACACAGAACTTCTCCAGGCTTGGGGTCATATTGGGGAGTGAGATAAAACAAACTCCTCATGGGGTCAGGGCAGTAGGGAGGAGCAAATTCCGGCCGGGCTGGAACATAGAATGTGCCCCTATGAAAGGAATCAAATTTAAATTCCTGTGCATGCCCCTGGCCAAGACTTAAGTGGTCTGTTGTTGTGCAGAAGTCTTTCTTACTTCATCTGCTTTGGAGCAGACCAGCTATTACAGCCAATATGAAAAGTATTGGCAAATCTCATCTTCATCATGCTTCGTTTTAAATATGATTATTACTATTTTTAGGGAGTTACTTAAAACTTTTTTGCAGATACTCTAATGATTTCATTTCCTTTAAAATATATTCACTTTTTTATTTAAAAAATGGCAATGAGAAGGTACACAAATCTACTCAGTGAATAGATTTCACCAGAAAGGGATGGTATTAGATTTTTTGATCTATTGAGCTCTGTGATTCTGTCCAAAGTTGTTGGCCTCTGATTTGCACAGCTGTGATTTCATGAAGGTTACAGGATTTGAAATGCCTCCATAGGTCATCTAGACTAGTATGCATTTTCCCCAGTGATATATAATTTTTGAAGGTGAGGGTTCTCTGGACAGAGATGTTATTTCTCTGGCAGGAGGTAATATAACTGCATAGGATCAATATAGGCCGAGGAAGACAAGAGATGGCTCATGGGAGATAAGAACTATCCTGTAGCAATCAAAACATGACAAGGAAATGAGATACTGGCAAAACAAGGCAAAAGGCTTCCTGGGAAGGTAAAGTATCATATATGGGCTGATAGGGAAATACTAAAGTAAATGTGAAGAGATGAGAATATGTTGGAGAAACAGGCAGGACATCCAAGATAGATATGGAAGTAGCTAGAGAAATTCACAGATATGCTTTGGAAGATGAAAAATATACCACAGAGTCCAAGAGAATTGCTAGGGGACATAAAAACTGCTGAACATAGACAAAGGCTTTCTGAGGAGGATAAAAACAGGCTGGAAAGGCAGAGATAAGCACTAGTAAGATGAATGGAAGTAACCAAAAGACAGCTCCAGGACTTTGAAACAGGGAATACAGAGATGCCAGGGTCCAAGAAACAGGCACAAAGAGCATCCAGGAGATGATTAACAGATCAAGGTTGTTGAAAGCTGTGCTTTAGCAGGCATGAGCTTCCAGCTACCTTGAAAAGTTAGCAGATTTTTCTGGTGGTATACCAAGTGTAACATAGGGAAAATGGAACTCTACTAAGTTCTGTTTCCTTAGGGTTACGGTTGTGGTGGGGGATACAGGCGTCTAACAAGATCCTGTAAAAAGTATGTACATTATTATTTGATAATTGTTGTCAATGAGATTGGTGCTGTATAAAACAGTCTCTGTTACAAGATAAATGGGTTCAAATTGACAAAGCAACTCAAGCACTCACTTTTAAAACACAATTTTTTATTTCCAGTGCATCTTTCCAGGAATTATACAATGGAGGTGAAAATCCAGTGGACTAAACTCAGCCCTGCTCATATAGGTAGACACAAGGTGGATTGGTGCCTTCTTTCAGGGGATCTACTGAAAGGAATCACAACTTGCTCTCCTTCAGAGGCTCTGTTTAGAAGACAGTGTAGTAGAGGCTCCCAAAGGGATTTACTGAATCAGTGAATTCCCTAGCAATGACCATTCAATGGACACTTTGGGTGTGTCTACACTGATGCCTTAGGTCAACCTAAGGATGCTTAAGTAGACCTACAGAACTCTGTGTCCACACTAGACATTTGTTAAGTCTACTTAAGAGAGTCCTTAAGTCCACTTAATAACACCACCTCTGAAGGTCAACTTAAGGCTTAAGTCGACCTTATTAAGTTGACTTAAGTCACCTTAAAGCCAGTGTAAAAGGGTATGTCTACACTACAGGCTCCGTTAAGTCAACTTAACAAGGTCGATTTAAGTCGATGCTCCATTAAGTCAACTTAATAAGGTCGACTTTAAGTTTGACTTAAAGTCGACCTTGTTAAGTCAACTAAACAGAGTCGACTTAACTTAATGAGTGTAGACATAGCCAACTTTTTGAGCTGTGAAGGCCAGCTATGAGAACTGATGGATGTGACGATGCAGGTTCCTTGTGTCATCAGAACTCTTCTCTCTCAATGTATTTCTGCTGACCAAGATGCTCCTCCACATTCTATCCCAGTTTCTCCCAGTGCAGACTCTGAGCCTGATTTCCCATTGCCCTGTACCTTGTGAAGTGATCTACATCAATGCTACCAAATCAAAACAGTAATCACTTTGCACTGGTGTAAATGACTGGATAAGATGCAGAGAACAGGAAAAAAAAATCAGATTTATCCAGGGAAACTGGTCCATAATTGAGATAGAGAGGTGTTAGTACCATTATACAAGGTGCTGGTAAGACGTCACCTGGAATATTATCTGCAGTTCTGGTCCCCCAGGTTTAAGAAAGATTAATTCAAACTGGAACAGGTGCAGAACAGGGCTATTAAGATAATCTGAGAAATGGAAAACTTGCCTTAGGAGGGGAGACTCAAGAGTTTGGCTTATTTAGCCTAACCTAAAGAAGATTGAGGGGAGATATGATTGTTCTGTGTAAATACATCAGAGTGATAAATACCAGGGAGTGAGAGGAATAATTTGAGTACAGCACCAATGTGGACCCAAGAACAAATGGATATAAACTATCCATCAGGAAATTTAGATTGAAATTAGATGCAGGTTTCTAACAATCAGAGGAGTAAAGTTATGGAATAGCCTTCCAAGGGGAGCTCTGGGGGAAAAAAAACCCCTAGCTAGCTTCAAAACTGAGCTTGATAAATTTATAGAGGGGGTGGTATGTTGGGGTGTCCTCGCTTGGCAATTGACCGATTTCTGGACTACTGGTGGTGGATATGCCAATGACCTGAGATGGGACCTTAGATGGGGTGGATTCTGAGTTATTGCAGAGAATTCGTTCTTGGGTGTCTGGTTAGTGAGTCTTGCCCACATGCTCAGAGTTTAACTGATATCCATATTCGGGGTTGGGAAGGAATTTTCCCTCAGGGCAGATTAGCAAAGATTCTGGGGGGTTTTCACCTTCCTCTGTCATAGGTTAGAAGTTTATTACAAAAGTGGGTGGGTGAGGTTTTGCGGCCTGCATTGTGCAGGAGGTCAGACTAGATGATCTTATCAGTCCCTTCTGACCTTAGAATCTATGATGACTCTGTATTTAGCTGCAACGTATGGCTAACTTTGAATATCACCTGATGTTGACATCAAGTATCATGTCATGAAGCTGGCACACTAGACAGTCTCCTCCAGAAATAAA
This sequence comes from Pelusios castaneus, assembly GCA_007922175.1. NCBI lineage: Eukaryota > Metazoa > Chordata > Testudines > Pelomedusidae > Pelusios > Pelusios castaneus. Next base: position 12,842,077 of record ML685768.1, read on the forward strand.
CTGCAAGTAACTGGATTTTTACTCTTACTATTTACCATTTTCTATAGCCATTCATTCACGGTAGGAGGATTAGGGTTATTTCATTAATTTACATATTAAGTAGAAATGTGAGTAATTTCATGGCCTGGTATATTGTGTAGATTTATGTGCAAACTGGATATTAGCATTAACTAATCAGTCAGTTCCTTTGAGCACATGGAAAGCTGGAGTCATTAAAAATATGAATTTCTAGCATTCTGATTAAGATGCAAATATTTGTTCAGAAACCTTATGATTTACTGAAATGATGATCACGTTAGGTAAAAATGAGTCATAGACCTGGAGTACTGACAGAGTAAAACTTCCTTGCTTTTTTTTCTCCCCCAACACAATGGGGACTGCATTTTATAAGTACTTAAATATATGTGCACACCAAGGTCTACCTCCTTTAAGCTATTTAGTTTAAGCTCCTTTTGCAGTGGTAAAAAGCAATAAAACATAGGGAATAAAGTAGCCGCTGCAACAAGGATAAGTTAAAGTTGAATCAGATATGCTAAGCATGTTAACCACACCACACATCAGAGCAGTAATGATTAAATATTATAGGTCATCTCCTTCCCACTGATTCAGCAAGCAAATTATCACACAATAACTCAGGGCACCACCATTGGATTGTGAGCTAAAAATGTCCAGAAGCAAAGCATCAAAATCCTAATTATGGCTGCCTTTGCTACCTCAAAGTATGTCACAAATATTCAGCTGTCCAAAATGGAGATGAAATGACATTCCAAAGGTCACCTGAAGTATTGAAATCACCTTAATATTGATGTATTAATCCAGTTTTTATTTCCTCTCAATATTAAAGGACATTTTCAATATATTTTTCATCTTTATTTAAAATTCTTTTCTAATCTTTCTTTCAATATTCCTACACAGCATATTATAGGATTGTGCAAGTGCATGGGGCTAAAAGCATATTTTTTAAAGAGAAATTTAGACATCTGGAAAAGAACCTACAGTTGGATAGAAGTTGTATTTAGTATAATTAATACAGGTTTTTCTGCAATCCCATGTACTTGTCTTTTAGAAAAGAGGTGGCCATGATATTAAACACTGTCATAATGTATATGTACCAGGGGGCAGATTTAAGGTTATATGCTCAACTATACCTTTAGTATTTTCTACCTTTGGGTGCTTAATTCTGCAATTGTAACATTGCATATTTTTGCATATAACTATCTTATAATTTAGAACAATTAGTCTAAATTAGGAAGGTCTACACTTATCCCCAAGAAGGAGCTAATAAAGAAATAATGACCTTATGATTCGTCCATATCCCTTGTCCATATCCCTTCCATGCCTGATTCACAAACACAAAGAAGCACTCAACGCCTCCTCACACAGTTATCTGACTTAACCACCTAAATGTAAAATTATAGTTATTGCTCCACATCTACGTACGAAAAAGATGACCTTCATGCACTGATCTAACTATTTTGCACAATGACTAGACAATCTGGATGTTCCTAGGGACAAAAAATATATTATGTGTGTGATGGGATGCACATCCGTGCACTCCTAGGACATGACCTGTGTAACCTTTCTGTTCAGTTTTGCAAGGTAATTGTGTGATTTGATGCCAAATGCACTATACCAGATTCCTCTGTGAATGCTCAGAACGTATTCCACCTGATTACCATGGCACCATGTTTTCTACAGCAACATGTATGTACAGATGTGAAGCATGATACAGGGTTCAGACTCTCAGGACTATCTCTAGTACAGTGGCTGGAGATTTACATGTCAAAAGGGATGCTAATGTCCTCCCTGGCTCAGGTAGAAGTAGAGACAAACACACAACAGGACAGTGAGGGGAGGGGCTGCCAGCAGTTTGTAAAAACAAAGACACAGAGACTGTGAGAGGGAGAAGCTGCAGGCTTTTGGCTGGAGAAGACATCATCTTGCAACCAACTTCAAGCAAGATCGGGGCCCTGCCTGTAAACACTGAACAGCCGAACACCATGCACATAATCTTGGACTCTGAGGTCAGTTTAGGTAGAGGTGTTAGAGTAGCATGCGGTTTATACCTTTTATTTAATAGTGGTCACTCCTGACTCATTTATAGTATGTTTCTGCCTTGATTGGCCATGTTCTCACTTGAAATCAGGCTCTGATCAATAAACTAGTAGTTGTTTTATCTAAAGCTGTGTGGTCTTTAGAGGGTGTGGATGTGGGAGGCTGGGATGTGGGAGGCTTTGTTAAGTGGACGGATTTGAGACTGAGATGATTGGGAGTGGGTCCCAATCCCTGTAAGGCAGTGGCTCCCACTGTAGCATCTGGGGCTGGGTGTGCTTGCTTGAGGACCAACGCCGGTGTGGCTAGTGGATTTACACCCACTGCCTGGAACAAATTACATGCTGGGGGCTGGTGTGGACTGACTCAAGAGCGAGTGGTCACCCAGCAGAGCAGAGTGAATTGGGGTTCAGGAGCGGAGTTCGAGTGGTCATAGCAGCACACCAGACTGGATTTGGGGAGCAGCCTGTCAGAATATGTTTATAGAATACTTAGCACAATGGATCCTCTTGGCACAGCTGCAGTACAAATCACTGCCACATCCGGTCAGGGCTGGCGGCACTAGATAGTTGCCTTCAACTGTCCATGAATCTATGAACAATACCTCCATTTGGGGCTAGCTTGTCCAACGATGCAGCTATGTCCTCACTTCCACACTCCTCAGTGCCTCACATTCTGCAAAGACAGATAGCAGGTATTTTTATAGGCCTGGGGAAACTAGTTCAGTACAAATAAGGATACCTAACTAGTTGCCCATTCATATTGAAACTGAGTTATACTCTGAGAGTCAAGAGAGTTTGATTAACAACTCCCATCTCCAGTCCAGCCCTCTCCTTGAGGGAGAGAGTGAAGGTCTAATATCAACTCAACACCATCACTCAATCTCCCATTCACAATCATTATTTCTGGTTGTAGATTGCCTGGCCCTGATTCAGGAAAACATTTAAATGCTTAAATCCCATGTTGGGCCTCCTCACAAATCTGTGTGTGGCTGTCCTAGCTCTTCAGTAATCGATTGGTTCACTTATCTCTGGGATTTTCAGAAGGCCAGCCAGTCAGCTGGCTTCCAGTATAATCCATTTAGTTGTACATTGCCCACCGCTTTCAGCAGCATTCAAAGGCAGATATGCAAGTTATCGGGGTGGTGTTCAAGGATCATCTTCCCAATTGACTGAACAGGTCTTCACAGACCCACGCAGTAGATCCAGAAGATCAATCTGATGGCCATGAATTTGCTGCCATCAGTGAGGACAAGCCCTCTAATAGGATCATCCAGAGCTGAACAACAGAAGTAAATCTTTCTGTCTGCTTCCACTTGATCCTACATTATATGTTCTGTAGGTATTCATGTTTAGGAAATACATTACATGATTCAATCATGGCACAAAATTCCCCTGATCTTTTGAATTTTCAGACTGCTGATCTCATCACCACCACAACACCCTGGAAAACAGAACACAGTATGATCAATAAATCTAGTTATCAATTAACTCTCCTCTTATCCTTTCTCCCAACACTGACAGTTCCTGTATGGGATTTATTATTATTAACAACTCAGCCTTTAGAAATATTGTTGAGTGGTGTCCCGCAGGGTGGAGGTGGAATTAGACTGAGTAGCATTTATGCCATCATCTCTTTGGTATGTTACTTCCTTTCACTCTAATGTTTGGGAAGATCACACCCATCCCTCACATTCCTCTTGAACAAGTTGTATCAAAGAAAAAGGAGAAAGGAAGCTGCCCCACGAACTGCTGGATATCAAAAAGGAAGGTCTTAATTAAGTTATGGGATAACAATTTCTGCAGAAAACAGCCCTTCCTTCTCTTAGTTCAATTCCAGCTGTTTTAGCCATTTTACTAGCATGCTCTTAAATGAGGGTTCATAGATAACAGCTTATTCTCTGGGGTTATTTAATGCTTTTGGCTTGCACCTAAAAGGGACAGATTTGTTAACCACAGGAACCATTATAAAATCCTTAGAATGAAAGGATATTAATCTACTGGAAGCAACTAATGGTATTTATTCTGGCTGACCTTTCAGGCTGAGGTGAACTGATTAGGGCACCTATATCAGAATGTGCTAGTTAACATGTTTAGTAGTAACTAGCAATAGTAAATGGTTCTTTACTAGTCTGAATTTAAAACTCAACTTTTCTTCATCAGCAATAGCAAGAGCTATAAATAACAATGGGTGCATCTACACTTACAAGTTAGGTCAACTTAAAGAGGCTTAAGTTGACCTAAACTACTCCGCGTCCACACTGGGCTTTCCTTAAGTTGACTTAAGGAAAAGTTAAGTTGACTTAACACTTCATTTTAGGTTGATTTAATGTTTAAAATGACTTTATTAGGTCGACTTAAGCCAGTGTGCACAGGGATTAGCACCTAAGTCAACCTTATTAAGTCAACTTAAAGTGTTAAGTTAACGTAATAAGGTCAAAAAGGTGCTATGTCTACACTAGAAAAGTTAAGTCGACTTTTTTTAAGTCGACTTAATAAAGTCGAATTAATTTTCCTAGTGTAGACATAGCCAATAAGGCTGGGAAACTTAAGGCAAGAACATGACAAATGAGGTAGTGTGCTTGCAATATTTCTGCCTATAATATTTTAAGACATTTAAAGTATTGTTATGGAATTTTAAGAGACATATGCACAGTAAGAAATTCATTTGCATGGTTCAAATACAAACATTTAAGCATGACATATTCACCTTACTAAGGAGTACACTGTCACATTGTAACTCCATTATTGATACATTGAGTCTAATAATTTGACGTAACTAAAACTAATAGAATTTCACTCCTGACAAAAATAAAAGAAGTTAGCTCCACCAATACAAAAAGGTTTTATTAAACAACCTTTAAAAACATTATTTATTCCTTATTTGCTGAATTGGAGATTACCAAATTTGATACTGCCCCGTAAGAAACACATTCAGTCACTCCAGAGTACCATCATCACTTTCTGGATATTTTATATAATATTTGAACATTTCAACTCCAATAGACTACATTTTATTGTTGAATGTTCAGATGAGATGTCAAATCCAGCAAACATTGAGTTCAGTGGGAAAAAGATTGAGCCTTAAAATTGTAGAAACAGAAATCTAAAATCTCCGGTAACAGTGCAGGGCTCTCCACTCAGATGTTAACAATTTAGTGTCGGTCACCAGTAACAGAATCATACCACTGAGTTTGGGAAATTCCAGTTCTCATAAAGCTACACAAATATCACACAAAATATGAAGAGTGTTCCTACAGGCACACTTTTTAGTAACTGCTTCCAGAGATAATTGAGGGATATACTCATGTCACAGACCATTAGTAACTCTTTAACATGAAGAATATTTATTTTATAAAGTACTCAGTCACTGTGTTAGATGCTCTCTTCTTCATTCCTTGTTTCAGACAGCATACAGGATATTTCACTTTCTCACTTCCCTTCAGATTCTTGGGCTATTGGATCCTAAGCACACCACCAGCATTTTTGTTTATTTTGATATAGTTTAGTACAAAGGGCCTAATTCTGAGTTACAGTTAAATCAGTTTAAGGCCTCTTACAGGACTAGAACAGCATAAAGTGTAATCTAAATAATATGCTCTGCTTTTAAGGATCCTGTTACACTGCCAGAGTAGTTTGAAGCGGCCTTACTGTACATGAGACTCACGCACTAGGAGTACAGCACAGTGGCAGTCTGAAATCTGGGCCTCATTGTATCATTGGCAAACCTCTATTTGACTTAAATAAGGTAAGGATTTCACCCAGTGTGGTTAACTCGTACCTCAACAAGTTATTCAATGTGCCTGTTCAACCGTCTTCCTTTTCATGCTCTGTAATTATTCATAGTTTGCGTCTCTATTGATTCTTTGAGCCAAGCTAGATAAAAAGTAAGTTACAGAATTAAATGTATCCTTCTGCCATTTTGGCCAGGTGAGTTTTCTAAATCCCCCATTCATCTCCACATCTCCTCAAAGAAACCTTCCGCTATATGTCCTATCTATGGAAAGCTGAGTATCACTCACAGAAAGAAAACCTTGGCAATTAGCTCTAATCCTTCAGGTTTTGACTCAATATATAGTAAGTATATTAAGCAATCTGTAAACAGAAGTGGAGATAAGAACAGAAAGGATGCTTATGTTTTGTGAGAGAAATAAAACCTGGAACACTAATTAGTCATTGCAAATGCATGAATATTATGTTAGTGATTGTACAGCACCTAGGTTGCCAGCAAAACTAATATGTACAGGATTATTGACTTCTTTAAATAGTAGAATTATGATATAAAGGTGGCTAAAAAGTGAACATAGTTCACATGCACTAACACTGTCATAGCTGTGCCTCCCATGTGTGACTGAAAAATGTGTCTGTTCACACAGGCATATAGTGTGAAAAAGTCAGACCTGAGGGCTAAAGGAGGGTGCTGGAGGGTAGATATGTTAGCCCCAAACTTAGTAACTCCGTGTTCCCAGGGTAGCTGGGGCAGGGCTGACTTGAGCCAATTGGAGCACTTGGAGGTAGTTGGAGCATCTGACAACAATTAAAGCACCTAGAGTCAGTTGGACCACCTGAAACCAATTAAGGCACCTACAGTCAATTGGAGCACCTGACACCAATTAGAGCATCAGATAAAAAGCCCCTGTTGCAGCCAGGCAGTGAGGATTTTGGGTGTGGTGTTAAGGTGGAGGTAGGAGCAGAGTTTGAGTGTGGAGGAGAACAGAACAAAGGAGATCTGAGCCAGATGGAGCTTACCAGTAGCTGTTACTGCCAGCACCTGGGAAGTAAAGGCAATCAGAGGAAGCTTGCACAGATGGACCTTAGGGGTGGAGATCTTAGCCCCAGGGTAGGAATGACCATGGATCTATAACTCTGGGAGTTTGGAAGTGGGAAAACTGTGCCTCAGCTGGCTGCCACAACCTGAAGCACAGGACTCACAGGGACTGAGATCACTCAGTCTGCCACAGTACATTTTTTCATCTATTGTCTGAGTTTTCAAAACATGGCCTTTAAATATAATATAGGCAAAGTTACATAGCTCATTTAGTAGTTTATTGATGTTTGGTCACAAATCAAAGAGAGCTAATTCCTAAACTGTGCATAATTATGGGCCAGGACAAACTTCAGTAGGTTCATTTCAGATAAATATGGAGATGTTTGAAGGCTTATTTGAGCTCTATGATTTATTCACTAATTCATTATTTTCCCTCCCTTCTTCCTAACTCAACTGGCCTGATTCAAAACCGAGGCTCTGAATGTGGCTGTGAATTTGAGTTCACATCTCAAAACTCTAACAAGCAGATTTAGAAAGTCAGACTTCTAAAACTTAGAAAGATTTCAGGTTCTGCTATATTTCACAGACCCCAGGACAATAATGATGCATTAGGATTTCCTAGTGGTAGGTGCAACAGAATGCTCTATGGTTTTTATTTTATTTTAGCCCATATTAAACTACTGCTAGAACTTCTCTCTGATTTCCAAACAGGTTTTCCCCTCCCTTCATAAAAAAACACACACAACTGTATGAGTCTGGTTCTGATACTCAGTCTGTGGCACTCTATCAAGTTGCTTTCATCAGACAATAGCAAGCCTAGATTTCCAGCCTTTCTGAGATCCCATTCACTTCCACATAGGAAACAGGCTCAGATATAGGCAGAAATTGGGAAAGGAACATTTTTTTTCCTGAGCTACAAAAAAAGATTTGGGATCAAGATTTGAGTTAAAGACCCACCAAATCCTCCCTTCTGAGCTGGACCCCCATCACTAATCACCAAATTACTATACAACTTAACAAAAATCAGCTTGATTTGCATTCTTTCTGCAAAACAGAATGGGACTGTCACACAAAATACCATTTAAATCCATGACAATTATATCGTCTCTTGAAGGTTGTCTTCACTGCAAAGGGATTCCTCTCCCCCTGAGATTGTTACCTTGAAGACAAGCCACTGTAGTCTTTACCTCAAAGTAGCTGGAGTATAAACCTCAGATGTTGGGAATATAAAGTTGATCTCATTTAGCTACACAGAGGTAAAAACTACCCATGCTTTGTCTCCATTTAAGATTTTACATCAGGGTATCTATCCTGAGTTAGCTATCTGTAAAGTAGTCAAAAGTTTAGCAGCTGCACTCTTTGCAGCTGCACGCTTCTGATTTTGTATAACCGGATATCCATCCTATCAGTAGCAAAGTAGAACAATAGGTTGGAATTAGATTCGGGATGTGGTGGGTATTCCCTTCCTATGAAGTAGAACTATGTAAACCACTTCACTGGTAATCAGGAGAACACCGAAAGAATGTTAAAAGCTAAGTAAAAGAGCAAGCTATAGAAACCTAGATAGAGAAAAGGGATCAGACACTCACTGGGGTCTGGACTGTAACCCTACCCCTGAAATGAGGGGCAGTGCATAACGATGCTTCACCAGGAGTAGGACATGAATCAGACTGTGACTCTGAATCTCAATCTACAGCTCCCTGAGGCTCATAGGGAAATGGCTCCTGACAAGCTCTGTTATCCCAAGTTGCGAGACTCAGCTCCCACTAAGATGCTTCAAGTGGTCCTCAGCAGCTCATAGAACCAGATCTTTGGATACCATGAGAGGTTTTGAAGGGCTACAGGTATTTAACTAGAACATGATTTTCATAGCAACTTCAGTATTATCTAGTGGAGAAGTATGTTGAAAGTCAGAGGTGTCTCATTATAAACAGAAATGGGGAATTTACAGATTTCAGCTAATCAATTCAGGACTGTATGGAAAAATGACACACACTAGATTTCATTGTGGGAACTTGTGAAGGAAAGAACTTGGGGGTGGGTGGAGGGAGATAGGAAAGCATGTTCCAGAGAACATAAAGAGGCAGTATTTCCAGCAAGCCAAACTTAGAAGCCTCCTTAAAGGGATCGACCTCTCTGACATCCTTGATTATAACTCATATCAGATGTGTGTATTAACCTGAATTAAAGATTAACCAAATGTTTAACCATAACAGGTATTTTTCTTATAGGGATATTACAGTCCTGGGCATGAAGATTAATTATATCCTATAACATGCTCTCAGCAGTGTACTGCTTCTATTCTAGCTCATACATAAACCTGACAGTAAAAGGAGGAAGAGAGCCAAAAGTGCCATCAAATACAGGAAATTGGTTGTTAGCCTAAAAAGAATGGGGGTAGGCATGACATCTGGTGTGAAGGGCTCAAGCAATATTCTCCCATTAAAAAAATACATAATTCAAGAACATAAAGAAGTAGGACAGTACCTTTCAAAGGACAGACTCCAAAGGTTCCTTTAGAAAGGGACCCATACTTCTGAAACATGGAAGAGAAAAGCGGCTACAGAATAACCCACCAGAATTTAACAGTACAGTGGAGATCTGTGAGAGGAAAAAATAGCTACTACCTGCAGGTACTGCTGTCACCAGAGGAACTCAGACTGGGAGATAAAACAGATCAGGTCAGGCTGGTCTGAGCCCACTGATTTTCCATGCCTAACAGGTCTTACGTTCTTAAGAACTTCATGCATCCAGGAGGGATCTGACACCCAAGAGATGCTCCTGCCAATGCATGACAGAGACAGCAGCCAAAAGGAGAAGAAAGGTCCCTGTCTGCAGTGGAAATGTCAGTGGTGGTGGGGAGCAGAACAGATTTTGTACAGTCCTCCCTAATGAAGAGCCCTGTGAGAGACTCAGAAGCTGAGGTGCTGCATGTTCTTAGGGGCATGGCTGGCAAGACAAACAGCTACTCCATGGGCGTTCTGCCCTCCAAGTTTAGTGGAAATACTGCTGGGAAAAGATAGCTGTGTAGTGCGAGCAATACTAACTTTTTCTGGCACCTTCTACCGTGCATGGAAAGAGCACAGGCACAGTAGTGTGAAAGCCATTTTTGCCATGACCCCGGAAGCAGTGCATCAGAGTGGCTTTCCTCGTGGACAATCCCTAGGTTTGGAATCTATCTATACATATATTTTTTTAAATTATTGTAGTTATGAGGGGGGAAGGAGTTCAGTTGCATGGGGGAGGGGATATTGAAGGGACAGGGAGAAGGGAAACAGGCAGGGGAGAAAAGGGGAACAGGCAAGTATTCAGTGAAGAGGTTGATGGAGAGAGGAAGGGTTGGAGCAAACAGCCAGTTAGCAAAGGGCAGAGAAAGTCCAGTCACAGCAGAGGAAAGTTCACTTTTCAGGACTTTTTAATACTTTTTCCCCTCCCAGCGCCTTTCTTAGGGGTGGGGATGAAATGATCATAAATTATTGTATATTCTTTCCTTCAGACATTATGTTGTGCCCCCCAGAAGATTGTTAGGGATTTAACTCCTATACGAGAGATTCATTTTACTCTAGAAGTCGTATAGCTAAGAGTAAACAACATAATGATTCTGTGAAGTTGCATAGCATTAAGATCAAGGAGTAAGGTGATCTGCCTCACCATCCTTGGTGAAACTTGTTTCTTGACTACATGGCTTCTCAAGACAAACACTGTTCTTTTATCAGCCCATAGGTAGAACCCCATCTCTGCTGTTCAGTTTGTTGCAATCAGAGAAGGAAAATACCTTCCCAGTTATCTATCCAGCAAACTAGAAAAAGTCCAGTAGCAGGCAGTAAAAATGATTAAGGGCTAGAACACACGACTTATGAGAAGAGGGTGAAGGAACTGAACTTGTTTCTGCAGAAGGGAAGAGTGAGGGGGAAGATTTGATAGTGGCCTTCCACTACCTGAAGGAGAGCTCCAGGGAGGATGGAGATAGGCTGTTTTCAGTGGTGGCAGATGACATAAGTAGGAGCAATGGTCTCAAGTTGCACTGGAGGAGGTCTAGCTTGCATATTAGGGAAAACATTTTCACTAGGACGATGGCGAAGCCGTGGAATGGGTTATCTAGGGAGGTGGTGGAATCTCCATCCTTAGAGGTTTTTAAGGCCATGCGCGGATGATTTAGTTGGGGTTGGTCCTGATTTGAGCACTTGGACTCCATGACCTCCCAAGGTCCCTACCAACCCTAATCATCTATGATTCTATGTTCTCTCTGCTAAAAGCACAATCGTGTTTGAGATCAAAACTTCTTACATTTGGCACACATTTTAAAATTACACTCCCAATGAACATTTAAATCTTTGCTCTGTATTGAACACGCTGTCATGTTGTAGGACAGGTATTATGCAGCTTCGGAAGATTTCCTGCTGGGCCACTAATTTTTGAGGCCCTTTATGTAAGGCTGACAAAATATATGAAAGACTTCAACCACTTCTGCTCCTTACCTTTCTACGAAATGACTATTTACGATTCATCATCACAGGCTTTCCAGGGGTAAGGTCTATAATCACTTAGCCTGGTTTGCTGCATAACATGACCTGTAGAATTTCACCATTTCCCTACTGAATGTTTTTAATTCCATTAATTTGTAGCTGATAAGAGCATATTTTTTAGGCTCTAAGGTGCCCACTCTACTGAAAAGTGTCCTTAAGCAGTAGGCAAATAAATCCAACATGCTACTGAAAATGTTTTTACTTCCACTCTATGCCAGCAGTAAGTGGAGTTTTGTTTGTTAAACTGTGTCTAAAATGGTTTTTGTAAATGATTCACCATCCCCTCTTACATAAAACTTATTTTATAAAAGCATTTCTGCTAATTTGTCTTTTTTTTTTTTTTTTTTTTCCTGCTACCTGTGCACAGGGAGGAAGCCTCTGGGAGCATTTAACTTCTACTCATAGGTGGAGTCTGACCACTTAATTTAGTGGGGCAGCTGCCATAGCCAGTGGCTAGCCCCAGCCCCGCCCCTTCTGCCCAAGGCCCTGCCCCTTCTAGCCCTTCAGCCCTCATACCCCTCCCTGGCTCCTGAGTGACCTGAGCGCCACCAGACACCAGCCAAACCGGCCACAGTGCTGGAGTGCCTCAGTACCTGTGGCGGGTGGCCCGAGCATCCAACCCCAATTCACTCCAACCCCAGGCTGGCCAGCCCACCTCATCCCCAGGCTGATTGCCACTTGAGAGCTGCTGGTCTGACTCATGCCAGCCCTCTGCCTCCAAGCTGGCCTGTAGCCTTCCAGCCCACTGACTCACCACACCACTCACCACCTGGCCAGTGCCCATTCCCAGCCGCTGGAGCACTGCTGGACCAAGCATTTCTAACCCCTGGAACACTGCCAGCCCCAGTCACACCATCCCTCCCCGAAGCTGGCCTGCAGCCTGATAGCCCAGTAACTCAACCCAGCCAGCAACCTACCTCCAGGCTGATCCTCACCCCCAGCCAGGAGGCCAGTGGCTGCTGCCTGCCTTCTGGACAGGACTCTAGCAACAGCAGCCCCCTCCTGTTTGGTTCTGGTGTGCAGCCTGAAGGGAGATGCCCCCACTCCCAGTCAATCAGCCATCATAAATTTGGGAGGGTATTGCCCCTGCATGGCCCCTTGAACTCCATCCATGGTGCTACCCTGTACCCATGGTGCTACCCTGAACCTTGTCCCCTGCACACAATATGACAATGCTTTTTATAAAACAGTTTCATAGGCAGCTTCCCCTCTCCCCCCAGGCTCTTCCACACCCACCACGAACACTTGATTTATTGATAGGGTCAGCCATGTAATTTTTTTCTTTAACCCATGATGTTTAAACCATCACTTTTTTTATATAGCACAAGCTTTAAAGGGAGGCACTTGCTGTATGGAAGGGTTGATTTTTAGTGTATGTGAAAAACTGTCTCCAAGATTTTTTTCCAATCAGCTTAACTGGGAAAATCCAACATTTCTGTCAGAGAACAATGTTTAAATCAAAGAGATGAATTGGACAGAAGGAGGTGGTAGAAGGCTTGAACCCTGGGGTGTATGTAGCCCACAAATTTAAAGGGCAAAATAGCCAATGTATGAAGAGAACTGAGAATTGCAAGCATTCACTTTTTGAGGAGGTCACCTCTCTTTTCATTCTTCTCATGCCACTGTTATGGGGATTCCTATATGCATGTGAATAGAGGATTTAGATTCCCTGGGACATGCCACAATTCAGACTACATCTTAGCGAGTCACCTACTGTACACAGAATAAGGCACCGCTAAGACTAAAATTACATACACAGCCAGCATATAACAGCACCAGGTTTAGGTTAGATATTAAGGGGGAAAGAATTCTATTTATAAGAGTAGTTAAGTTCTGGAACAGGCTCCCCAGGAAGGTTGTGAAATCCCCATCATTGGAAGTTTTCAGGAACACGCTGGACAAGCAGATCTCAGGAAGGCCTAGATGTACTGGGTTCTGCCTAAGAGCAGGGGAGGGGAACAGCAGGGTGGGGGTGGGGGCAGTTGGCCTTAATGACCTCTCAAGGTCTCTACCACCCCTACATTTCTATGACTCATTTCTATCCTTTGTGCAAGTCAATCAAAACACAGTGGTCATCAACAATGAGCATGCCAAAAATACAGAACACATCAAAAGGACAATAACAGTGAAGATGAAATCAAGAAAACTGAGAGAGAATCAAATAAGCAGTGCGGCCAGAAAAACAATTCTGTCTAGAAAGGCAATTCAATCCACAGAAAGGCTAATAAATTCCATGTACTCTTTCTGTTTTAACAACCTAACAGCCAGCAGATCCCCAAGAAATCAGAAAATTGATCAAAATTGATCTAAACCAGTCACCCATCCCTCAAACAAGGCATTTACCAAACATCTATCAACACCTCAATATATCAGCACACATACAAAATAAACTTCTAACATGAATGGAAATATAGCTATGGAACCTACATCCACCTCAGCAATCCTTTCAGTCATTCACTTGGGGTTTATAGACCTTGAAACTCAATCAGAGCCAGAAAAATGGAATAAATGAAAAGGTAACCTGCTCTTCTCCAAGAAAGTGGTCCTTCTCAGTCCAGAATAAACAGAAATGCTCATTTGTAAAAGAACAGCAGGGGGAGTGAGTTTCTAGAAGGGGATTGAGCCCTCCCCAGACTCTGTCCCTGGGAGTTAGGATGAGTCTCCATACAGGATTGCTGTCACCATTCTTGTGCTCATTATCAAGCAGTTTATTTCTTACCTGATGTAGTGGTTAAAGTATAATTTGACGGGCCCCGGAACTTTCCTAATCTCCAGGCCCCCTTCCTGTATTGTCTGGGCCCCCTTTATGCGTGTGTGGGCCCCAGCCCAGGTAGGCATTTGCACCCACTTCTCAGTACCACATGCATCGGTTATCGCTCCATAAAAATACTTATAATTTTATATGGTGTTTATGGGTATAGCAGTTATTGTCACAAACTAGCAAACACTGCATAATACAATAAGTATTGTGATTAACAACGGTGGGGCGTAGGACCTGCCAGCAGCCAGGGCAGGGCGGAACAAATGTTCCGCTGGATTTTTCTATTTTTAGGGGCCCCAGAACTCTGGCCCCTCAAATTTGTGAGCCCTGGAACTGTGTTCTGGTGTGTTCCCCCTTACTTTAACCCTGACCTGATGGCTCCCTTCTTTCTCTTGAGAGAACCTAAGTCCTCCTTTGCCCTTACCTTCACAGCTTCTCTTCTCTGCACCAAAGGTCTGATTTAGAACTTGACCCATCTGACATGTGACATAACTCATTCTCTCCACGTGGAGCGGGCCAAGGCAAATTTGGTGTGCTACAGGGTCCCAAAAGGGATCAGTGACTCTGTAAGAGGGTGTTGGCTCTATAAGATGAAGAGACACATGTAGCTGCAATCAAGGAAGATCTCTTTATAAAGTCTGAATTGACAAACAAAGACTTGATTCTTTAAAAGTTTTCTCTTCCTCTCTTGTCCCAGTATGTAACAATTAGTTCAATTCAGGACTATAAATAGGCCAGAGTCACAACAGGATCATCTGGAGCTGGAGCCAAAGTCAGACTGTCTCAAAATCCAAGGGTAGAGTTCTAAATTTGGAGGTTTTACATTTTAGGAATAGATTTCCTTCTCCATACTGGGAAAAATTGGAAGGGGTAAGGTCAGGGGGAAGAAATTGTGGCAAGGATCTCCTCATAAAAAGACCCTTTGGCAGTTGGGGTTCCATTAGTGGCGGAAAAGTCTGCAGGACCATTCCCTAGTCCTCAGGCACCTTATAGAACCAACCAAACAAGGAGTCCTGTTGCACTTTTAAAGACTAATACATTTATTTATCACATGAGCTTTCGTGGTAGAAAATCCCACTTAGTCAGATGCTTTCTTCAGAGCTCATGCGATAAATAAATGTGTTGGTCTCTGGCTATGTCCACACTGGCAAGTTAGTTCGAATTAAGGAGGCTTAATTCAAACTAACTAAAGCCATGGCTACACTAGGCTTTAATTAGTTCGAATTAAGGGCTTCCTTAATTCGAACTAATAACTTTGAATAGTGCATTAGAAGTAAGGGTTAATTTGACCTAACTAGTTTGAATTAACCAATGTGACCATGTTAATTCGAACTAATTTCTTAGTTCGAACTAACCAGCCCATTGAAATCAATGGAGATCGCCAATTTGAACTAAGCAAGTCCCATGAATGCCACTTGCTTAGTTCGAACTAATTTTTTCTAGTTTGAATTAAGCTAATTCGAACTAACTAAAATTAGTTCGAATTAGTTAGTTCGAACTAACATTCGAACTAAATTTAGTAAGTGTAGACATAGCCCAAAAGTGCCATGGCTACCCCTTTGGAACTTACAGAACCAAAGGTTAGCAGGGGGAGGTTGGGCTGATTGCATGGAAGCTCTGTATCTGCAGCACTGCTGGCATCTTGTCCCTATCGCAGCACTGAAGCCATATGACTGGGGCTCACCTCAGTCATGCAACCCCACAGATCACCCTTTGAAAGAGATCAACACCATGGAAGCAGCTCAATGGAAAAGATAACATGGCCTTTGCCTTGTGAACTCTTCCAGCTCTCAACTCTGCAGCTCCTTTTGATGCTGACTTGTGAAATTACCTTGCAAAACATTATCTTGAACATATATGAGGCTGCAGATTTGCCTCAACCACTACTGAACATATTTCATTATGTGTGTGTTATGCTTTCATTGTAGAGAAAGGGAAAAAAAAATAAGTAAGAAATATAACCTGACTCTGGGAAGGAGATGATGAAAATGACACCTTGTGAGAGATGGAGGTACAGCCAGACCAAATTGAGCTGTTTTTTTTTTTCAATAACTGCCTTACATTTGCTTATCCCTGCTCCCCTAATGCACTATTCTGAGGAAATATGAAATGCTGCCAATTTTTTTCTCCTTATAACAAATCTCCATTATGTTTTTCTGTCATTCCTTTCAGTGGCTATGAGTGCCACCCTCTTGTATTAAGAGTGCATTATCATCCTCTGACTTTCCTAGGGAACTTGCTTCATTTCCAGACAGATGTGCAGGAAAGAAAATTTGATTCACACTAGACAAGAATAACTCTCTCACTGTTGGTATCATTGGAATGAGCCTGCATGTGGGATGAGAGAAGACAATGACTGGATTTCCAATTACAGTCAAAGTAATTCAGAACAAGCTATCCGTCCAAATACCTGTCGGTGATTGGATATCTCTGGCAAAGAACCTGTAATCTAGCAAAGTCATCCAAGAGAATCTAGTAAGAGCTTGTTTAAGGCCTGGTCTACCCTAGGGTCATGGTTCTGCTGACCCAAGTCACCTGTAGCATCAACTTAGTTACTACACTGCTGCAAGAAGTGTAGCACTTAATTCGATATGGATGTGTCGACAAAGAGGCAATGTAGATGTAGCATTGTGTAAGTTGACTGAATTGGCCTCCATTGGATGTCCCACAATGCTTCACTGTGACTGATCAGGAGATCATTGCACAGTAGCCAGGTACACAGGAGATAGCCCCTCCCCTCTCAAATCCAGGAATTTTTGAATTCACATTTCCTGTTTGATTAGCATGGAGAGCTCGCCAACCATGGCAACTGAATGCCCAAAACACACTCTAGCTTAGAGTATATAGAAGATACTGGATATTATTGGTCTGTGGGGAGAAGAGTCTGTGCAGGCACTGCTCTGATCCAGCCAAAGAAACAACATCTAAGAAAAGCTTGCACAGAGCATGGTGGAGAGGGACGACACCAGGGACACACAGCAGCGCCTCATGAAATTCAGAGAACTTGGGCAGATGTACCAGAAAACAAGGGAGGTGAACAATCATTCCGACTGTGCACCAGAGACATGTTACTGCAACAATGAGCTGCAAGGAATTCTCTATGGCAACACCACCACTACTTCCAAAAGTAGTTTGGCTATCTCCCGGGAGCCTGAGTTCTGGACCTCTGCAGGCAACGGTGAGGAGGACATCATGGATGAGGAAGAAAAAGAGCGGGAGGAAGGGAGATGGGCTTGTGAGGAATCCATTCTCTCCAAGAAAGAGGACCTATTTTTAAGCCAGGAGCAGTCCAGCCAGTTGCAGGACAGCAGGGTGGCTGACTATGAGGCTGGGGAAGTACCTTTGGTGAGTATGCAATTCCAATCAAACTGTAGGGGTTACATGCTCTTATATTTTACATGTAATATGAAGAAAAAGCAAGGTGCAGTGGGTATCTGCTTCCCCAGTGGCTGCTCTGGCTATGAATAGGGTGACCCCCCCCCCCCCCGAAAAGACTGTGAACAGGGATGGCTCAGGAATCCTCCACTGAGATCTCCAGGAAACTTTCTTGTCCATACTTGGCAATCCTTTGCAGGAGGTTTCTGGGGAGACCTGCCTTCTTTCTTCCATCACAGTAAAACACTTTCCCACACCATTCCAGTATTAATTCTGTTGACTTCATTGCAATACACAGCATAGCAGCATAAAGACCAGGTCTGGACCCAGATGCTTGCAGCATCTGCTCCCTTGCTGCCTCTGTTAGCCTCAGGAGATTATATCACTTAGGGTCACCTAGGGGAGATGGTGGAAGTTTTCATTACAAGTGCTTGTAACACAGCCAATAAAGCATGTGATTTCCAGGTCCCTCAATCACATTTTCCCTAAAATGCTCATGGTTTGGTTGGTAGGGATCTGCATTGCCCTCAGAATCTGAAAGTCCAAGGAAACTTCTTTGGTAAGGGAAGCAGGGATGGGCTTCCTTTGTTTTCTTGTGGCTACAAACTTTCCCAGCCCCCCTTTTGGCCCCCAGAGCCACTTTGGACAAAGATCTCAATTTGGGAGGGTTAACGCTGGTCCACGGTCTCAAAGCACTGTCCATATTGCTCAGGGGGAGGAGGTGGGGGACAATGTGCCCACCTGTGCTCCCAGCGCAGGTTTCCCACAAGTTGCAACACAAGTCTCATTGTCCATGCCGCTGGGCCATACTCACCAGGACTGGATCAGCAAAGCAGTTTATTAAATAGCTCAGGATTCTAATCATGTTCTGGATTGAATTTGAGCCTAATAAGTGTAGCATGCCTTACAATGGAAAGCTTGGCATTCCGCACAACCGCCACACCAGCAAAGAGGCTGTCACAGATTAGAAGGTGGAAAAAGAGAATATGTGATGACATGTTCAATGAGATAATGAACATCTCTGGGACAGTGGACACAGAGCTAAAAGCCTAGGGGATTTTGCTGTCTGAAAAAAACTGGACATGGAGAGCATCCCAGAAGCATGAGCTTGCCACGCAGGATGAGATACTGCAGATTATGAAGGATCCATTAGACATGTTAAGATGTATGACTATTGATATCGGGGCAGGGAGGGAGGGAGGGGTTGGATTATGGATTATGAAGGATTCATTACACATGTTAAGGTGTATGACTATTGATATCGGGGCAGGGAGGGAGGGAGGAAGGAAACTGCATCATGGGAGCCAACCCATGGGAGCCAGCCATTCCCCCCAACAATGTTCTGGTCATCATGGAGCTCTGCAAGCCCTTCCCAAAACTCCCTTTGACTACCTGCAATGAGAACTAGCTACCCACGGTGCACTGCTCTGTGCATCAGTCAAGTGCTGTTAATGAGGATGCACTCTACGGACACAATGAGCGTGGTGTGGACATGCCTAATCAATTTAAATACTGGATGGCAAATTAAATTAACTCAGTTTGACTTTGTAGTGTAAAGATGCCCTAAGTGTTTATTGCTGGGAATTTAAGTTCTAAAGGTATTAAACAATGCTTGAAATCAAAGAGTGAAGAAAGACCTTTCAGGGGGTATTCACATCAACAAAGCAATGTATAATCTGGTGTGGCAATCAGCCTTTAACGCGCTCTGATTATCCTGTTAACTCCCCTCTCTCTCTGCCTAACAGACATTTTTAAGGTTCATAGCTCCCGACTGATCTCAATCAAGTCATCTTCTTCTTCTTCCCTTTGCTGGTATGCATTAAGTATAGTCTTAATGTACATGATCACATACTATTTTTTCCACAAGTTCCCTGTCTGATTCATTGCACAGGATGGACACACAAGAGGCTATAATTAAGGCTACATGGACAACTCTAAACTTGCTATTCTCTAACTTCCATATGTTTGACTTTGCATGTAAAACCT
The DNA here is from genome assembly GCA_007922175.1 of Pelusios castaneus. Classification (NCBI taxonomy): domain Eukaryota; kingdom Metazoa; phylum Chordata; order Testudines; family Pelomedusidae; genus Pelusios; species Pelusios castaneus. Next base: position 12,861,544 of record ML685768.1, read on the forward strand.
TGTGTTTCAGGGTTGAAAACAATCTCTCACTACTGGAGATTGTGGTCTAGCAGAGCAGTTGCTTCATCTCTCCCATTGTAGTTTTCTGTCATAGAGTCAGAGTTCACTTCAGCAACACCTTCCAGTTAATGAATTGAGCAAGACCCCTGGCACTATGTCAAAGCCACTCCAGTGTTACAACAGCCCCATTGTTGCTTCAAAAGAGCCTCACTCCATCCACCTTTTTCTTTCCTCCCTTAGCAATTTCCTCATGGCGTTCACAGCCACTGGTGAGAAAATACCTTTGGGGCTGGACTCAGAATGCTTAGGGTGTAGGCAAAATCAATGGACCAGAAGACGGGAAAAAACCAAAGACTCTTCCAACATCTGTTTCTTTTTATGAGATTTGCTTCCCAAATGACAACAGTGCTGCAAAAATAATTTTAAAACTCTGTCTATTTCATTATACAATAAACATGATGCTGGAGACAGCAGATGAAAGGCATTTCAGCTTTCTGCTACCCACACTAAGACCACAGAGGGATTTGAGCATAGATAAAACATTCACATTTTGGAAACAGCAAGGAGGGGTTAAAGATTCAGATGATTCATATATCTATGAATTTATCAAAAGACTCCAACTAAAAGCAGAGCCTAAGGAAACCAGCCCCAGAAGCAACACAGCAAAGCAGAGTTTTTGCGGAGGGGGGGGGATTGTGTACAAGATCTTTTCCCAACAGTGAAGGCAATGTGTAAGATAGCATGAAGCTGCTTGTTTGAAAATTGTACAAGTTGGTAATGGAGGTTGGCATCATGGGCCAACTGGAGGCAGGAGTTGACATTTTGATAGTGAGTGAGTATGGGTAGGTAGGGTGAGGATAAGCCATAAGTGGCCTGGAAGGGGAAGGCACATAACTTATGTTTTGGTATGATAGAGAAGAGAGCTGATGGATGGATTCAAAGAGAGGGGTGGCTTGGTCAAAGTGATGGGCTGGGAGAATGAGCTTTGCAACAGCATTCTGATGCAAGCAGGGCAAGTTTGCATTTGTCAAGGCCACAGAAAAGGATGTTGCGGTAATTGAGATGTGAGAGGAGAAGTGTCACAGCCTCGTTAAATAATAACTACAATTCTATGCTCTCAAGCAAAGCCATCCTCTGAGTAATCCTGTGCATGGTTCTAGTTTTTGTCATCTGTCTTGTAAAGCACGGAACACACAGTTAGTGCTTAACAAATACCTGGGATGTGCTGATTCCCCACCACATATGAACTCACCATTTGAGTGTCTACGCTTACAAGTTAGGTCGACTTAAGGAGGGTTACGTTGACCTAAACTACTCCGCATCCACACTGGGCTTTCCCTATGTCGACTTAATAACATCTCATTTTAGGTCAACTTAACGCTTAAGTCGACCTTATTAGGTTAATTTTATTATTAGATTAATATTATTATTAAGCCAGTGTGGACGGGTATTAGCGCCTAAATCGACCTTGTTAAGTCGACTTAATAATGTTGAAAAGGGGCTATTGTCTACACTAAAAAAGTTAAGTCGACTTTTGTTAAAGTTGACCTTATCAAGTCGACTTAAGTCAACTTAAAGTCTACCTTATTTAGTCAACTTAATAAAATCGACTTAACTTTTCTAGTGTAGATGTAGCTCTTGTGTGTTATACAAATAAGAATTTTTTAAATTTGAAAACAAAATGTGTAACAGAACAGTTAATCTGGGATGGGTGGAGAGGTGAATGACTTTAATACAATTCACTTAAGTAAAATAGAACTAAAACTAAGAAAGGAAATAAAAATATGCAGTAGAGAAAAAAATTCTTGGAATACTTGTCAGGTTGCTGCTTTTTCTAGACCACCTTTACTAAAATAGAGTAACTTTTAAAAGTACAAGATACGGTGCATGCCAGAATTTGAAAGCTAGTTTGGTTCCACTATGTGAATATCCTCATAAGACTGACATGAAATAAATCAGAGCTTCCGATGCATTTTTAAACCTACTTGTAATATGTATCAGGCAAGCAGATCTCTTGTGAGGTCATACAGCTGCATTAATAATGACAGAAGACCTACTTCTTCCTATTCTAAGCTAAGGAAATGTTCTAAAGCAGGAGTGTCAAACATGCAGCCCACGGACCGAATGCAGCCTGTGAACCTCCTTCCATCCAGCCTGTGACTGTGCTCTGTGGCACTATACGCTGTCCCTAATAGAGAGAGAGAGAGAGAGAGAGAGAGAGAGAGAGAGAGAGAGAGAGAGGTTTCGCATACCCAGCGCTCTGCAATGCACAAGAGTGTCATGGACACTCTTGCAACATCATGCAACATCATGGGGCGCTGGGTATGCAAGACTGCACTCCACAAGATCACACTCTCTCCGTAACAGAGAGAGAGAGAGTGGTATCGTGGAGCACAGTTTCACATACACAGCATTCCGTGATGCTATGAGAGTACTGTAGTATTTCGATTTATGGTATGTACGGCCCACTTGAAGTACATTTAAGTCAAATCTGGCCCACCATAGCAAAGGAGTTTAACACCCCTGTTTTAAAGAGAAGGATGTGCCTGCCATACAGCCTCATCCACATCTATAAGGAGACAAATTTTTAAAAAAGTCTTCCCAGAAGCCAACCACACGATAGCTTCTGAGAGGTACCTATGAACAAAAAACTAAAAGAGCGTGACCCTGACCACTCGTGCCATCTTGTAACTCTTCCCCTTCGGCTGATCAGACACACACACACATAGTGCAAACGCTCCTGATTCACAGTCTGATCAAGTTATGCAAAGGTAATCATCTTCCTTTGAAAGCTGTAGGTGTCCTAGGTGTAGGAGTATTAGCTCTGCACTTCAGGAAGGACTAAAAACATACAGATTGCAGAGGACAATTTTCTTAAGACACTGTGGTAATGTTATCACTACAGTGAGGCCATCTGATTTTGTACTTTAGCCTGAAATACAGACTGATTACGCTCAGCAACAGCACCAGGGAGAGAGGAGGCTGGTGGAGCTTTAGGATCCAGGAGACTATTCAGACCATGTTTCCCTCCACAAAGCCTGTCCCTTGCTTCTGTCTGAAGTCCTCATGGGGTGGCACGCTGTAGTCCTTGCTTGTGGCCTGCTGATATTCACTGCAATGAATGGGCTGGAGACGCTGCTTCAGGAAAACAAACTGATTCACCGTCATGAGAGCTCACAACTGAAGAAAAGTAGCAAGGGAAGATAGACAGGTCTAAGGCACTGAAGGCTGTAACAAATCATATTACATACAACAAACAAAATGTGAAATAAGTAATGAGACATGCAAAGAATTGCATGGGGAATGCAAGTGTGAAAATCTCTCTCTCTATTCCATGTGAAGACCACCTGTTTTAGAGAAACCCTCAATTGCTTGGAATCTTTGGGAGCTTCCCAAACAATGTCAGTCTCTAGGCTATGACTCTCAACAGCTATCTCTGGTTCTCACTTGCATTTGATCTGCTGGTCAGCTTCTTCAAAGAGCAGCCTGCAGAAGCAACAGAGCATTTGAGGTAGAAGCAGCAGAGTCCCTTAACCAGGCAGTGAGAACTGCTGAGTCATCATTCTGAATGTTCCAAAGGGGTAACCATGTTCGTCTAGTTCAGCAAAACCAACAAGAAGTCCTGTGGCACTTTTAGGCTATGTCTACACTAGGAAAAGTTAACTCGACTTAATAAGATCGACTTTAAGTTGACTTAAAGTCGACCTTATTAAGTCGACTTAACAGAGTGGCTACCCTTAAGTCGACTTTATTAAGTTGACTTAACATTGGACATACCTGTCCACACTGGCATTAAGTCGACTTAATAAAGTCGACTTAAGGGCTAGTCCCCGTCCACACGGGCCTTAAGTCGATTTAAGGAGTCGACTTAAGGCTTAAGTTGGCCTAAAGAGGGGTAGTTATTAAATCGGCTTAAGCTTTCATTAAGTTGACTGAAGGAATTTCTTAAGTTGATTTAATGAAAGTCCAATGTGGACATGGAGTAGGTCGACTAAGTCGACCTACATTGCTAGTGTAGACATAGCCGTAAAGACTAACTAATTTATTTATCGCTGAATGTATAGCTGTTCTCTCCAGCAGTGAGAAACGCATGAGCTGTATTGAGACAGCATCAGAGCAACCAGCTTCTCAGCGGTTACTTGGCATAACTCTCCCAACTAATACTTTCCACTGTGCCAAACCTTTGTTCTCCAGAAGGATAAGGAACATCTTTATGCAAATGACAGACCAAGAGATATAGTATGAGGGCACAGCATTAGCAGTTTAAGTAATCCATATCTGATCCACATTAATATTTTATAAATTCATAGGATGGCATATGGCCTGCTCCTCAGAGCTTCCATACAGATCCCACAACTCTCAGTGTGCCAGGCTTACCTAATGCTGTTGCTAAAACTTATTTTATGTAGTAAATAAGCTTTCTTCAATACTTATAGTGAAAGTTTTGCATTTTGCCAAGCACTGTAAAAATAAATTCATGCATCTTCTCCAAGGATGTTCTCTAGTAAAATGCTTTGCCAAACAGATGCATGTTTCTAGAGATAACAGAGGCAGATAGTTGCACTGAGTCAAGTTGCAAGAAAGATTCTTTGAGACCAGCCAGAAGCTCCATTCATATTGCTTTTGACATTTCAGATTTCTCATTCTTATTAGTTAAGTTTTGCTTTTTCTCCTCAGGGAGAAAAGAAAGGCAGACTAAGGGAATAGGGATAGATGACATTAAAATAAACAAAAAAGGCCTTTTCTATGTAGCCTCCTTCCAGAATAATAGGTGGAACAAGAATAGGAATTTAAAAAAGCAAGATGAATTCATTTGTATTCTTGGTTGGCTTATCAATTACAGGATGCAATTGCTGGCACCATGACACATTGTGATGATCCTAATCAAGCTTCAGACAATTGCTTTATTGTTCACCTTCCCAGGAATCTATGGTAAGAAAGGTATCTACCTGAGTTTACAAAAAAATAAAACTTCATTTTTCTGTAGTTTTTCCCCACTTAATGTGTGGGGAAAAACTTGGCAACAGAGCATGGCTGGATTAACCAGCCCTGCGGCTCGCTGTGCACCCCCATCTCCCAACTGTGGGGTCCCCCTGTCGCTGGAGGGGCCCTGGAGCCAGAAGGCACTCTCACCTGGCCCATCTGCCCAGGAGGGGTGTGGGGGCCTCCGAAACAGCCCCCTAGAGCCACGGGCCCTGGAAAGCTGCACCGGATGGCCTCACCACCGTAAGCCAGGCAGAACGAACAGGGGCTGGCCTCTCTGGCTGCAGGCCGCACCCTGCCCTTCCCCCCAGGGCCAGTGGAGAAGGCGCACTGCTCAGTACTCCTTCCCTGCTGGCGCTGAGGCGGGAGGGTGTCGGATTATTGGAGAGATTTTAGGAGCTGGATCCCGGGACCCCCTTTTTGGCCGGCGCCCAGGGCTTAAGCCCCCTCCGATAATCCAGCCCTGCAACAGAGTACAGATTTTTAACAGAAAGGCAGTAAACATTTCTGGCATTACAGTTCACAAACGTAATATATTGTGACTACACAAACACTGACTCAGGAGAACCACAGGTGATATGTGAAGCTGTGATTTTCTTTGCTGTTTTTGCCAAGTGGTATGTAGTGCGAGTTTAGGAGGCAGTGACCATGGAGTTGTCCAAGCACTGCAGAGGGTGGGATTTGTAGCTCTGTATGTCAATCAGGGGCTGCAGCATTTGGGGTTGCTACCTGAGAAGTACCATTATGTCCTGAAGCCAGGGCTGTCCTTGGGGGGGAGGGGAGGGGTGAACAGGGCGATCACCCCAGGCCCCGCGGTAACGTGGGTCCCGCACTGTCCCGCTCCCAGCGAGGCAGTGTGGGGCCCATGCCGCGGGCCCCCCACGGCTATGCTTCCCTCTGCTCCCGCTGCCTTCGGCAGCAGGGCGAGCCTGGAGCACTTCCCCTGGCTGGTCCCTAGGCCAGCCTGGCTCCCCACAACCAGGGCAGAGCAGGCAGACCCAGGGTCCCGGCCTCTGGGCCAGCCGCGGCCACCAGGGGTCATGGCTGTGGCTGGGGCGGCAGCAGCCTCGGCCGGGGATAGCTCCCCACCACCCGGGGCCAAGGCTGCGGCTGTGACTCCACTCCTCCCCGGGCTGCGGCCTCACCTCCCCGGGCCGCAGCTCCCCGCCACCCGGGGCCAGGGCTGTGCCTTGGCCTGAACTCCCCAGGGCCGCGGCAGTGGTTCTACGGCTTCTGGGGCTGGCTCTGGGGGACTGGGGTACCTGGGGGGTGGATCAGGCTGCCCCCCCCATACTCCCCACCAGCATGGGGGGGTGGGGCCCCGCCTAGGCCGATTGGCCCTGGGCCCTGCTCCCCCCTAAGGACGGCCCTGCCTGAAGCATTTCTCTCTCCTCCAGCAACAAAGTGCTTACATTGGATGCAGACAAAGCTGAGAGTAGACTCATGCACAAATAGGTTGACACAAGGTGACTTACGTTGACCTGATTTTTTAATGTGGCCCAGGCCTATGACTGATTTTGAGTTCATTTATGCCAATTTTACTCTAGTATAACTTATTGTTTACAACAAAGAGAATCAGAATCAAGCCTATAGACTTCATCAACAAACAAAAATGCTAATCCCTATACCTAGTATGCCACAATAATCACCAGGCAAATGAATTCAAAAAGCTCCAGCATCTACTGGAACAGATATTAGCAAATATTGTAGGACCCACACATTGTCTTGGACTGTCCAGAAACCCAAACTTTTCGGTCACACATACAGCAAGTTTACAGAAAACCTTTAACATACATTTGATTTAATAACCAAAAAAAAAAAAAAAAATCATAGTCTATGTACATGTGTTCTGGGAGATTCTCCCCTGCCCCCAACACCAAGGGGTGCGTCTACACTTACAAATTAAGTTGACTTAAGGAGGCTTAAGTCTACTTAAACTACTCCACACCAACACTGGGCTTTCCTTAAGTCGACTTAAGTAGTTCCTTAAGCAGACCTAAGGAAAAGTTAAGTTGACGTAATAACATCTCCTTAAGTCGACCTCATTGAGTTGACCTAAGCCAGTGTAGATGCAGAGTAGCCCTAAGTCGACCTCCATGGCCTCCAGACCTTCCTCCCTGACCTCCCTCCCAGAATTCCTGGCACAGGAAGAGCCTGCCCTGGCCAACCACTCTGGGGCTTGGGAGCAGGGCAGAGCAGAGCCAGCTTCGCAGGCAGACCCCATCCTGGACCCACCAGGAAATCCTCGACCTGCTGGCCATCTGGGGGGATGAAGAAGTCAGTTCTCAATTGCGAGGCAGCGATTGCAATCAGGAGATGTATGCCTCCATCTCCCAGCCAGCCCACACCATTGACTCTGCCAAGCCCCCCTCCCTCGAGGATGACCAGAAGAAGGGCTCTGGGGACGAGATTGTGGTGCTGGAGCAGGGGGAGGCTAGTGCCCAGCAGGAGCAGGAGGACGCCCACTGGAAGGGTGAGCAGGGGCTGTGGAGGGGTGAGCAGAGGCTGCTCGAGCGCATGATCGACCTCATAGAGTGGCAGACACAATCCCTGGAGTGCCTGGAGGAGCGCCTGTTCTCCCAGGGCCCCTCCATGTGCCCCAGAGGCAGCACTTCTTGCCGGCGGGCCAGGACTGGGGCAGGTGTCTGCAAGCCCGGGACCCGCCTTCCGGAGGCCACTAGCACCAGCCCCTCCTCCCCGACCCTTTTCACTCCCCAAACCTCCCAATCCCCGCAGCTCCCAACACCCATTTCCCCCTCTGAATAAACACCCTGAGCACTGTTATAAAGTGTGTCATGTTTTTTATTGGTGTGGGGACAGGGGGGAGATGGGTGCGTGGAGGGGGGGCAGGCATGGGCGGGTGGTGGAGGTGACGTGGCCTGGGAGCAGGCCCACCCCTCAGTGCTCCTTGCTGTCAAAATGGGCCCTCAGCGCATCCCAGTTGAGCTGTGCTTGCCCTGGACCTGCTGAGTCTGGGGCATGGTGTCGTCAGGCTGCACAGTGAGCCACTCGACCTCAGCCTCCCAGACGCGGGGGAACCTTTCCCCCCGCAGCTTGCCGAAGTTGTGCAGGCAACAGCATGCGCTGACAACCTCTGGGAAGTTGCTCTTGCCGAGCTGCAAGGGGTCAGGAGGGCTCTCCAGTGGGCCTTGAGATGGCCAAAGACACGTTCGACGACGCTGTGGCACCGGTTGAGCCTCCAATTGAACAGGTCCCTGCTGGCATCCATGTGGCCCGTGTATGGCATCATCAGCCAGGGGAGCAAGGGTAGGTGGCATCCCTGAGGATCAGGACTGGCACCTGCATGTCCCCGATGGTGATGGTGTGGTCAGGGAAGAAGGTGCCCACCTGCATGCGCCTATACAGGGCAGAGTTGCGCAGGATCCGCATGTCGTGCGCCTTCTCTGGTCAGCCCACATAGATGTTCTGGAAGATTCCACGGTGGTCCACGAGGGCCTGCAAGCCCACGGAGTAGTACCTCTTGTGGTTGACATAGTCCCTGGCGCGGTGTTCTGGGGCTCAGATGGGAATGTGGGTCGTGTCCACAATGCCCCCACAGTTGGGGAAGCTGAGTCGGGCGAGGCCGCTGAGGAGTTTGTACAGGTTGCCCGGGGTGACGAGGCAGGCTAGCAGGACCCGGCTGATTGCCCTGCAGACCTGCATGAAGGCGGTCCCCATGGTGGCCTTCCCAATGCCAAATTGCTGGGCCATGGAGCAATCGGAGTCCGGGGTTGCCAGCTTCCACATGGCGACGGCCACTCGCTTGTCTACAGGCAGGGCAGTTCAGAGTTGGGTGTCCATGCACTGAAGAACTGGGGTGAGCTCGTGGACGAGCTTGAGGAAGATCTGCTTGCTCATCCTAAAGCTCTGCAGCCAGAGGTTGTTGTCTCAGGTGGTGAGGACAATCCGCTCCCACCAGTCGCTGTGGGCCTCCCATGCCCGGAGACAATGAGGCACGGAGTGCAGTGCAGTAACCACGGGAGCTTGCTGGGGCAGCAGGGTGGGGGGCAGGATGTTATCTTCCTCTGCGCTGGTGAGTCGCCAGACAGGTCTGCTCCACAGCTGAAGAAGCCTTACCACTAGCTGGCTGGAGTCGCTCAGCTGGCTGACAAAGCGCAGGAAAAGAAGCAGATCCATGACCTGCTCAGGCTCCGAGTTGCCAGGCACAGTGGGAAGGGGCTGAGCCCACTTCCTGTTTGGAAGGCATGGCCAGGGGAGGGGAGACCTTCTCTGCTGCCACGCTGCCACACTTCCCACAATGCACCCCTCCAACCCACCAAGTCGACTTAAGAGGCTAGTGTAGACTCTCTACATCGACTTGATAAAGTGTGCCTTCAGTCGACCTAGGAGTGTAGTGAAGACTCTCTATGTCAACATAAGGTTGACAAAGTCGACTTAATAAAGGCGACTTACTAAAGTTGACTTAACTTTCTAAGTGTAGACATAGCTAAGGATGTTTATTTAGACTTTTAGCAGCAGCAGCAAGGAAATGCATTATGACTCATAAGAGAAAACTCTAGAATTGCAATGCAGCTCAATAAAATATGAGGCAGATTAAATAGACAACAGCTCGTATCAGACTGTCCCAACCCCAATGTAAGGAGCACTGGGGTGTAGCTGGAGAGTTCCTCAGAACATGCAAATTATTAAAAATAAACAACATCAAATTAATACCAGCTCCAACCAGATTTAGAAAGCTGTCCTTCTCTTAGCTGTTCAGGATGTGCCTGATGGTGCTGAGTGCTTTCTGAGCAGGGTCAGAGAAATCTCAGTTCTCAATAGGAGATGCATAACATCTTGTAGAACTGAATGCTATATGATGAATAACTACATTATTCCCTGCATCAGATACTCAGGAATCTACTCACACACTAAAACTCAGCACAAACTTCTGTGGACCTTTCCATGTACCACAGCACTGAGGCAAACACCTATGTTGTTCACAGTGGAGAATGACAATACCATAACCTAAAATCCAAATGCTCATCTATGCATTTTATGTGTCTATTTACTTTACTTTCCCCTAGAAAGAAGCCTACAAAACACATTTTTAAAGAATTCACTCAACTTTTATTTTTCAACTATATAGACTTATGGAGCTGAGGTTTTATATATAATTTTAAATGAAATGTGTCTATGGAAAATTTTTCATAGTGTCTAGCCACCACAAAATTAAGAACTCAGTATTGCTACAACGCATATTGTTTAGTTAGTTACATCCTTTGAGGATGTACATTGCACATGGAAATTTTGCAATATAAACAAAGTGCTGAAAAGAAAGCTAATTGCTGGGACATTAATCTGTAAAGCACACTATAAAGAGAGGATAAGATCCATTGCAGTAAACACTTTAAAACTGCATTTTTAAAAAAAAATCAGCAGCAATAATGAGTTTTTCTATAGCGTTCTAATATTTATCTAGGGGATGTTTTAGCAAAGCCCAGCAGATTTGCTGATTGGAGGTAATCAGTCCTGTTGGAGGAACTCTCAGGAAGAAGCCAGGAAGATGGGAGTTCCTCATGGGTCAGCTGTAAGTTAGCATTTAAACACTGGGAAAGTTTCAGTGAAGGAATTCCTATCTGCAAAACTCAAAGTGCAGCAGGAACAATGCTGTGAAAGGCTGGCAACACCCAGGTCAATGAGGCGAGGCAATGATTCTGCACCAATGACGTCCCACACCATGTCCTGGATTTTCAACAACATTTATACATGTGCGGCTGTGAGCTATGGAGCTCAATTTTATTGCAGAATGTTCGGGCTGTAAAAGGGAAATTTATTATGGAGATGAAATTAGCTTAAAAGTAAAAATAATAAATGAATGGGAAATTACAATAGAACCATTCCTCACAAACTGATATCTACACAGGACTTGTCTGAACACTTTTAGCCATGTTAATCTTTCCTACCGGTAGTTTTGTATATGCCAAGATCAGTATATTGTACTCACTGGTTTCTCTCATCTCTTGGGAATTTCTTGCACAGCATTATAACATGCAAAAATGTTGTGAGCAGTTAAATTGGTAAGGGTCATACTCATCTATCTGAGCCAGAGAAGTCCTGGGTGACCATGAACTCTGCCTTCACAGCATGCTGATTTATATGGGGGAGAGGGAGCCAAAAAATCAACCCCGCACCCAAGTCACCCAACTCTGCAGTGGTGAATTGAAGAGATCATACAAGTGAGGTTGCCTTTTCCCATGCTTCAGTATTTCTGAATGTCAGGATAGTACAGATGCCCATCCACAACCCTGCAGTTGTTCTGCACCATTGTGGAGAACTTGGATAAAAGAGGAAAGTGGTTTCAGACCTGTTCACTAAATCAGATCTGAGTGTTATATTTTAAAAAGTTACTTAAGACCCATTGGGGCTAGAAGAATCCTCCCCCATTTTCATTGTTCTCTAGGAGGTTAGTGATGCATTACTGCACCCTGTTCCTGGAGTTTTGGCATGGGGAAGAAGCTCTCTGGATCAGTTTTGTGTAGGGAAGGACAATAACTGACATTAGTTTTGCTTGTGCTTTCACTCTTTAACCTCTCAATCAGAAAATAGCTCAATCTGTATGGCTTCTTTAACCATTATTCCTGACTGGTTGCATGCAGAAAAAGTGAATTAACTCTGGTTTTAGTTATTTGTTCCTTGGTTGCAAAATTAATTCAAAATCTGATTCACTTTGCAAATACTTCCTTTCACTCACCTCTTACACATGTAGAGTACTTTCACATCTTCTCTTGTCCTTTTCTGTATCTCAAACCCTTGTGCATGAGTGACCCCTAGAGGCTTGAGTTTAAGTTTGAACTGCATGTTCCAATAAAATACAAAGAACAAAAGATCCAAAGGGGTAGCCATGTTAGTCTTGGTCAGCAGAACAAAAGAGGTATTCTAGTTCTGGCCATCCTTAAAGAGAACAAGACCACATTTTCAAAAGAAGGGGCAACAGAAACAGGCGTATGTGCAAAAATGGTGCGTGCAAAAGTTGCATCGGCATCTGCAAAGGAGTAACATGCTACAGTTTCAGGACAAGAAAATTAAAGGTTCAGATGGGTGGCATAAGGAGGCAGCAACTAGTTAGAATGTTACTTGGCACAAGGTGCCCTTAAACATTGGGGTACATGCCCCCTCCTAACTCTAGCCCTTATACACCAGGTAAAGAGAGGTCGCACTGTGTAAAATGGCTCTAAAAGGCCCAGATCCTCTCTCTGGCTAATTCACTCACTGCAGAAATTGGGGAAGACAGACATACTGCCTTTTGAGAACCCCCACACAAACACTGGCATTAGGGGTATAGTGGGGAATGGACAGGAGTAGACAGGGAAAGGCCATGGAGTCCCAACCCATGCAGTAATTCTAGACAGAGCAGCAGCCCCAATGCAGCTGTGGACCAGCTATTGTAACTCAGAGAGGTGCCCTGTGATGTCTAAAAATACACTGGTAGCCACAGAAAGGCCCAGAACTGGGAGGACACAGGGCCACCTCAGCCGCCTCTCACTGGCCTGAGCATTTTGTGCTGCTCCTCCTAGAGGTGCAGCCTAGAAACTTATCCTATGAATTTACTTGTAGAAACCCAATTATACAGCAAAGAGGCCCCTCTGAGCGTGCATAGGCAGTCTTAGATATGGGGTGGGGTGGGCATTTGCCCAGGCTGCCATGGGGGAAGGGTCCCTGCACTGGGTTCCAGGAGTTAGCACCACGTTGGGGATGCCTGACTAGCTGTTTTAAATCACCCAGCTACCTGCTGGCCCACATTTCACACAGCCAGGCCAGGAGAAGGCTGCCTGCAGCTCCAGGCTCTGCCAGTCAGGTGAGGTGGGGAAGCTGGGGCTGGAGAGAGCGGGTTGGGGAGGTTTGTGGGGTGAGGGCCCTGGCAAGGACTGAGGGGGGAGGCAGCAGGGGCAGCAGTAAACCCCAGGGTGGGGCACCAGCGAAGCAGCCATGTGGGGAGGGGAGGGAGACTGCAGAAGGAGGCAACAGCTGGGGCCCCCCCACGAGGACCGAGGGGGGAGATGGCAAAAGCTGGCAGTGAGGCGTGGCCTAGGGCAGGGCAGCGGGGGAGCTGGTGGGAGGTGGGGGAGAGGTGCAGGCCCAAGGCGAGGTGGTGAAAGACAGGAGGAGATGGGGGGGCTCCTGAGACACTGGGGGCAAAAGTCAAGAATGTGGCACCATGGCGGGAGTCCCCATCCTTGACTTTTGCCCAGGGCCCCAAATCACTACGGTTATGTCTACACTGGCAACTTAGGTCAACTGAAGCCTCCTTAAGTTGACTTAACAAATCTTTTCCACACAAGGTTTTCATTAGGTCGACTTAAGATGATGATGATAATGATAAAGATAATGATAGCTTAGGTTGACTTAAGAACCACAGAGTATTCAAACTAACCCCGAGTAGGTCGACCTAACCCTTCCTTAGGTCAACCTAAAGCCAGTGTGGACACATAAATCCACTTTCTTAGATCGATCTGAGGAAAGTTAGGTCGACTTACTAAGTCCTGGTTAAGGGTAACCACTTTGTTAAGTCGACTTAATAAGGTTGTCTTTAAGTCAACTTAAAATCGACCTTATTAAGTCGACTTAACAAAGTCGACCTAACTTTTCCTAGTGTAGACATAGCCTAAGACTGCCCCTGAACTTGCTGCCGCTCAGTGTGTAGACGTACCCCACGTGGCCTCTCATGCAGTGGCAGACCTCTGGGAATTGCCCTGGTCTACTGCCTCCTTGGCTACAATTAGCATTAAAGTGGGGCATGTTCCATGCAGATTGGGGGAATATTATTGCTAGCTTCAAAGAGCAAATGCCTGGGAACTGACAGAAATCCCACAGTGATTCTCAGGAGCCCACAAAACAGTCCTGCCCTCACATAGGTCTTAGCACCGCATACCTGGAAACTTTCTTCTTTCACTACTGAGAGACTCATTGTAAGGCAGAGGGGTGTCAGCTGCTTAGCACAAATAAGAACATGAGAAACTAAGAGTACATGGGCCACAAGATGACCTTATAGGGTTTTTTTTGTTTGGTTTGGTTTTTTTAAGGTGATTATTATGGGTTGAAAAAGGCCAGGGAGAAAGACAAATGGAGCAGAGGAGTAGGGCATACGCATGGAGTAAGAAAATGCCTCATGAATCCAAAATTGTTATGATGTTTCCAGCGAGAGCAGGGCACTCAGATGTCCTGATAACAGGTGTGGTAGCATAATATATAGTTCTTCTGTACTGCTTTGCAACCAAACCATTTAACCAAGGGATGGGTGGGTAGACAGAGATGGCACTACAGATTATACATGCACAAATGATGAGGTCATTACACCCATCTCCTGGAGCAGATACAGCATTGCTAGGGGACTTGTGAGGGAATCCCTTTTTCCTTCAAAATGCAATCAGCACTGGTGGCTATTCCATGGCTAGCCTGCCTCTTTGCCTCTAAGCCTGGGTAGTTGCATCATATCACAAGCCTGTTGTAAAATCCTATGTGCTGCCACCAGAGGAGAATTACCGCATGGGCCTATGGGCCTGTGACCAGGGGCCCCTGACTACGATAGCCCCTGCCCTGCTGGTGCTGGTGGGGAGGGGGGCACCCTGCGCCAGAGGCTGGGCTCCATGCTTCTGCTCACCTCCAGGCCAACTGGTCTGCCCCCAGAGGTGGGGTAGGCTGGCCAATGGTCACAATAGGGGTGGGGCCAGCTGTAATGCTGTACAGTCTCTGGTGCAAACTTCCATGGCCCCATTGCCCTGGAAGTTCCACATTGGAAGCTGCACCGTGCGCCACTTGGCCCCACCTCTCCCGGGGGCAGACTGCCTGGAGCAGCCTCTGGCCCAGGCCCCCCCCACCAGCACCAGCCCACGGGCAGGCTGCCATTGTGGGGAGCTGGGGCCCTAGACTGGAGGTGGGCCACCAGTGGGGGGCTGGGGATCCAAGTGGAAGGGGGCTACCAGTGCGGGGCCAGGGCCCCAGGTAGGGGGACCACTAGTAGGACAGGCCCAAGGCTCCTAGGCCCCTTAATCCGCCCCTGCTTGCCATTACCCCTTACATCATTTTCACCTACCCAGGCACAGTGCACCTGAGGCATATTGGCCAAATCTGGAGATATCTTGGCCTGTATTGCAGTCCGCACCCAGCTGTGGTATTTGATTACATGGCTTTCCCTGGTTTTCATTCCATTGAAGGAAAGAGCAAAGTCAAGCTTGCAGATGAATTCACACATTGATCTCCATGCTCATCGCTGAGATCTGGCTTTGTTCCTCTCTTGCTGACTCTGTTAGAGTTTGATCTACTGATAAACACTAGTTTGGACACGCATCCAATAGCTTTGCTGTCTGCGTTTATGAATGTTGTCCTAAAGCTAAGGGCAGGAGTCCAGGATCCATTACTACAAACATTTCTCATGCTCACAGCTTTTCTGGAGCAAACCAAGAGCAACTAATTTTAGCTTAGTTCCATGTTAGTCTTTAAAAGTGCCACAGGACTCCTTGTTAATTTTAGCTTAGGAATCCTAAAAAATACTGCTTATTGCACACTTTCCTCTAAAAAATTGGGGCATTTATCTCATTATATATACACCATATAAAATAACATAATACACCAGTATATCCCTTACTCGTTCAAAACTATTTTCACCCTGCATTTAACTGGACTCTCAGCTGTGCTTTGTGCAATCAATTTTAAACAGATGATGTCAGACAAAGGTATTTTATTACTAAGCTCTCAAGAATAATATACCCAAGTACCAGTTGTCAATAAAATAACATGCCAGAGAAATGTTATATCAGGTTCCATTGTTTAATCGGCAAGAGAAAGAAACCTGTGTATAAAGGATAGGTACACAAATCAATTTGATCATTTCAAGAAGTTGGGAAGTAACTATGCATCCCTCTATCACATCATGTAGTTACTGTATATATAAACATACCTAAATAAACACCCCTAAAATCACAAGTCTTTATATTATAGTTTTATAGGAAAGTGCCTTACAAAAAGTGGTAATATTTTCCCCACGCTTTACTGATCATATTTTGTGTTTTTACATACTCCCTGCCCCCCAATAAAAATCTTGGATCTTCTCTTTATCCACATAATTATGTTGTCTAGTTGAATGTACAATTTTCAAAGGTAGAGATTTTTAATATATGTGAAAACCACAGGACTTTCGTTATATTAGTAATTCCTTTTGGCTACCTGCCCCAGTTCAGTCAAATAATGGGAAGCCCATTAATTCATTAACTTCTTCAGTTATCGTCTCACCCCCTAGAGTTGCCTGTATGGATCAGAATGGAAGCACACCAGTAGCACAGGAAGTGTCAGGAAGCTTGCACGGCCTTTGCACTTTTATGCGAGATGACCTCATTCTCCGGAGATGTCAATTTTGGCACTTTTCAGGGGGAACTGAAGAACATACAAAGAAAAAAGAAAAAAGCATTGTTATAATAGCACCAATAAGTCTTGCTCTAGCACTAACATGAGAGCTGCATGGGGAAATTATGTCATGTGCACAGCTATTAGATGTCAAGGATATTTAGCCACAAACGAGCCAAAGATTAACAATTTTTTCTTTTTCTGGTTTCCAAATGGGCACTATTACACACTGCCAGGAAATAGTTTAAGGGAAGCTGCTGCTTGGGTCCAATTTCTTTTTTTCATCATGAACTGGAGAAAACAGTAGAACTGATGGAAGCTGTGACAATGTCTGGTGAGTTTTAATCATTCACTTTCTTCACTCACCCAGCCCAGAATCTGCCTCCAAGAATAGGAATAATAGCAGCCACTACGTTTCCTCTACTGTTCAAGCAAATATAAACTAGGGCACAAATCCACCAAAAGTACTGATGCCTAAACCCCACCGAAGTCAATGGGAGCTGGGCATCTAGACCCCTTTGAGGATCTGGGCAAACATTAAATTTAAGGTGCATCTATTGCTACATTCCAGATTTTTATGGGAAGCTTTTCTCTATTTTCAGGAATAAGAAAAGGTTTCCAAAACCTGTGATCTATGCAAGGGTCAAAAGAAGATTCTCAGAATAACCTGTGGGATCTCGTCTGCTCATTGAGTATGAATCGGAGAGATTTATTGAACTAAATGTAGTTTTATATGACTTTATGCTTGGAAGTTACTGTGCAGCGGTGGGGAAGGAGAAGATATTGGAATTGATTTTAGTTGACAGACCTAGATTTATGGAGAAGACACCTTATCTGTGAATCAACAGTGCAAATAAAAATCCACAGAGAACTAAGAATGAATGAATACATGGGGGAGAAATTAAAGCCATGATGCAACAGGTTGTTAGAAAAAAATTAAAGGTCCTTCCACAAAGCAGATTCAAGACTAGTCAGGGACTGACTAGCCCAAAGAGACCTTGTCCAAGCCTGGGGTTCCTAGATGCTAGTATAATACAAATAATAAACAATAATTCATGTTTTCATGATGAGATGCTATAATCTCCTGCTACTGAGTTGATACCGCAATGCAGATGTGTTTGTTTTGTATATACTGGATCTTCAAGAGGAAAAGGTCACACTCAAACACATGTGCGCACGTGTTTATTTTGTTCAGATTCCTCTATATACAACCTAAATACAAACATTAAGATTTTCCCTCAGTTTTTCCAAGACTTAAGTCGCTGATTACAGTATGAAGGGGAACATAATGGTATTGCATAGGTGCCTAGAGGTTGCTATACTGATGTGTATTTTGAAATGGAAAAAACCCAGCAACCCTCAGCCCCCAAGGAAAGTCCACCATAACTCCAACCCCAGACCACAAGAACACTCAGCAAACCCCCATCTTCAACAACCACTTATATCTAGAGGGGGAAAACAACAGAGTTGTTAGTCTTTAAAAGTGCCACAGGACTCTGTTGTTTTTCTACAATAGACTAATATGGCTACCTCTTTGGAATTCGACTATCTAGAGGGGATAACACATAGATAAGATTGATAACATCACATCTCACTCTCATGTGCCTCAAGCCCTCTCTTTCGCGCATGCACCATATGCTTGCAACAATTTTGCAAACTGCACAATACCATACTCCAGCCATATCCCCATAGGCTTCAGCAAGAGCTGGTTGCAAAATGGACATTGTTTCCCTGCTAAAAAATGAAACTTTTCATTGAAATTTTCTCTCTCCATGAAAAGAATTGTTTCATTGACCCCCAATTTTGATAGAAAAAAATTCAGCCATTCCTAACCTCATCCCAGCCCACAGTGATTGTAAAGCCCCATCCAAGCCTACTGCAAGATACTGTGCAATACAGATTAGGTTAGAGGTGGGAATGTAGCCATTCCTACAAGGTCAGAAATATAGATAATATTTAGAGATTTTCATTTAATTTATTTTACTCAAAACAAATCTCCACATGATGTCCCACAGTAACCTTTAAAAGAGAAACTCTAGCTTGGTGCTGAGAATATCCTTGGATGGAAATTGGTGAGGGTGGCTGATTTTTTCTGCATGATATCTCTATGATAACAGCCTTTCTTATTCCTCCAGGTCTCCTCATTTCTCACCTCAGTTGCTGCCACATCTTTCTCTCTGTCACTAACAAACTGACAACATTGCCCCATTTGTATTAAATCCAAATGCTGTTGCAGAGATCATTTTCTTAGCCTGTTGCTTTGAATCGCTCCCCAGGCCCCCCGTTCTCTATAGCAGTGGTTCTCAAGCACTATGTTGGAACATACTACTCAATTACCACATAGTGGTAAGTGTGTCAAAGAACTGGGGAGGTGACTGGATTCAGCATGGGGGTGGTATGTACCACAAAAGGTTGAGAACCTCTGCTCTAGAGCATTAAACAAAAGTTGCTTAAATTCACTTTCAAAGCCCTTTACAGCCAATCCTCATCCTACTGATCTCTCATTTGCTACCAAGCTGTTGAGTCTTGCCTCTGACTGGCCCAAGATGCTTTCATGCCCACTTGTTAAATTTTCAAAGAAACACCTTTGCACTTTCTCCCATGCTGCTTTTCCTGCTAGAGAGAGAGGAGCTCCCCATAAAGGCTATATCTACAATAGGAAAAGTTAGGACGACTTTGTTAAGTCAACTTAACAAAGTGGTTATCCTGAACGGGGACTTAGTAAGTCGACCAATCTGCCCTTAAGTCGACTTAATAAAATCAACTTAAGGGTTAATCCATGTCCACTCTGTGCTTAAGTTGACCTAAGGAGTAGACTTAAGGGTTAGGTCGACCTAATCAGTGGTTCTTACTAAGCTGACCTAACCTTTCATTAAGTTGACTTAAGGAATTTCTTAAGTCAACTTAATGAAAGTCCAGTGTGGGCGGGGAGCAATTTAGGTTGACTTAAGGCTACTTAAGTCGACCTAAATTGCCAGTGTAGACATACCCAAAGAGCCTCAAAGCTGCCTCCTCATTACCTGTTTTCAGATCCCTCCTCAAAACGCTCCTTTGCCATGATGCCTACAAAAACTTGACAATGGTTAGGCTGCGTCTACACTACAGTTTCCTTAAGTCGACTTAAGCAACTTGCTTAAGTTGACTTAAGGAAAATAAAGTTGACTTAATGAAAATTAAGTCGACTTTGTTAAACCTAGATTTAGTTCAATTTAAGGCTTAAGAGGGGGGACAGGGGGAGCCTGGCATGCCCCCCCCCGCAAGGCAGGGCCCTGCCTACCCTGCCCCATGCCCTGCCAGGGTCCTTGTCCCCCTTTGCCCCATTGTACCTATGTGCCCCCATGGACCTGCCCTAGGTCCCCCTAACCCCTAGAAGTCGACCTAGGCATCCAGTGTGAAAGGTCTAGGTCAACTTTGTAAGTTCCCCCCGAAGTCGACTTAAAATTTGGGTGTAGACTCACTAAGTTGACTTAACTAAGTCGACTTAAAGTTGACTTAGTTAAGTCGACTTAGCTAAAGTCAACCTAAATTTTCAAGTGTAGACATAGCCTTTGTGTCTGTCTGTGGACTAGGAAATCAGAGTTCTGAGTTCCTAGCTCTACCACAGAGGTTGATTAAGGGCAGATAGGTTGACTTACTAAGTCCCCGTTCAGGATAACCACTTTGTTAAGTTGACTTAACAAAGTCACCCTAACTTTTCCTATTGTAGATATAGCTTTATGGGGAGCTCCTCTTTCTCTAGCAGGAAGAGGTTGATTGCCTGCTCTATTTAGAATACGAGTTCTCTGCTGCAGAGATTCTCTCTCACTATGTGCACGTACCAAGCATCCAGCACAATGGGGCCCTAGTTTCAGCTGATGGTGCCTTTAGGTTCCACTATCATATAAATAATAAAAATTTACACTCATTAACAACTACAGGAATTTGCAGATGTTAAACTAGCCACCAGAGGGAGATTTTATAGCTTCATAAATGCAATTAAAGCATGTTACAAGTTGCAAAGAATCTATGTTTAAGAATATTGTATATAAAGCCTACCCAGGTTCAGAAAAAGCTCAGCACATCTACATCTGTTTATTGTCAATTCTGTTTTTTCAGCACAAACGAAATGTGAAAAAACCCACAGATTTTCTATGTTCTAACTAGCAGTTCTATTAATAGGATTTTACATAATACTTAGGACTTTCACCCAGTGATCACAAAATGCTGTTTTGTGCATTAAGTCTTCTAACCGTTCCATCAGATAAGCTAGTTATTGTAATACTGTTTACTGACAAGTAGGTTGAAATGCAAGGGGCCAAAGTCTCCACTGAAAATCTCCCTACTATCCGGTGAAATTCGTGTAGCCATACAAAGCATAGGACAGTACATAATTTAGACCAGAGATAATAATTGATTTACCATGATCCCACAGACAGTTAGTAGCAGATTGGGGAATGAAATTAAAGGTGGATCAAATCAGGGGTAGTTTTGCTAAGCTTTGTTGGCTTCATTTTGTAAAACCAGAACCAGGGTTTGTACCATTTTACAGCTCAGTCTGCCAAGGCTCAAATGTAGAACACAATGTGTGACAAAGACCCCAAAATGTGGAACACACAAATATTTTTGCAGAAAGCTTAAAATCACAAGAGATTAATTCTATAACATAAATACCTCTTATTATCACAATGGTCTCTTCTGGCTTTAGAATCTATGAATTGGTTTTATGGATATTTCTGATGTAAATAACTTTCAATCATAAAAGTGAGAGGCCAATAACTTTTTGTGAAAAGGAATTTATTTGGGGGCCTAAAATGAATGACATACCTCAAAATGAGTAGCATTTGAGAGGATGGGATGGTTCAGTTAAATCTTTCCTGTTTTGACCCATCAAGAGTCCATAGTGCACCCTTCAGCTCTTATCATGAGAAAACTTTTCCTTCCTTCCTTCCTCACTCCACTTATGAGGTCAAAGTGAGATCATCTTTTTGAAAAATGAACAAAAACCAGAACAAAGATCCAGTGCTTTCCTTTAGCAACAAACTAGGTTCCCCACCAAATTTAGCCTTGCATACCTAGTAATTATAATGCTCTTTTTCTGAGCCTGTTTGATTCTGACCATAGGCAGTTGTAGCTATAGGGTAGAGTGGGAAAGTGCCCCAGGCCCCACGCTGTGGGAGGGACCCTGTACCGGGGCTGGGGCAGGGTGAATTCTAGCAGCTGGCTGGCTGCAGTGTTCCACTCAGACAGGTGAAGTGTGGGGGCTTAAGCAGGAGGGAGAGAGTTGAGGAAGTGCACAGGACGGGGAGGTGGCCGACAAGGACAGGGAGGGGGGAGACGGTGGGGGGGCAACAAGGTGGCGGCCGAGTGGGGGGGGTGCAGGGAGGCCACAGGGGGAGGCCAACATTGAGGGGGCCAGGGGAGGTGGCAGCAGCTGGTAGCAAGGGGGCATCGCTGCCAGCAAACGGGGAAGGAGGATGGCGTCAACGCGGGGGGGGGGGGGGCCCGGAAAGGGGTCGGGGGGGAAACAGTGAGGGTGCTGGGGGGGGGGGGCAGGGGCCCAGGGGAAGCGGTGGGACCTTGGGTGGAGATGGCAGAGTGGAGCAAGGCTGGTGGCAAAAGTCAAGGATGGAGCCCCCATGCGGCGGACAAGGGCCCCCAAAGCACTAAGACCACCCCTGACTCTGACTGTTCTGATTTCCCCTTTGTGTTGAACTTCCAGTTTACAAACTACTCTTTCTGTGACCCACACAATACTGTAGGACGGGGGTGGGGGGTGCTGAGCAGAGGTAAGCTTTTAAAATAAAAATAATAATTGGGTCAAGCCCCCACTTAAAGCCTTACTTACCCTTAGATTTAGGAGCTAACTTGTCATCTCTACAGGTGCTGCTTTTCCACTCAAGCATGCAGGAGCCCCTGGGTTATAGGACATCACAAATACTTTTTATTTGGGAAAACAAGATAAATATGTAATGGCATAAAAATGGAATTAGCAAAACCCAGTGATGTTGGGTCTACAATCCTAACCACTAACTATTTGTCTAATTAAAGACCAGAACTCTTATTCACAGAATAAGCCCAAATTCAGCCTCAAAAGTGATAAAGGGGGCACCCAGAGGTGACTCACCTCAGCCTATATTCTCCAGTCTGACATCGGCATCACCAGGACCCACTCCAATGTGCAGCTCCTGGGTCAGTGACATCAACTCCACAAGTTCTGCTCATGCCTGATAAGCTTCTGAAGAGTCAGCTTCATCAGGCCAGTGCCATTGTGACCAGGTCCAGTCCTGTGAAGTCAAATCCGTTGACACAAACTCCACAGAGGATCCAGAATCTCCGGGCAGGAAACCCAACAGTCTGAAAAGAATTGCAAGACTCAGATAGAATCTCTATTCACCCTGTTAAGCTGTACTCTCTAGTAAGTCCAACTTTACTGCCTTAAGCTCAGGGTGACCCACTTTCCCTCAGCTATACCTTTCATAATTGCTCCACCCCCACCTTTCAAAAATGTATTTATGCCCAGAAACATAAGAAACTTCTAACACCACACATCATAAACCACTCTATGAAAATGCAACCCCAGAATTCATCAAGTCAGCCTGCCAGAGCTTTTCCACCTCTCTCCTAAGGGGCAGCAGAAAGTTTCTCTTTCCATTTCAGCCTCAGAGGTTCACAAAGAGAAATCTTATTTTTAAGGCTTTTCACTTGTGTTGGCCTTTGAATTAAGTGGGGCATCCTGTGGTCTTTAGAGGCTCCATGGGTGTCTCTACATTTGTAAATTAAGTCGACTTAAGCTTGCTTAAGTCGACTTAATTTACTCTGCGTCTATACTACACTTCCCTTAAGTCGACTTAAGCAAGCTGCTTAAGTCGACCTAAGGAAAATTAAGTCAACTTTACTAAACCTGCTTTTAAGTCAACTTTTGGCTTAAGTCGACTTTCTAAAGTCGAGTTAAGCCAGTGTAGACCTGGAGTAGCCCTAAGTCGACTCTTAGTCAAGTTAGGGCTCTCCAGGACACCCCCACTGCCCTCCCTGCCAGGGGAATGGCACAGGGAGAGCCTGGCATGCCCCCCACAGGGCAGGGCAGAGCCCAGCCCACCCTGCCACTATGCCCTGCCAGTGTCCCTGTCCCCCTTTGCCCCATTGTACCCAGGTACAATGGGGCAAAGGCTGAGCCCCCTGGCACTTGGCAAGGGGTGCCCCCCCTGCCACCATGGACCTGTCCCAGGTCCACCTAGCCCCTACAAGTTGACCTAGGCATCCAGTATGGAGGCTCTAGGTCGACTTTGTAGGGTCCCCCAAAGTCGACTTAAAATTTAAGTGTAGACATGCTAAATCAACTTAAATTAACAAGTGTAGACATAGCTGACGGAATGTAGAATAAATGAGATTTTAATCAGACTATTCTTCTCTCTCAATTTAATTGACTCTTCTTATCTTATCAAAGGGGATCTTTCTA
Organism: Pelusios castaneus; assembly: GCA_007922175.1. Taxonomy (NCBI): domain Eukaryota; kingdom Metazoa; phylum Chordata; order Testudines; family Pelomedusidae; genus Pelusios; species Pelusios castaneus. The sequence goes on from ML685768.1 coordinate 12,885,302, forward strand.
TGTGCACCTGCTATGAGTCTCTTCTACTCTAAGTACTTCTGTCATCCAGTGTTGCTGGACATTTATGTACTTGGGAATCCTGTTTTAAAATTATTTAAATCAATCAGTAAGCTTTATGTACCCACTCTTTTTTATTTAATTATACTATGAACCAACAAAAGTCAAGGGCACATAATTCTAGTCTTATTAGTCCCACTCAGCTCTAAAAAAAATGGTCATTTGTTAATATGGAAATTGTTACTCTAATAAGAATATAATAGGCACATAGAATAATATTCCTACAGACTTATCTAAAAAGGAAGCCATTCAATTCATACATGTCCCACAAACTCCTGCATGCATATGCTAGGACACGCATTTCTTTCAATTAGTGAAAAGAATAGGATACCACAAACATAATTAACAATAAGTATTTAATTTTGTTCATGTGCCAGACTGAATCAGCTAATTCATACAAAGCAGGCAAAAATGTTAGGAAACTTTCTAGAAAAGTACATGTATGTCAATACAGCAGGAGGAGGAACCATACCAAAGTAAGACGGATCTCACTTTGAAGAAAATCATTTGTCTGGGAGGAATGGATCTGAGGAATATCTAGAATATTGAAGATTTAGGATTTTACAAGAGTCTGTAGTGCAGTTTCAGCAACTTCTTGGCCTTTTATTTTCTGGATAGTACATTAAACACTGTTAAAGAGATGGAGCGTTTCAAATGCCCTTTCAATGTCAGTGGTTTATTTCAATTGAAATACACTGATCCTTGTTCTTATAGTGACACAAATTAAGGGGATAATTTGTGATCCTTTAAAGAAGAGATCACACAAAACAGGCAAGTTGAACTAAGAAACAGCAACGTTTTTCAGAGGAAACTGTTTTTCACTGAAAACGCAGATTAGGGTTCTCCAAAATGTTTAATAAATGTGTGTTGAATTCACCAAATTGTTTGCATAAATAAAAATAAAAATGCCAATGTTTTGACATTTTGAAATGACACGTTTTGATTCAAACAATTTGGTTTAGAATTTTACTTCAATGTTATTAAAAAGATAAAAGAAACCTTGAAAAACAAAATAAAATGGTTTTGTTTGGGATCAAACCAACTATTTCTTTTGACCCAAAATTATTTTTTCCCCCTTTTTTACACTATTTTTGGTTCACCAGAAATTTGGAAAATATTCATTTTAGGTCAGCCTAAGCTTTTTATTTTATTTTTCAGTTTTGCCACCAAATAAAAAAGTCAGTTATTTACACAGTTCTACTGAGAAAGTCTTACAGGTTTGTAGCTAGAAGTGTGTTGTAGTGAACCATCTATATTTTATACCACCAGGATTAGGCTTTCTCTACTAAACTTCAGATTAACATCTGTTTCTCCCTACCATCACTATAGCCATACATGAACACAGGAATCCACTTCACTAAATATTGCCAATCAGTGCCTTTTTTGTAAGAAAAAATGTGCCGGTACTTGGCTAGGGACCTGGGGCCACTGGCGGTGGCGGCAGCAGGAGCCGGGGCAGCATCGTTGTGAAAAAAAGATGCCAATACTCATTACCCCTGAGTACCATCACAAATAAAAAGCCTCATTGCCAATTAAACATTTGGTGTGCAATGGGGAGGTGGACGTTTATTGAGGCAGGCAGCAAAGCCATCATAATTGGGAATGTTGGTGAATAGGAAGGTGACATCCATGACCGCAAGGACAGTGATCTGAGGGAGGTTGTTAATGCTGCAGAATTTCTGGAGTAAGCTGCCCTTTTGTGGTTGAGTGACTTGAGAATGGTTTCTATGCCTCCTGATATTCCTTCAGTATGAGTGCCAGGGTCAGATATGATGGTGCTACCTGTTTCCTTGTTGACAAGGGTCAACAATCAGACATCAACTCCAAACACATTGTCAAACGGATACATTTCATCCTCACCTATAACAATTCTACAATCAACAACAAATACCAAACCATAGGAATAGGCTGGGGTACTAGGATGGGTTCGCAAAATGCCAAACTCTTCATGGGCCACCTTGAGGGAGAATTTCTGGACAAAAGCAAAAATTTTTTTAAAAAATGATATACCTAAGATACATTTATATTTTCATCCTCTGGGCAGACAATCTAACCCTCTTAGATATAGCTATCCACCACAACTTCAACATTCACTCATCAAATTATCTCTAGAACACTCCCATAGCATCATCAAGTTCCTGGACACCACTATCAGCTTCAAAAACAAAACTCTATTGTAGGGGATTTATGTTTTATATTAACTGAGTAGTTGGCCACTGGATTTAGAAATGAAACTGAACGTGTTATTGCAAACTTGTTACACTAACGTGTAAACAGCTTGGCTGGAAAGCACCCAGGTACAGCTAACAAAGGAAAGTTCAATGGAAACCATTCACAGTTAAGTGAATACAGTTTACTGTGATGACCCTACCAGAAAGCCAGTATCAGAATGGGCAAAAGAGCCTTTAATCTCTCATTGGTCAAAACTGTGTTTGGTAATCAAATAATTCAAACAATAAACATGGGTGGGTTAATTATATGTCTATTAAGTATAATCTAATCATGTAACCTGCATATTAAGGATAGTGAAATAATGTAGGAATTTTTAGGCATGATGTAACCTGTTGTATTATGTATATTAAAGATGGTAGGCTTCCATAAACCATAAACCACACCAGCTGAGCCAGCATATGTGCATGCGTTGCTGCACCAATTTAAAGGTGCCTGCTGAAGTGTGCCTCTCCGGGCCATCCTTTAAAGAAATTCCAGCGGAGTCAGCCATCATTTTCCTGGGAACTGCTGCTGCTGCAGAGCCTCTCTGCATAGGCTCTCTGGCTCAACAGACAAAAAGAATTAAATATCTGTGTTTCCGCATTCTTCTTTTATTTTTTTAAAGTCCTTTGCTAGCGGTTTTGATGCAGAAAGGGAAGCTATTGCTCCAAGCCCTGGAACCAGAGGGCCCCAGCAAAGCAGTGCCCGGTGCATAAAAGCCCCCTGGATCTGTGAATTTTGAAATATGTAGACAGGGCATCAACATCTTTTTGTAAAGATTTGTTGCTGCCATGCAAATGTACAGGTTTGAGAAACTGAGTTTTTAAGCAAGATACGAAAAGAGGAACACACCTTTTATGAGAGATATGGCAATTCCCTGCAATATCATACTATATCATTGTGGGTCCAGGGCTGGCATGTAATCTGTCATGAAAGGTAACCACAGCTCCTCCAGGAACCAAGAACATTGGGGGTTGATTAGACAAATTCTCTGAATGTAACACCTCTACAGAAATACTATGACCTTGTTCATACTAGTTCATACAGAGATCATCAGACAAAGAAAGGACATTTGGGTAAATAGCCAGAGTTTAAACTGGCCCAAGGTCTTCCTTCTGATCCATCAAATGGACAGGACCTTCCATCTAAGAGGAGCCACAATCCTTTCTGGGAAGGGTTGGAAGTACTGTGGCTTACTGAGACCCCATAAGACTAATGCGTGATCTTTGATAAGCGTTTAGCATATTCCAAAGGGGTAGCCGTGTTAGTCTATTGTAGAAAGACAACAGAGTCCTGTGGCACTTTTAAAGGCTAACAGATTTATTTATCGCATGAGCTTTCGTGGGAGAAAATCCCACTTCATCAGACGCTTTGAAGATAGGGCTTTCTATCCTATCTTCAAAGCGTCTGATGAAGTGGGATTTTCTCCCACGAAAGCTCATGAGACAAATAAATCTGTTAGTCTTTAAAAGTGCCACAGGACTCTGTTGTCGTTTAGCATATGTACTTGAACTGTTATTGTTTTATATACTTTTCTCAGTAATGCGTTCAACTTAAGAATAAATGTGCTTGCTTATAAAGAGCTGTGTGTGACTTGTGACTGCAGGCAATTACAGCTGTTCATAGCCATCCAAGAAAAAGCAAAATGAAGACATTGGCCTCTTTAGGCAGTCCAGGTTGCTGGGGCTAGCACAGAGTAGGCAGGGACCTGTGCAGCCTGAAAAAATCAGGAAGAGAGTGAATTTGAACCTATGCCTCTTCCATCATGGATGAGTGTCCCAACCAGTGGATTACAGTTTATTATGGGCACCACCATCTCCTGTTTTGTGAATTCAGTGAAGTCAAAGAAGTAATTTTCCCTTTTCCCATCAAACACTGAAGAAGATACCCATCCTGACCACTTAGGTCATAGACAACTACCATCCATTGTCAGGCCTGGACACAGAGGCAAAACCACCTTAGTAGTACTGATGGATGATCTCTTCCTGTTAGTGGATAGAGGACAGACATCCATTTTCGTTCTGCTGGAACTTCTCTGCAGCATTCAGCAAGATTGACAATGAGATTCTGTGGCCATGCCTGAGAGGAGAGGCAGTGGTTCAGTGTAACACATTATAATAGTTTGAGTCCTTTCCGGAGGGAAGTACTCAACAAGTAGGAGTGGGAAACTGCATCTCCGACACTAGACCTTCACTTGTGGAGTTCCACCCAGATCAATTCATTTTCACAGATGACTCAGCATTGCAGAACTCAATAATTACTGTGTAGGTGTTCAGACTTAGGCTGCAGCCTGAGCTTTGGGATTCTGCAACATCTAAACAGCGATTTTTAGCCTGAACCCTGCAGGTCAGAGTCAGCTGATAAAGGTCAGCTGTGGCCATGCGACAAGTCTTTTATCACTCTGTAGATGTACCCTAGGAGTACTGTTGAATTCCTTTTTGGTACTGAGCTATCACATAGCAGTATCTGTGATTAACACTTTCCATCATCTCTGGTTGGCTAGGAAATATCGTTCTACCCAGATGGATGAGGACCTGGTCTCAGTCATTCATGCCTTTATCACTTCTTGGCTGGATTACAAAAATGCAATATATCAAGGCATGAAGTATTCAGCATTTAGCAAGCATCAACTAATACAAAACGCTGTAGCACTTCTCAACAACACAGGCTACTGCAAACATATGAAGCCTATCTTCTGCTCCCTACACTGGCTTCCCATAGAATTTTGAATCAAGTTAAGGATTCAGTTATTATATTCAAAGTGCTTCATAATCAGGGCTCAGGTCAGGACAGCTAAAATATCATCTGAAGTTCAGGACAAAGAACCATGCTTCTCCGACACAATGGAATTCTCAATAATAAAGAGTATGGGAGATAGAACCTTCTCAAGAGGTGGGGTGAGGCAGGAGAAAAAAAACTTCCCCAAGTAATTAAGAACCATCACAAACCTCTCTACCTTCTGCTCCAAATGCAAGGCCCATTTTTTTTACCTAAACATAAACACATGGCAACAAGTTTATGCATGTATAAAAACAAAACACACAAAAATACATCACTGTACACTACCAAAATAAGACACACCACTGCCTTCACTTCCTCCTTTACAGAGAGGATGAGAGAACAAATAATAAGTGACAGATATGGAGTCACATTGCTTAATGAACTATTGGACAGTGCTCACTTACTATGGGCACAGTATAGAAACTTGAATAGAATGCCCAGCAAGATATAGGCATGTGAGTTTATGGTGATTGTTCTAATACCTCTGTGTCAGCAGTTCTGATACTGTGCATCATGACCTGCCCTCAGCAGATGGGGTTGCAGGTTCAATGGGCCAGATTCAGCCTGCAGGATGATATTGTCTGTTCCCCCTCCCCTCCCCAACGTGTCAGGACCTGCTCCACAAATGCCATGCCAGGAGGCCTCCATTTTGATCACACAATAGTGTCTCCACACAGCATGACCTTACACAAATTTGTAGATCAAAATGGTGGCTGCCTTACGGCATGCCTAGGCATGTATGGTATGTGCACAGTCATGTTGTGCAGAGACCATTTTAAACAAATGGCCTCCTGGAGTAGCATTTGAGAAGCACATCCAGATACGACTGTGTGAAGGTGACTGTGCAGATGCCATTTTGCACCATCAGGCTGTGCAAGCATCCAGTTGAGAGGCTTGAAGATTCTCATCTGTGGGCAAAAGAGTGCCCACTCTGCTTGAGCTACCTGGTAGGACCCTGTGCTAGACTTTTCTGAGATGGGAATCTGCAATGGCTTGTAAACTTCTTAAAGCAGGGCCCATATCATTTTATGCCACCCTGACTACCTTACTGGCACTCAATAAAGAATCACTGAAAGTGACTGTCCCTGTGCTACTCTTGTATTGCCCCATAGGGATTTCCTAAGTCCTGGTTGCATTTGTTTAACAATGAATTACTCTTTTGATTTGTGATAAGAGGCACAATGGACTCATTTTTACACAGTGTATCTGCTTCCGTGTCTAACAGAGAGCCTAGTGATGCAGTTATGAATGAAAAAAACAAGAGTGCAAGAATGGTGCCCATATATATGACCAGATTTTCTTTGAGTATGACTTCATTAGTGTTTGTCAAGAATGAAGAAAGGCCAAAATGTATGCTATGTCACACAGTGTTATCTAGAAAAAGCATGAAGCCTATAAGCTTAAACAATATTTGGAAATCCTTTACAAGAAACACACGGAAAACCAAGGGCATTTTTCCAGCAGCAGAAAGAACTTTTTGTGTCATCAAGTGCAATTCAATAAAGTCATGTCAATTTCTAACCACACTCAAAAGACATCAACTGAAGCGAGTTACTGCATCACACAGGGCAAGAAGCCTACACAATGGGAGAGACTTAGATTTTGCCAGTTGCAGTTGATATGGTGAAGATAATGTGCAGGGAAACAAACTCAAGCCATAGCAACATCCAGCAACACAGTGAAGCAAAGGATTGAGGCACTAGATCAGGAAACACACCGATGAAGCATCTGAAAAACATGGATGCTTTTCTTCTTCAAGGTGATTTGAACACTGAGGGTCATGATGTTCATTTTGTTGCTTTTGTGAAATGAACATGGAGGATCAGTTCTCAAAAACATTATCTTCTATCTCCCTCCTCTTGGACACGAGATAGTACAAGGAATGTTTAATATGCTACATGGATGCATACATGACAAAAATAACGTGCGTGATCACACGGTGGGCTTTTGCATAGAGAAAACTCAAACTATGTCCACAAAGCAGGTCTGCATGCCTTGGTGAAGAAAGTTGCTCAGCCTGGTGTGTGGACTCACTTCATGATTCACATCTAAAAAGTTCTGAGTCCATAGCTAGCTGGAATTTTGCGGTTTTGTGAAATACATCAAGACTTGACCTCTTTGTGCACATCTGTGAAGACCCGAGGTCTGATCATGACATGCTGTTCTTCCACACTGAAGCTCATTGGTTCTCAAGAGGAAAAGTACTGGGGTGATTTTTTGAAGAAAGTGATGAGTTGTGGATCTTGGCAATAGACTGCAAAAAGAGTGCATTCGGTGATTTTCTATATGACCGAAAGAAGTTGTGCCTTCTTGCCTATGTCATGGACACATTTGGGAAATTGAAAAAAGATCTGCAAGAAAAGTACACCTACATTCTTCAGCTGAATGCCTTTGTCACTAGATTATTTAAGAAAATTGTTTTCTGAAAGAATGATCTATTGAAGACAAATTAAGAATCCCTCCTGTAGCTTTGCAAGCTCCTGGCTGACAAAATTATTCAACATCCCACACAGGTGATAGATGAGCATCACAGCCAGATGGAGGAACTGTTTCTATTCTTTTTCCCTGACTTGCACATGACAAAGTATGATTGAGTGCAAAGCCCCTTTCAGTACAAGCATGATGCCATGGATCTGTCAGCCAGCTGAAATTGAACAGCTTGTTGAAATTTCCTGAGATTGATTCTTGTGAGGAACATTTGCCCAACTTTCTCTCCTGGAGTTCTGGTTCACTGTCATGAGTGAATATCTTATACTCTCAACATGTGCCTTGAAACTGATGGTGCTGTGCACAAAAATGTATTTGTGTGAAGCTGGTTCAGTGCACTTGTGTCCATTAAGTCTCTGTAATAATCTATTAATAATGTCACACCAGAGATGAAATGTGTAATTTCTACCATGTCCCCAATTTCAAGAAGCTGTGTTGCAACACACAAGTTCATGTGTCACTTTAGAAAGCATTATATAATATACTTAATAAATTTATTGGATTCCTTGGTTGCTATGTTGCTTTGTCATTATCAGAGGTCACAGGAAACAGTCTCAAAATTGAGTCATGGAAAAAAAAAGTTTAGGAACCCCTGCTCTGCACTCTAGTCAACACCATGCACATCCAACAACAGCTTTCTCAGTAGCATCTGGGAGAATTGGTACTGAACATGTATCTTCTGCCTCATACCAGCCTTCAAATCACTATCACTTCCTTGCCTGGAAATATGGAATGAGGAGGAACATCATATCTACTGTGGTCACCTAAAATGGAACATACTGTGCAGTCACAAGTGCCAAATAAGACTTTTCCATGAGCTCCTCCTTTATTTGGTGACTTCCTTTGACTGTTCTTAAAAACCACACATTTAATTGTACTTTAAAAACCAATGTTCAAAAGCAGCTCCTGAATGTAAGTAAGGTTTCACAGTTAATTCTGTAAAAGGAGGTAGGATTTTTGCCATATGCAGGCAAAGAATGCCATATGGTTTTAGCCTGAACATAGTTGCTGTTAGAAGTCAACAAAATCGTGTTTGTTGTTTTCTCTTGAATTATATGCACTGTACGTGTTTGGCAGTATCTAATTCTGAAAACCCAGTTATTTGATGCCTTTAAAAGAGTAAATAATTGAACATGCTCATATGTCATAGCAAAAATAACCTTGTTATTTGAAACTGTATACATATAGTTATGCTGCGAGTTCCATAAAATATAATTCTGCTTATTGTTTTATAAATTTGAACCGAAGATGCAAGAAGCTGGGTGAATTTATTCCCAGATATCTAATCTCTCAGACACAATCCACCCATATTAAAAAAATAAATTATTGAAAAAGGAAGTGATTTACATGAAATATGTTGGAATAAGAGCCATGAGAAACCCAGAATCACTCCTCCCATATGGAGCACATTAACAAATGCAAATTGAATCAACAACTTTAAAGAAAGAGTTGGGTGAATCTAGAAGAATGGTATTTTAGGCTCTCTTGTAGAATGCATAAATCAGTATCAAAATACTTCAACCTGCCTGGCCATAGATAAAAGGTGAGGAAAATAAAAAGGTCTCCAATAAAAACACTAAAACTATTGTAATTTTTCTACAAATTTTGAAAAAGACAAACCTATCTTACATCTCAAAATAAAAAGACAGAGATTTGTAAGGATTTTGGATTTTCCTTCATAGTTTCTCTTTGTTTCACAGAATTTAATCGAGTCATGGAAATGTAGGACCTTGAGAGATATACCAGTCCATCTTGCCCTCCCGCCCCCTAGCACTAAACCAAGATTAGGTATACCACCAAGACTACCCCTGACAGGTGTTTGTTTTTCCCCTTACCCGATACTGGTATCAGTGGATCCAATCCGTTGACTGCACTAGTTTGAGAGCAGAATTTGGCTCTCTTTCTTACAGCTCTACAAGATTCTGGATCACACAGAGAGAAATAATATAAATGCTATCAGCCTCAATTAATATTTTCACTATAATTTGTGAACGTGAAGCAACAAAATTCAATGCAATCAAGGAGGACTAGAAACTAGCAAATGGTAATGCATTAGGAGTTGAAAGTCTTTTTAAAAAGAAATCTCTAAGCTTGATAAATATTAGATGTGACATAACGTTGTATTGATTCAAAGACCACTGAAATCAAGAGGAATTTGTCTATTGATTTTATAGAATCATAGGGTGTATCTACATTGGCAACTTAGATTGACTTAAGGATGCTTAAGTCGACCTACAAAGTCGTGTCCACACTGGGCTTTTATTAAGTCGACTTAAGTGTTTCCTTAAGTCGGCTTAATAACAGCTAAGTCAACTTAATAACAACACCTCTGAAGGTCAACTTAAGGCTTAAGTCAACTTATTAAGTCGACTTAAAGTCAGTGTGGATGGCTATGTCTACTGTTAAGTTGACCTGAAACCTTCTTTTTAAAACCTTGAAAGAAAAATATTGGTGATCAGTTAATAGGGATCCAAACAAAACCTAGAAGAGAAGCCTGCTAATTACTTAACTTTGCTTAACTAAGGCTATGTACACACGACAAACTTGTCCCGCAATAAGCTATTGCGGGACAAGGAAAGTGCTATAAATAAGCGCTTTCGTGTGTATACATGTTCTCCTTATATCGCAAAGGAGCGTTCACCCGTGTGAATGCTCCTTTGCGATACAAGAGCAGTGCATGGTGGGCCCCTGTCCCACCATGCACTGCCCACAGCCAGCCACCTAGCTCAGCCCCGGGGCTTCGGGTGGCGGCAGGGTTTCCCGCTGCCACCCGAAGCCCAGGGGCTGAGCTAGGGGGCTGCAGGGCTAGGGGGCTGCAGCCCCTGCCACCACCCGAACCCCTGGACTGAGCTAGGGGGCTGGCCCGAAGTGGCAGCCAGTTCAGGGCAGCCCCCTGGCTCAGTCCAGGGGAGCCGCCAAACCTGGCAGCTCCCATAACAGTCAATGTCATTGCTCTGCTAGAGCAGTGACTGACATATTTGACAGCTCCAATGTACCAGTGTGCCCTCGATTGGCACTCTGGGACATTTCCGGAGGCTGTCTAACACGCAAAAAGCGTACACACGAGCATTACTGCGGAACAGCTGTTCCGCAGTAATGCTTACCAGTCTCGATTTGAGTGGTTTAACTGTGGCGCAGCAAGAGGGTGTTACTGCGCAACAAGAAAAATGATCGTGTGTACGCAGGCAGCTTTATTGTGTGATAAGGAGCCTTAACGCGCAATAAAGTGATCATGTGTACATAGCCTAAGTCTATTTCATTAACAGGATGAAAGTTCATTCATAAAAGTTCTTCTGGTTTACCGAATAAATTAAAATAAATAGCCAGAAAATCATTAAATAGTTAATAGTTGTGTGAGGGCTTTTTTTTGTTTCTTTTTTTGTGTGTTTGTTTGTTTGTTTTAAAGAGTCAGGTTTTTTCTCATTTATTTCTCATTGCAACCTCTGCAAATAGCTCATACCTGCAGTCAAGAATGCCTTGCAAACTATCCTATATCACTTTATGTGTCATGATGTACCAGGGCTGTTCAGATACAGTTCACTGATTCCCTATGTAATCAAATTGGTTTTCGTTTCAGTATGTGCAAAGAATATACAATGTCTAGACAGCCCACTGTTATTCTTGTGAAGTGCTTTGCTGTATGTAGCTTGCTCAGTGATGTGCTGCCAACAATTTAACAAGGGATTCTAACAAATCCTACCCTTTCTCCACTTGCCTGGAACAAACATGCAGGTGTTTGCAGACAATAGCTGGGAGAGGCTGGGGAACTTATTTACATTTTGTCCAATTTGAAAAAAAAAAACAAAAAACCAAAACAAAACCTGTCATGACTGTAAAGAGGCAAAACAAATTATACTAACTGGCTTTTTGCTAGGAAGGCTTCAACATTGTTCTTGAAAATCACTGATTTTCAAAGGAGCCATGGGAGTTAGGTGACCAAATCCTAATGAAATTCAGAGGGAGAGTGCGGCACCTAATTCTCTTTACATTCCTTTCAAAATCTCAGCCCTTCTTACTAAATTGGGGCGAGATCTAAATTCAACTGAAAGACTTATCTTGACTTCAGTGGATTTGGATCAAGCATGTAACATCGTTTTTGTCTTGTACAGTTTAAATGGTGGTAGAGAATCCTTCACCAAAACATTTGGCGCATTCCCCCTCCCCCCTCAAAATGAAATTCTTCTTCAAAAGCATTTTTACAAGCCCCACGGATAAGCAATCCTGGGAAGAGAAGATTTAGCTGTACCCAGGAAGGAGTGAATCCATTAGGATTAGTGAAATCATTCTAACCTTGCCTTAAATTTGGTAGTATTTTAATTTTAATAAGATTTCTATGAGCCCTCCACCCCCCAAACATCCTTCTAACACATCAGTGGATTGGCTTAAAAAGTTGGTTCATGAGTACATCCCATAATTACATAACAATTCATAGTTATATACTTAAAAAGAGCTTTAGTGGAAAGAGAGCCAATAATCGGAAATGACAGAAATATGAAACAAGGTTATAAAAGACATACGTGACATTTACCTTGGAGAAGACAACTAAAATAAATTTTAAATGGGAATTGTTTTTAGTCTGGCTTTATTCTTCCAAAACATTTCTATTCTGTTTTGCTTTATGCCATTCAGCTTCCAAAGCTGTTGTGCTAGATATGTTGATTATGCAGGGAACACACATAGCATAACAGAATTTGGTTTTTTGACCAGTCAAAGGAAAAATACCTCATATCTCAAAATAGAGCAGACTTTTCTTGTAACAGGCTATGATGTAAACAATATCAACAACATTCTGAACTTGAATTACTCATTCTCACATTCTGGGTCACCAGCTAAAACAACCAGTTCTTCTTGGCTGTAGGTTTTCCTATTTACATTTGCAATATAGTTTAAGAAAAGGTCAAAAACAATGGCTTCCCTGACTAATTGGTCCTTTAAAGCCCTCTGAGAATGTGGTAAGCTTGCCCTATGTATCTTAGGGTTTTGTGCATCACCTGTGATATACTAATCAACCTTTTAATTTCCTCCCATTCTGTAAATTTCCCACCTTCTAAGCGTCTGACAAAGTGGGATTTTCTCCCACAAACGTTCATGCGATAAATAAATCTGTTAGTCTTTAGAAGTGCCACAGGACTCTGTTTTTCTGCAATAGACTAATACGGCTACCCCTTTGGAATTTACTGGTGTCAACAGCCAGTGACATTCATTGGTTTAAGTCAGCATGCTACAGTAAAAGAATACATACAACATGGCCCAAAAGATGGACTTTATAGACACAAAAAATGCAAAATAACTATCAATATTTTTTTTAAAAATTCTGTGCATAAAGGTGACATGTTGGAGCAAATTCTTCCATGATCTACATCAAGGATACATTTAGATCAGCGAGCCAAGTTCTGTCCTTCCAGCCTACAAAAATCTCAGTTCATTCAACAAATTGTGCAAATTATAAGATTACAAATCACTCCTTTTTAACATACTTATTAATGGTTTAACAACAGCCCCAGAACTCCCCAAATTCTATATGTTTATGTAGTGAGATACAGCCCTTGTCCTATGAACTTACATTAAAAAGGTACGGTAGACAAAGGATGGGAGAAAGGAGAGGCTGGATTATTTTCCCTTTCCTATAGACAGGATCTTACTCAAGATAGAAGGCATGCCTAAATTTAAGCTGGAACGTGCTATTCCCAGGTCATGTAGATGTACCCTGGCTAATGCTTAAAAATAGCTGTGTCGGCATGGGCAGCAGCTCAAGCTAGTTGTCTGAGTACGTACCTAAAAGGTCAAATGGGAATGTAGCTGGGGCAGCTAGCCCAAGCTAACATGGATGTACAGCTGTTTTTAAGGCACTACCTGAACAGAGCTAACATGGGTATGTCTACACAAGCTCAGAATCACATCTACTAGCTCGAATGTCCAAGTTTATGCCGGAAACCTGATGTACCTCACCTACAAATCGCCCTTCTCCTCAGGCATTGCACCCAGCGGCGCACTGCAGCAGGAAAGGAGAAGGGATTGGCCTTCTCGCTTCCTTACACTCTCGTCTACATTCTAAACCAGGTGCCGGTGTCCATTGCCTACTGCTAATCTCTGGAACTGCTATACAGGTTCATCTTCCTGTGGTTGTATGGTTCCGAATGTGCATGAAAGGGGAGTGAATCTGCAAATGGAGAACATGATCCACTTAACTTCTGGCTCTGCAGCATGAAAGAGAGCAAAGAATTCTTTATGTCCCAAGAAGTGGTACTTATACACAGTGACTACCCAAGAACTTTGTCCTCTGTCGCTGTTCCTTCACAGACCCAAAAATGTTATCAAGTCACAAACTCTTTCTAAAAAAAAAAAAAAAAAAAAAAGGAGAGTGATAATCATTAGAAACATTCAGAAGAAAGGATGCCGCTACTGAAAATATAAAGAATGTGTTTTTGTACAGTACTTGTGCTATGTATACTCAAGAGAACCTACATCTTGTGTCAAATCACTCAGCAGTACTGAATAAATATGATCATTAAAAACATAAGAACAAAAGGATACCAAGGGTGCATCTACCCCATATTCTGTTCTCCAACTGTGGCCAAAGCAAAATGTTTCAGACAGAATGAACAGAACAGGGCAATTATTGAGAGAGCCATCCCACCCCGGCTTCTGGCAGCCAGAGGCTCAGGGACACCCAGAGAATGGGTTGTATCCTTGACCATCTTGACAGATAGCCATTGATGGACCTATCCTCCCTAAACTTATCTAGTTCTTTTTTAACAACATTATACTTTTGGCCTTCACAACATAGGCTGACAACAAGTTCCACATATTAACTGTGCATTGTGTGAAGAATACTTCCTCATGTTTGTTTTAAACATGCTGCCTATTATGTCACTGGGTGACCCCTGGTTTTTGTGATATGTGAAGGGGTAAATAACACTTCCCTATTCACTTTCTTTACACCATTTTATAGAACTCTATCATATCCACCCTTAGTTTTCTCTTTTCTAAGCAACAGTCCCAGTTTTTTTTTAATATTTCCTCACATGGAAGCTGTTCCCCCCAAAAATCAATACAGCAGTGCACAGGCAATCCAGGAAGTTTTTGGAGAATATTGAGGACAACTTCCTAGTACAAATGCTGGAGGAACCAACTAGGGGCCTTGCACCTCTAGATCTATTGCTCACAAACAGAGAAGAATTGATCAGGGAAGTAGAAGTAAATGGCAACCTGGGCAGCAGCGACCATGAGATGGTAGAGTTCAGGATCCTGATCAATGGAAGGAAGGAAGGAAGCAGAACACACACCCTGGACTTCAGAAAAACAGATTTTGGCTCCCTTTGGGAGCTGATGGGCAGGGTCCCATGGGAGGCTGAACTGAAGGGGAAAGGTGTCCAAGACAGCTGGCTGTATTTTAAAGAAACCCTATTAAAGGCACAGGAAGATAACATTCCGATGTGCAGAAAGAACAGCAAATGTGGACGGCGACCAGTGTGGCTTAGCAGGGAACTCTGCGGGGAGCTGAAACATAAAAGGGAAGCTTACAAGAAGTGGAAGCTTGGACAGACGACAAAGGAGGCGTATAAAGATATTGCTCGGGACTGCAGGGATAAAATCAGAAAGGCCAAAGGACAATTGGAGTTGCAGCTAGCAAGAGATGTGAAGGATAACAGAAAGGGGTTCTATAAGTATATCAGCAACAAGAAAAAGATCAGAAGTGGTGTAGGTCCCTTACTGAATGGGGCAGGCATCCTTGTGGAGGATGATGTGGAAAAGGCTGAAGTACTCAATGCTTTTTTTACTTCAGTCTTCACAGGGAGGGCCAGCTCCCAGGCTACTACACGGGGTAACGCGGACTGGAGAGAAGAGTGGCCCTCAGTGATGGAAAGTCAGGTTAGGGAACACTAAATGAAATTGGATGTGCACAAGTCCATGGGGCCGGATGAACTGCATCCGAGGGTGCTGAGGGAGTTGGGGGAAGTGATTGCAGAGCCACTGGCCATTATCTTTGAGAACTCGTGGCGAACGGGGGTGGTCCCGGAGGATTGGAAAAAGGCAAATATAGTACCTATCTTTAAGAAAGGGAAAAAGGAGGATCCAGGGAACTACAGACCGGTCAGCCTCACCTCAATCCCTGGGAAAATCATGGAGCAGGTCCTCAAGGAATCCATCCTGAAACACTTGGAGGGAAATAGAGTGATCAGGAACAGTGAACATGGATTCACCAAGGGCAAATCGTGCCTGACCAACCTGATTTCCTTCTATGATGAGATGACTGGATTGGTGGATGTGGGAAGAGCCATTGACGTGGTATATCTTGACTTTAGCAAGGCTTTTGATACGGTTTCCCACAGCATTCTCATCGGCAAGTTAAGGAAGTATGGGTTAGACGAGTGGACCGTAAGGTGGATCGAAAACTGGTTAGATCAACAGGCTCAGCGGGTAGGAATCAATGGCTCAATGTCTGGTTGGCAACTGGTAATGAGTGGAGTGCCCCAGGGGTCGGTCCTGGGGCCACTTCTAGTCAACATCTTCATTAAAGATCTTGATGATGGAATAGACTGCGTGCTTAGTAAGTTTGCGGATGACACCAAATTGGGGGGAATGGTAGATACTCTGGAGGGCAGGGACAGGATCCAGAGAGACTTGGACAAATTGGAACACTGGGCTGAAAGAAGCCTCATGAGGTTCAACAAAGACAAGTGCAAGTCCTGCACTTAGGACGGAAAAATCCCATGCACTGCTACAGGCTGGGGACCGATCGGCTAAGTAGCAGCGCTGTAGAAAAGGACCTAGGGGTTATGGTGGATGGGAAGATGAATATAAGCCAACAGTGTGCCCTTGTTGCCAAAAAGGCCAATGGCATATTAGGCTGCATCAGTAGGAGTATTGCCAGCTAATTGAGGGATGTGATAATTCCCCTCTATTCGACACTGGTCAGGCCGCATCTGGAATACTGTGTCCAGTTTTGGGCTCCCCACTACAGAAAGGATGTGGAAATTAGAAAGAGTCCAGCGGAGGGCAACAAAAATGATTAGGGGGCTGGGGCACATGACTTATGAGGCGAGACTGAAGGAACTAGGCTTATTTAGCCTACAGAAGAGAAGACTGAGGGGAGATTTGATAGCAACCTTCAACTACTTGAAGGGTTGCTCCAAAGAGGAGGGAGCTAGGCTGTTCTCGAGGGTAACAGAGGACAGAACAAGGAGCAATGGTTTCAAATTACAGCTGGGGAGGTCAAGGTTGGATATTAGGAAAACTTTCTCACTAGGAGGGTGGTGAAGCATTGGAATGGGCTATCTAGGGAGGTGGTAGAATCTCCATCTTTGGAGATTTTTATGCTCCGTTAGACAAAACCCTTGCTGGGGCAATTTAGGGGGAGTGGTCCTGCTTTTTAACAGGGGGTTGGACTAGATGACCTCGTGAGGTCCCTTCCTACCCTATTATTCTATGATTCTATGATGTCTCCAAGATCTTTCTTGAGTGATAACATTTAATTTAGACCTCATCATTTTTTATGTATGGCTTGGATTTTTTTTCCAAATGTGCATTACTTGAGAGAACAGGTTCCTGCTGCCTGTGGCCTTGATTCAGTAAAGCAGTCAGCACATGCTAAGCACACGCTCAAGTCCCATTGACTTCAAATAGCGCTTTCCTGAAAGGGGAAAGAGGTATCAGTAGTCTCTTAGGACTTTTATTCCACTGGAAGAGTAAGTTGACATTGGCCTTTGCCCCGTAGATCCTCATATCGTGAGGAGGAAAGTGTTACCAATGTGTCCCTCCTTATTCTGATAGAGCAGAGTCTGATGATATCATAAGCTAGCTGCTTTTCACCCAAAGAGAATGCTACGGAATGAAAGCTTGGTGCCTATCATGCCGGAGTAGCTGGCAGCTGTGGTTTTCAGGGGGTTCTGTATAACCTCAATGGAGCAGCACTAACAGGTGCTATTTTAATTAAAGTGAAATTATACTAACATTCCTTAATAATGATTAAACAGGGCATGGTGTGATTGAGTAAGAGGAAGTCACTTTTGTGTTTATACATGATTATGCTAAAAGGTTCATTAGTTGGGTTAAAAGACTAAGTTTGATACTTTCCATCTAACTGTATTCTTTAGATAATATTGTCAAATGCACTATTGACTGCTAATGAAATTGGAAAGGATGAGAAGTTTGTTCTTGCTTTCGCAGCTGCAGTGGTAGATTTTATGGAAAGTTCTCATTCAAACAAACAGGAAAATTCTGCAGGCTCCATTGCCAGATTGGAAAATTCTGCAGGAACCATTGCCAGGTTGGAAACAGTGATATATCTCTCATTTTGATCATGCTAAATCATAAATAAATTTAGTCACAATCAGTTAACCAACTCCTCTCCAGCTTTTTTCCTTTTGTTACTGTTTTATGTGCCATGGAGGATCAACATTGATTGGGATTGTTGCCTAACTCCAGCTACTAGTGCTGTTGGAGACAAAACAAGAAGAAAACAAAACATCAGAAGAGTAAGATGAGTGACTGATTAGCCAAATTGGGTATGGGGTAGATTGCACCTCAGCAAATCTACAGCTGACACTAAGCTGGCAGGGAGTGGTAGACACACTGAAGGCAAGAATAGGATATGGAGTGACTTGGACAAATTAAGAGGATTGGACCGAAAGAAATCTGATGAGGTTCAACAAAGACAAGTGCAGAGTTCTGCTCTTCAGAGGGAAGAATCCCATGGACTGCTATAGACTGGGCACCAACTGTTTAGGTAGCAATTTTGCAGAAAAGAAACTGGGGATTTCAGTGGGCAAGAAGCTGGATATGAGTCGATAGTGTGCCCTTATTTCCAAGAAAGCTAACAGCATATTGGGCTGCATTAGTAGGAGCACTGGCAGCAAGGGAAGAGATTATTCCCATCTGTTTGGCACTGGTGAGGCCTCATTTGGAGTACACTATCCAGTTTTGGGGCCCCAACTACAGATGTCGACAAATTGGGGACAGTCCCTTAGAGGGCAACAAAAATGATTAGCACATGACTTAGAAGGAGAGGCTGAGGGAACTAGGCTGAATGTGGGGGAGATTTGATAGCAGCCTTTAACTACCTGAAGGGTGATTCCAAGGAAGAGGAATCTAGACTGTTCTCTTTGGTGGTAGAGAACAGAAGTCAGAGCAATGGTCTCAAGTTGCAGTTGGGGAGGTATAGATTGGATACTAGGAAAAACTTTTTCATGAGGAGGATTGTGAAGCACTAGAATGGGTTCCTTAGGAAAGTGGTGTAATCTCCATCCTTAGAGACTTTTAAGGCCCAACCTGCCAAAACCCTGGCTGGGATGAATTAGTTGGGGTTGGTCCTGCTTTGAACATCAGGTTGGATTACATGACCTCCTGAAGTCCTTTCCAACTCTAATCTTCTGTCATGGCACCACTACTTTTTGTTCTGCAGCATGTAGTAGACCAAGTGATTGATATATAATTTATTTTAACAAAAAGTTTAAAATCACGTATTGAAGGAGTTGATCCTGGATGAATCTGAATGATTTTCCAGGCAACAAATAAATCCCTGTCAATGTCACATGGAAAGGAAATTTATTTAAGAGTTGGCAGTAGCAGGTGTGATGTTGAGGAGGATGTTACAGCAAGAGAGAATGTTGCAGTGGGATTTAGAGGGAAGTGAGAGTCTAAAAAGGGTTACTGAACTCATTCCAATTTTCACATAATTACATTGACAGAGAAGAAAATTATGCAAAGAATCCAGAGACTTCAGTAAATTTGCGATGTAAATACAGCAAAGCATATCATAAGACTGCCTTTTAGAAAGTGGTGCAATTTGGGAACACGGTGGTGAAGATTTTGTTTTCCTTCTCTCTGAGTCAGAGGAAGTATTCTTGACTAGAAAGTAACTAGGATTTAATAACCGATAATCGTTTGACAGCCTTTTCTGGTTTGTTCTGTGATTGATAAGTCCAGCAGATGAATATGGCATAGCAGTAACTTACAAGGTAAACAAGGAGTCCTGTGGCACTTTTAAAGGCTAACACATTTATTTAATGCATGAGATTTTGTGGGGAAAAAATCCCACTTCATCAGTCACTTGTTTATGAGAGTCCTGTGACACTTTAAAGACTAACAAATTTCTTCGGGCATAAGCTTTCATGGGCTCCAACCCACTTCGTCAGATGCATGAAATGGAAACAACAGTTGAGAGGTGTGTATATATACACACACATGCCAGGAGGAGTAGAGTAATAATGGCAAGTGCTGACAAAGTCAATTCAGTGGGGCAGGAGAGGCTCATTCACACCGGTTGAATAGAAGGTGAAAATGTGTGAAGACCAACAATTACTTTTTGTAGTGTGATAACCATTCCAAGTCCCTGTTCAGACCCAGTCTGATTGTGTCAAGTTTGCAAATGAGCACTAGCTCTGCAGTGTCATGCTGGAGTCGGCTTTTGAAGGCTTTTTGCAGGAGTATGGCAACCTTCTATTCAACTGGTGTGAATGAGCCTCTCCTGCCCCATTGAATTGACTTTGTCAGCAATCGCCATTATTATGCTACTCCTCCTGGCATGTGTATATACAGCTCTCTACTGTTGTATTCATTTCATGCATCTGACGAAGTCGGTTGGAGCCCACGAAAGCTTATGCCCAAAGAAATTCGTTAGTCTTTATGGTGCCACAGGACTCTTGTTTTTTGCTGTACACAGACTAACACGGCCACCCCTCTGGAACTAGTCACTTGTTCATTTTGCTGAACTAGACCACCATGGCTACCCCTCAAGAACTTACAACACGTTATGAACCAAAAGACTGCAAAGGTCTTCAAACTCCTAAGAGAACCAATTTCTTAGTAGGGCTTATATTTATGAGACAACAGCTCCTTGATTGTAAATTATACCTTCCAAAATAATGGTATTGCAAAGTGACTGGCCTCTTTAAGAGGGTGGGCAAGAACTAGTACACCTGTGACCAATTATCTTTTTTCAGATTACTTGCTCCCCCAACTGGACTTAAGGAAGGCTACTGGAATTCCTAAAGATGGAGACAGTAGCAGATTGCAGCTGCAGAGTGAGAAGACTGCTGCAGTCTACAGAAGAACCTGAGGCTATGTCTACACTTGTAAATTTAGGTCTACTTTAGCTAAGTCGACTTAACTAAGTTGACTTAGCATGTCCACACCTAAATTTAAAGTCGACTTAGGGGGGAACTTACAAAGTCGACCTAGAGCATCCACACTGGATGCCTAGGTCGACTTCTAGTGGCTAGGGGGACCTAGGGCAGGTCCACAGGAGCTCGGGGGCACCCCTTGCCCAGTGCCAGGGGGCTCAGCCTTTGCCCCATTGTACATGGGTACAATGGGGCAAAGGGGGACAGGGACCCTTGCAGAGCATAGGGGCAGGGTGGGGGGGGCATGCCAGACTCCCCCTGTGCCCCCCCCGGAAGGGAGGGCAGTGGGGGAGTCCTGGAGTAGCCCTAAGTCAACTTAGGGCTACTCCAGGTCTACACTGGCTTAAGTCAACTCAAAAACGTCAACTTAAGCCTAAAGTCAACCTAAAAGTAGGTTTAATAAAGTCGACTTAATTTTCATTAAGTTGACTTTATTTTCCTTAAGACAACTTAAGCAGCTTGCTTAAGTCGACTTAAGGAAACTGTAGTGTAGACGCAGGGTAAATTAAGTCGACTTAAGCAAGCTTAAGTCAACTTAATTTACAAGTGTAGATGCACCCTGAGATTTTAGGGACCAAAAGACTCCAGAGCCAGGCAGGGCCAGGAGTGGCCTGTAAAAAGCAAGGGAAGAGTCCACACAGGAGGGGAAAGGAGTGTTCTGTTCTGCAAGAAGCCCCAGGACTGAGTATTGTATAAATTGTACCTAAATTAATTAGACACAGAAGAGAAATGTTTTAAGGACTCTAGACTGGTGTAGATTATTTTAAAAACTCTGCATGTGTGAGAGTAGGAGATAGACTGTGGCAGGGTGCTGCAGAGCCACCCCTGTCTAGCAGAGGGGTGCTACTGGGCAAGTGTGCCCTTTTACAAGCTTCTTAGAAGCCATTTTTAGTTGTGTGTGACGTAGAAGGTGCTTTGTAATGATACTAATGGAAAGATTAAATAAAGCAGAGCAATAGATCAAATAAACCTAGACCATCCCTGACTGATGATTGTTCAACCTGTTCTGAAAACCTCCAATGATGAGGATTGCACAGCCTCCCTTGGAAAGCCTATTACAGTCCTTAACTACCCTGGTTATTGGGAATTTTTTTCTTACTACCTAACCTAAATCTCCCTTGCAACAGCCTACGTCCATTATTCCTTGTCCCACCTCCAGTGGATATAGAAAAAATTTGATCACCATCCTCTTTATCACAGCTTAACATATTATCAGGTCCCCCTCAGTCTTCTTTTCACAAGAAAAAAACCCAAAACATTTCCAATTTTTTAACATCCTCACAGGTCAGGTTTTCTAAACCTTTTAGTATTTTTGTTGCTTTCCTCTGGAATCTTTCCAGTTCACTCACATCTTTTGTCAAGTTTGGTGCCCAGAACCGAACACAGTACTCCAGCTGAGGCCTCATCAGTGACAAGTATGGCCCATGTCTTGCATACAATACTCTGATTAATACATTCCAGAATGATGTTATGTATTTTTTGCAACTGCATCACATGGATGACTCCACTATAGACTCTAGATACTTTTCAGTACTATTATCACATAGCCAGTTAATCCCCATTTTGTAGTTGTGCATTTCATTTTTCCTTCTTAAATGTAGTACATTGTACTTATCTTTATTGAATATCATTTTGCTGATTTCAGATCAATTCTCCAGTTTGTCAATGTCACTTTTGAATTCTTTCTCTGTTCTTCAAAGTGCTTGCAACCCCTTCCAATCCCCTCACGACATTCATAAGCAATTTTCATTCTATTGTTCAAGTCATTAATGGAGATATTGAATAGTACCAAACATAGGGCAGATGACTATTGAATCCCAGGTATGAAGGATTGATAACCACTCTGAGTGTGGTTCTTCAACTAGTTGTACACTCGCTTATAGTACCAAGCTAATGACACAAGCACTGCTAGCCACCCTGAAAGACTATAATAGTATGCACAGTCTGCTACGGTGCGTCTACACTTGTATATTAAGTCGACTTAAGTCTGCTTAAGTCGACTTAATTTACTCTGCGTCCACACTGGAGTTTCTTTAAGTTGACTTAAGCTGTTGCTTAAGTCGACTTAAGGAAAAGTAAAGTCGACTTTGTAAAACCTAGTTTTACATCGACTTTACTGCTTAAGTCGACTTCAGCAGTGTGGACGCCGTAAGTCGACTTAGTCGACTTATGGCAGGGGAAAAAGGGAACCCCTGCTCCCTTCTCCCCAGGAAGCCACTAGGGGCTCGTCCTGGCTCCCTTCCTCCCTGGGAAAGCTCACATCCCAGGGAGAAGGAGCCTCGCCTCCCCCTGGACCTAACTAGTCGACTTAGAGAGTCTAGTGTAGACTCTCTAAGTCGACTTAGTATGGCCCACTTTAAGTCGACTTGGGAGTCCTGTGTGGACTCTCTAAGTCAACTTAATAGGGTCAACTTAAAGTCGACTTTTTAAAGTCGACTTAGTAAAATCGACCTAAATTCCCCAGTGTAGACATAGCCATAGAGTGTACAGAAGTTCTTTCCTCAAGTGAAATGCTCTGCTCAAACAAATAATTTTCACTGGTCATTTGAAAACCGTTATGGTGGATGGCTCCCTATTATTTATTTGTATTCCTAGTGAATGCTCTCTAGGTTGTGGTGAGATCTGATGGCAAGAATTAAATGGAGATCAAAAAATAGGAAAGGGAAGAGATCAGTTTTCTTATAGAAAACAGTGAAAAGCTGTGGACTATAATGAAACATACTCAATGAAAGATACATATTTTCCCCACAAAATAACCTCACAGCAATGATCCTCTTTGCTACCATTTTCCTTAACAGCTTCGACAAAAAGAGCTACAGATTTAAGAGCAAGTGGAAATTGCCTTGTGGCATTCAGCAATGTTAAAAAAGGTAAACATTCTCAGAATAAAATTGTAGTGCACATTCTGCCAGCAAAGAGAATTCAAGCAACAGACAGGATTTTAGTCTGACACATGCCACTTGTGGTGACAAAATTCTTTGCCCTTCTACAGCACCTTCGTCGGTGCTTTTGTGTGGTAAGGAATCATGACTACTGCAATTTTAAATAAGGGAAAACAAAGATATAGAGAGGTCACATGACCTAGCCAGAGTCACACAGCAGGTCTGTGGAATAGCAAAAGCAGAATCCAGCGTTCCTGACACTTATTCCCATGTCTCCCACCAGGCCCTATTCAGAAAATTCACAAAACTCTCAGAATCGGAGCACCTTTCACCTCACTGCCCCAAACAATATTCCAATTGCAATGCGCTTGTCCCTGGGTGCATTCAGGTACCTGATATAAAGGTAGGCTGATTTATTTTCATAGGAATTTAAGCACATGAACATCTTCACTTAGAGGAACATTTGTCAGACAGGGACTGAGAGGGGGCATGGCAACAGAATATTTTTCTTGAGGAAAACATGTAGTTGAGCCCCTTGGTAAATGTTTTGTGTCCCCCTCCCCCTTTCTCTCTCCATCCCCACTCCACGCCCAGCTGGCCACCCTCCTTCTGTTGTTATAATGAAACAATAGGAAAAGCGGAATGGGGAAACTATTGATCATTTTATAGCACTGAAATGAGGTGTTTCAGTCTCTGCAATGAAACCAATCATATTTTATTTAATGCAAATATTCTAGGTTAAAATATTATAGCAGTGCCTTTGTGTTCATTTTTAACTGCTTCACTGCTGGCTAACTTACCAGGTATATTAAGACAAGCTAAATCTCACCTCTAGGGCTCCTAAGTGCATCTGATATGCCCTGGTCCTCTCGGATGTCCAGTGAAACAGCAAAGAAAGATGGCAGCAGCATAGAAATTGGAGCAGGGAAGCCACCAAACAAAGCAGTGAAATAACATACGATAGATATGTCTGGAAACAAATCTCTCCTCAGAACACACATGCTGCATTGCTAGTGTGAGCTGCACTTTGTCACCTAAGAGGCATGGGGGGAGGGGAGGATGGTTGGCGTGTAAGGGTTCTTGGGCATCCCACCATCCTAGTCAAACCAAGCCAGTACACAAATTTGCCCTATAGTACACCTCTGTCTGCAGGTTCAGCTGAATGACATAATATTCCTGAACAACAAAAAACCAAAGGCCCCGACATTTCTAAATGCAGCATGCTTGGTGCAAGGCACACAACTGTGGGGGTCAAACTTCCTCCTCATGTTTGTAAACTAAGCACAGGCAGTAGGAGGTCAGCCAGGTTTCAGCCTGGCCCTGTGGATTTGATCTACAGCTCTCTGTGCTAATGAAAAAAAAAGAATTGCTCAGAAAGTCAGAATAATTTCCTAATCAGAGTGTTAAGTTTGCATCTCTGTTTCTTATTAAAGAGAGACAAATTAGTTGGTTATTGCAATGCCCTGGCATAAACAACATCAGAATTAGCTGAATAATAGGGTTAGCAGAGATCTGTAAACAGGATGCACCCAAATATATATTCTGCCATTCGCTAAATGTGAGTTATTTCAAGGGGATGGTGTGTCCATTGTGGCAATCATGTTGTCACATGCACAGGCCATTGTATCTTACAGATCCAAACACGCAACCCTCATTCATATTGAAGTCACATTTATTCCCAGGGCAGATGGACAGCATAAGGTCTTCTGCACCATTTAAGATCTGCATAGGCCATAGGGGCTATTGAGGGAATCAGAGCCTGAGCAGCCATGCAAAGGTTCCTCACACCTTGGTCTCCATGCCAGCCTTTATGGGACCAGTAAAAAAAGGTCAGTTGGGGTGTAGGCAGAGATTGTGCAAATTCACAGGCACGTTCAGTGACCACCCATTCACATACAGCTCCTGGGGACACCATGGAGCAGTCCCACATCCAGACGTGACATTGGAGGGTGTGAATGTAACTGCCCCAGTCTGTCATACAGCTTAAATGCTCTGGCTTTATGCAGATGAGGCAAGTTTCACTCATGGATGAGCACTTCCACACACAAATAGCCTCACTGAAGTCATGGGCCTATTGACATAAATATAAATAAAGGGTGCCCAATGAAGTCATGCGCTCTCTGACTCTGTATGTTTGTACAACCTGGCTGTGATAGTCAACATATCCCCAGCAGCAGGCATAGCTAGAAGGTAGCCCACAGGCTAGAAGAAAGAATCTGATAACATGGCTCTGCCAGTTGCTGCTTCTCTCATCTTGAATATGGAGTTGCAGCTGATAGACTGCAAGTCTTAGCTTGAAATTATCCATCTTGAACCAACCGGTCTCTACTCACAGGCAATCATGAGACCCAGGAAGCACAGATGTGGTGGATGCAACATGTGAAGATTACATGGACATAATTTCCATAAAAGTTGAAGCTGGTCAGGACAATAAGCCTGAATGGCTTCAAGCCAAGACTCAGTCAACTTTACCAGGGTCCATGTGAAGTAGGACTGCTTCCTATACATCATCAACATTTTTAATTAACCATCTTTTTCTGGAATTCATGCACTCAGAAAAAACCTGTCTTTGGACTGCAATACATCAAGCACCAGATGCCCAGTGCCAAGTCAATTACTCACCACCAGCCAAGCCTTCCCAAAACCGACTGAGTGCTGCCTCCAGAAAAGATCAGGGGACCAGGTATCAGAAACCCTGGCTTTTATTCCCATTCTGCTCCTCTGACCAAGCCAAGTCACATTTTTGTGCCCCAACTCCCCTACCCGTAAAAGAGAAATAATAATTAATGACATTGATAATATCTCCATCCCCACAGATCACTCCACTGGCCTGCATCTCCCACAGGCATGTACATTCGTTACATCATTCCTTCTCCCCCCACATCCAAGCTGTTGCTAAATATTCTACGACAGCTATAAAGCCCATTTTTCCCCACGAAACCCACCACTAAAGCCTTTGTCAATGTCTCAGTCCTCTCACTTTGATTACCACTCTGACTATGGGCAAGTCTGTACTGACAACAGCAAAGTTGCCACCGTCAGCCCAATCTTCAGTTTTCAATTGAGGCGTCTGTGTAGATAACTAACCGATAACTGAACCAGAGCTGGAACACCAGCTCTGTAACCGCATTTACACTACGCCGACCGGACACCATTTCTGGTTGGCTTAGTGTAGTGTGTAGGGAGGATTTAAGAAGTCAGCAGGAGATACACAAGGTATTTTACGTACTTTGCATATCTCCCGTCGACCGCCACTGAAAACAGCGGTAAGTGTAGTCTAGGGTTATGCGACTCCTCTGGTTTGACTCCCTTTGCTGACATTCTTTCACTTTTGCTTATGGGCTGGAAAAATGTTCACAGCCTTCCCATGCTAGCTGCACCAGATAATGGTACTGCTGCATCCATACAAATGTGGCCCTGTGGCCCCAGTGCACCACAGATCCTTCTAGGCCTGTACCCCCAGAGGCCTTCTATGTCAGACTATTCCAGGCCAGTGCAGAAACATGATGGGGGCAGGCATTCATTCTAGTGCAATCACAGCACTGGGCAGCCCATACACTGGGTTTCATAGAAGCAAAGGGCTTTGCAAGGAAAAGGCAGAGAATATATGAGCAATGGGGTTCTTCCAAGCACTTTGGAGTAATGTAGTCATTGAGAAAGGGAATGGAACTTTCCCAAGGAGAAAAAATAAGCAAAATATTTTTAAACCAAACCAAAATCAACTTAAAATGTTGCGTCTTTTAAATATAATGTTAAATGTTATCTTAGAGAATCCATCCTCACTAGCATTTCCATGTTTAGATGCAATACTTTGATCAATTGTATTAGACATGTAGCCTTATACAGAGTGCTAAAGAATGTCACTGGAATGGAAAGAAGGTTATATAAAAATGTGGTATGGTTTGAGAGAAGTTACTCTAGCACCTTACCAAAACAAATGGAGAACAACTTTTATATATGTTTTGAATCATCCTATAGAATTCTGTGACCAGGAATACAGTCCTTTACGGCATTTTATAGAATAATTTTTAAAATGTTTCTGATATTTTTCTCCAAGTATAGGGGATGATGTACGATGTATTGCCCTTTTAAAAAAGCATCTTTGTCCTAAATACGTTTTGGGGGAGGAAGTGAAGCACTGTCTGAGAAGTCTGGGTTCCTGGAGTTTGCAGTCATTCAAGATCACGCTATCAAATGCGGGTGCTTATGTTGCACCCACAACAAATGTACATGAATCCATTACACAAACCAAAACTGTATTTATGCACACAAATGGCTATCTATGCATTCTAGGAGTAGTTGTGCATACTCTTATCCTATGAGCATGTGTACCTGCGACGCTTTCACACAATGTTTATGGCCACCCTTTAAAAACTGTAGCGTTTGAAAATGTGGCCAGTATCATCTATGAAATATAGTGAAGAGCAGAGTTCAGGGGGGGTTAGAAAGCACTATTACCCGCATTCCATTTGTGCAATAGGCAGACATTTCTCCTTTCATCTAACAATATGCTGCTTGATTCCATAGAGTGCCAAAATACCTACAGCACAGTTGAAGAGCTGATCCTGATAGCATAATGCAAACTTTTTTCACATGCTATAAAGTTCATATTACCCTCAGGCCTACAGATATTTTGGTGTCATTTACACGTGTGTCAAGTAATCTAGGCCCAGAATTTTCAGCAGATACAAAGGCTACACCCTCTCTGGCAGTGTTTTGAACACAGGCCTGGAAAAATAGGCTCATAATTAGGTGCACGCTCATTCTTGCTGTGAAAAAAAAATTCTTGCCTTGAGTCCTAAAGACTTATTTAAAAGTTGTGCACATTGGACAGCCCATGAATGGTGAGCCTGACTAATAGCTGACAAAGTATTAGGACTCTGCAAGCAGAGGGGGAAGGATGCTAGTAAACAGAGTAATGTGATGGCAAAGCCAGGAAGTTAGGGAGTCTATTTTGCTTTGTCTTTTTGGATCAAATTTCTAAAAACTGATTTTAAACTTGCATGAATAATTCTGAAGGAACAAACGGACAAGCTATCTGACTCAATCTGAACTAAAACCATTCTCCCCCATCCCCCCAAACAAACACTTTTCCTCAAATTGGGGGGAAAAACATTTCAAATCAACCTATTCAAAAGAAGTGGGTTTGTTTGTTTTTTTTTGTTTTTAAATATTTCAGTCAACTTCATTTTTTAAAAATGTTATTTTGGCTAGTTTGGAGTGTTTATCAACGTATGTGTGTGTTTTACTTAAATTCAAAGTAAAGACAACAAAACAAAACCTTTTGGAACAAAATACTTCAAGGGAAACATTTCATAGCAAAACATTTACCCTTGCTTTAAGTCCCCACCAGTTTTTTCTACAACTGTTTTTTCTAAAACATCAAATAAAAAATTCATCAGATTTGATCTGACTTCACAAACAGATTCAGAACCCAGAAAAAATGCATGTTTTGATGAAAACATCTGCTGAAAAAAATTCATCAAATTCTACATTTGATCTCCAACTCTGGAGAGTCAGACTTTGCCCACCACTAGGCTGGGTCCCTGCTCTTGCTTGGCTCCCCATAAATTCTCAGGGTGCTCCTGCACTGACGGAACAAAAGACAATCATGGATTTCTTTTAGCACAGTGCTTCCCTCTTACTAAGAATAACTTGGAAGTCTTTCTTTTCAGCAAATACCATCCCATTTCTGTTCAAAGCTGTGCTACTCAAGCTAAAAAAAGCTCTGGCAGGGCTGCCAAAAAAAGGGCTTTCACAAAGAATAACATACAGGCAGCAATTAAATCTCTCTGCAGGTTCAGCACCTGGCAAGATTACAGCGCTGAATGTATTGCTGTACTTTCCCCACCAGATGTTAGTAAGCATAATCTAGTGAAACTATAACTGGGGCAGATCACTCATTCCTAAACATACACAGACCTTCATAAAAGAAATAGACCACTGCTCTGGAATCCTGACAACGTTTTTCAAGATAGAAACATTAGCCGGTGGAAGCTTTTTAGCTCCATGGGTTTGGGTATTACGAGAAGAGCTGCCAAAGGAGATAAAACATTACTTTAGTCGTAGGCATCTGTTTGGCAGGAAAGATGCTGCGAAATGTGATTCCATGGCAAGAAATTGTCTGTAGCCTCATGGAGAACATTCGATTCTCTTTCATTAAAGAGGATTCAGAAATGACAATAGAAACATTATACAAGGAAAGTCAGCCATGAAGAAGAATGTTTTTTATCTTCCAAATGGCATTTTCAAACGCTAAAGAAAAAAATTCAGTGCAGAACTTGTAAGAATGAAATGAACAATAAATAATTACACCAGAGCTGTTTTTAATGGGAACTTTACAGAGTCTAAAAATCTCATCTGCATGTTAAATAAGCATCAGCCCCAATTCTTCAGAGAGATTAATTCAGGCAGACTTCTGCATCCACATAGATCCCAGTTGACCTGAATGGGACTCAGCCAGTATGATTCTCTTTGCAGGATCAGGGGCATGGTTTCCCTGGCTTTTCAATACCCCAGCCAGATCCTTAGCTCAATAACAACAATGTAACTGTGGTGTCATTTCAGTGCAACTGAGGCCCACTTATCCATGTAAGCAACTTTATGCAGGTGAACAGGCCCACTGAATTTAATGAAACTACTCATGCAAATAGAGTTAATACTGCACATAAATATTTGCAGGATTGAGGTCTGGAATTTGGTTCATAGAATGTGGATCCTAGAGGGTCCAGCAATTAACAACATCAATATATCATCCTCCATCTCACAGGACAGCTTTCACACAATGCATCTTAAAACAAAGATCATCTCAGTACTGTGAGAGGAAGCAAAGTGAATGTAAGGTGTCAATCAGTTTCCTACTTACAAAGCAATTCAAAACTGTGAGGGGAGAAAATAGTTGCCATCCTCTTTAAAGGAAATGCTGAAATGCTACATAAAATAAAATAAGTTATCCAGCTGTCACAGGCTTCTTTAAAATATTAAAATACTTTAATAAAAATATTTTCTTCAGCTATGCAACAGCTGTAAACCTTTTAAATATTAAAAATAATTCTATTCATAAAGCATTATCTGACTCTCCAACCCAAATGCAGGATTCATTGACGCCAGCCAACTCTTATTTTATCAGCTGGTTCATATTCAAGCAGGATGCAGAGGCAGCCAAGATCAGTGTTCTTAGCGTAAGGATAGCAACACCATTTCTCTCTATTGCTCAGCTTGTTTATTCAAGAAAAATAATTACTCTACAATCCTGCCAGTGGTTTGGCAGATATAGTGTTGGTTTATGGTAATGTAGCGCATGAAAGGTGAAAAAGAAGGGTATTTAATGCAGAACTGAGATAGACCAGCATTAAGATGACCTTGATTTTCCTCATATGTGAGTTATAAGATTTTATACAGGATAAGACAATCTGGTGTGTGCACTGCACTAGAGACACAGGAAACTGAAAAAGACCTTCACACAGCCATAAGATCTATGGGAAACTGGCAGGAGCTCTGCCCTCCAATCCTTTGTTATCTCACACATGCAACTGGATAAAGGAAAAAACCAACATCTACCTACATGGACATGCTCACTAGAGATGGTGGGGTTCCTAGTGAATATAAAGAAAAAGAAACAAAGAATAAATGGGGCAGACATCTTAATTTAGAGGGGTTACAATAAATAATAGAAACAAAGAGTCTAAAGACTAATTAATTTATTGCATGAGCTTTCATGGGAGAATAAATAAATGAATTTGTTAGACGATACCTTTATAACTAATTTCAATCCATGTTCTTCAGGACTACAGACTGAGCACTACTACCTGGGGCTAGGAAGAAACTTAGACCATTCATTTTTTACTGTACAGCATGTCGGGCTTTTAAGACTGCCTCTGAAAAATCCACTTCTCACCACTGTTGGTGGCAGACCACATAATTAGATTGGCCATTGGTTTGATCTTGTATGGCAATTCCTGTGCTCCTAATTCTTTTTTCTCCTTGGAGCCGATATTAAGAGGGGTGTTTTTTTCACACAGTTTGATAGCCGTACATAATTAGTCATGTGCACTCATCCTGAAGAGTATATTTCAGAGCAGATCCAGTGAGCAATTTTAGCAGTGCAGTTGCTGCAGAAGAAAAATCAGCCCTTTCATCTACTATTGTGTGATTACAAAGAGATTGAGAGGTAGGAATCTAGAGTTTAAAGCCAGAAAGCAGGTGGCCCAGTCAGTCAATGTTCCCAGGATTTCTAAGAGCAGATCAGCAAACAAATTAGTTTCATTTGTCCAGGCCAAAATGTTGCAGTGCTGAGCTGCCAAACAAACAGGATTTTACCTCAGATGGGAAGAGAATTTACTCTTGCACATATGTTGGAAGTGCTTATCTAACTGAAAGAGAACACCAGGAGTGGATAGCCAGTTTACCAGTGGCTAGCTGTCACTGGTGCTTGAGTTTAAAGAGAACTACATATCACACCCAAACCACTGAGAGAGAGAAAAAAAAGAGAAAGAGAAATTATGCAAGAAGGCACAAATTAGGCCACTCTGCAGAGAACAGAGCAACTTTCCTGAATACTGCAGAAAGGGGGGGGGGGGGCCCCCAAGAGCAAGAAAATGTAGCTACCTTTGCATATTTCAATTATAATTAACCTAGATTTACTATTGGAGACTTGTCTTAGCCTGGAACAATAATTTCAACAGTCATTCTTAATGTGAGCTAGAGGTTCTGTTTTTAGTGATAAGGCTGACTTTTTACAGTCAGATAACTAACGGGTGGTAGTTTCCACTGTAAACTCTGAAATGGAGACAAGGCCCCTGTAGTTTTTAACATGAGGTAACTAAGGCTATGTCTACACTTCTTAATTTAAGTCGACTTAGCTAAGTTGACTCAGCATGTCTACACTTAAATTTTAAGTCGACTTTGGGGGGACCCTACAAAGTCGACCTAGAGCGTCAATACTGGACTCCTCGGTTGACTTGTAGGAGCTAGGTGGACCTGGGACTGGTCCATGGTGGCAGGGGGGACACCCCTTGCCAAGTGCCAGGGGGCTCAGCCTTTGCCCCATTGTACTTGGATACAATGGGGCAAAGGGGGACAGGGACCCTGGCAGGGCATAGAGGCAGGGTGGGCAAGGCTCTGCTCCGCCCTGTGGGGGGGGCATGCCAGGCTCTCCCTGTGCCAGCCACCCTGGCAGGGAGGGCAGTGGGGAAGTCCTGGAGAGCCCTAAGTCGACAAAGTTGACTTAGGGCTACTCCACATCTACACTGGCTTAAGTCAACTTATCTTTTCCTTAAGTCGACTTAAGCAGCTGCTTAAGTCGACTTAAGGAAAGTGTAGTGTAGACGCAGAGTAAATTAAGTTGACTTAAGCAATTAAGTCAACTTAATTTACAAGTGTAGACGCACCCTAAGAGAGGTGAGCAGCACTAATTCCTCTACCTGTAGTCACAGGGGTTAAAGTAAGGGGAACACACTGGAACGCAGTTCCGGGGCCCACAGATTTGAGGGAACAGAGTTCCAGGGCCCCTAAAAATAGAAAAACCAGGTGGAACACATGTTCCATCCTGCCCTGGCTGCTGGTAGGTCCTACACCCCTCTGTTGTTAATCACAATACTTATTGTGTTATGCAGTGTTTGCTAGTTTATGACAATAATGTCTATAAACAAACGCCATATAAAGTTATAAATATTTTTATGGAGCAATAGCCGATGCATGTGGTACAGAGAAGTGGTTGCAAATGCCTTCCTGGGCTGGGGCCCACACATGCATGAAGGGGACCCAGACAATATGGGAAGGGGGCCCAGAGATTAGGAGGGTTCTGGGGCCCATCAAATTATACTTTAACCACTGTTAGTCACCACTGCTTAGTGTTTCTCATGGTAAAACTACAGTACCTTGCCTCCAATATATTTAGTGTGGGATCAGTAATGTGCATTAGTTATCCCCTACAGTTACAAGAACCCCACCTTTCACTGGTGAAGACAAAAGGTATGTCTACACTACAGCAACACAACTGTGGTGTGGCAGCTATGCCACTGTTGCACAGATGCTTCCTACATCAACGGAAGGATTTTTTTCAGTTGATGTAGTTAATCCACCTCTCTGAGAAGTGGCTACTAGGTCAATGGGAAAATCCTTCATCAACCTAGCAACATCTGCAACAGGATTCAGTTGACCTAACTATGGTGCTCAGGGTACAACATTTTTCACTGAACGATGTAGCTACCTCAACCCAAGTTTTAGATGTAGACCATGCCAAAGCCTTAGGGTAAAATGTGATGGGAAAGACAGGTATAAGGAACTGAGAAAACAGATAAACAACATAGGTCCACATCAAAGGATGAATGCCATTTGTTCTTTAAGTAACTGATACTGTCTGAAATAGAAAAAAAATTCAAAATCAAAGCAAAAATGTGAACTGAAGAAGAAAAGATGCCTGCTCTGAAAATGATTAATTATGAATCTTCCCAAAGTCTAGTGATGTGACCCATGAGCTGACCCAAGTGATTAAATCAAGTTTCTCCTGACTAGAAGAGTAACTAATAAAACTCATTGTTTCAGCCACAAAATATGTTGCTGCATCATAAGGAGAAGTAGACTAAAACCCTAAGCTTGTAGCTTCAACTGGGATGAAATTCACCCCAGTGCAGAGGGCCTCTCCATCAGTTAGACCCCACACAAGCTTCATCTGCTGAATGTTAGCACTCTTATTCTACGGTAGAATGTATAAGCGTTAAGCAATTCTCTCAACCGTCTTATGAGGTTGGTATTACACCCCCATTTGACAAATATGGATCCAGAGATATAGAGGTTAAGGAGCTTGAATAAAACCAGAGAGAGTCAGTGTCAAACCTGGGATCAGAACGAGTCCCATGAGCTCATTCTTTTATTTAGCCTACACAACTAGACTTCCACAGGGACTGAAGGAATATCTGTGCACACTTTCTGCTGTAGCTGGTTGTAATGTAGAGTTGGAGCTGGGCAAAGTTAGAGAAAAGGTGCCAGGTGGATACAGGAACACTGGAACAATTTTTATAGAGGGGATGCTGAACGCCATGTAAACCCTGTGTATAATGGAAACCTTGGGGTGCGGCAGCACCCTAGTGCCCTTAGTTCCAGCACCTATGGCTGGATAGAGACAGAAACAAAGAAATGAGGGAAGAGTAAACATGATTGAGCAAGAAAAAACATCAGTGAGAAAGCTCTACATCGTAATGACTTCAGACTAGACACAGGAAGACCCAGTTCTTAGAATTCATTGCCCAAAAACTTGTATTAATGGTCATGAATCTCAGTGCACAGAGACACTCAGGAAATTCAGAGCTGTGGTTCCCTCAGCAATGAAAGTTATGAAGTCACAAAGTCCCTTGTATTATTGTATATATGATGCTATATTACACACAGTTTCCACACATCTTGCCTTAAATGTACACTTCGGCTGAGTTATATTGCTACAAATTCTCCTCCTCCATGCTGCATTCATGTCATTCCCCCTCCCCAACAAAGCTTTCTATTAAACCGGAAAATGAAGCTATCATGTCAAGCCATCCATGAATGTTCAGACATTGAAAGAATCATACTGAGCCAAATGCATCACTGAAAATCAAAAAGGTTACACTAGATGTGGCTCATGTGCATTTAGGTCTTTGGAATCCAATCCATGTTCTCTTAAAACATTTGACCTACAAAGTTAAGGCATTGAAAGGTTGGCTTAGTACTGCAGGGAGGTAGTTGGAGAAGGCTCCCTTTCTTGTGTCTGCTTGAGAAGAAGGGAAGGAAAGGAGGACAAACAAACTGCCCCTATCTCTGTGCTCAGGGTTTCTTTCCTGTATTAGCTCCTAGTCCTCATCATGCCTTTTGAGTGTTTGATCTCATAACTTTAAACACAGCATTTAATTTCCATGGTGAAATTTAAGGAGAGCAGTGGGGGATCTGAAGGTAATCAGCTGAGCATACAGACCCACTAAGCAGAGGGTCATGAACATTTTGAGGTGTCTGGGAAACCTCTTCAGTAGGACAGGATGTATTTCAATGAAATATGAAAAAATGCTTTATAACGGGGAAAGAGGCTAGCTCCTTGTGTTTTCACAAATCAGTCAGAGGAGACAATCCAGGAGATGTGGGACATTATGGAAGGAAGCAAAATAGCAGGAGGGTGAACTCTAGCAGTAGGAGGTTGCAGTGCAGGTCGGGGGGGAAGCCCTTTTAGTTCTTACAGTGCTATGTGGAGAACAGCTCCATGGGAAGTTAAGGTGAAATGTGAGAGTGTCAAAACCTTAAGGTCACACCCCAATTCTTAAACAATTACTGCTCAAATTAGGAGGAAGTTCAAAACTGCTTTTATTTATTAAAACAAAAAACAAAAGTGGTCTTGGCTAATCCTATGTCTGCTTCCCATCCCCTCATGTTGAAATTGCCAGAGCTCTGTCCCTCTACGCAATCCTGTCTAATGAAAAAGCCTTCTCTTCTGCATCTCATGTGATCGTGCATCTCTCATATCATTGCTACTCTATGCCCTTACACATCTCAACTGAAAATGCACCTTTTCTCCTTCATCTACACTTCCTAATTTTCATGCCTTCTACTATATCTTTAGCTGTATTGTTGTTCAGATATAGTCTGTATGCAGCTGCACATGTAAAATGGACCCATGTGCTCCCAGTTATGCAGATAATGCTGCAACCGGACACTAGCATAATCTAGTCCAATTTCAACTCCTGATATGCCAGTGTCAGAAGCAGATGCATCTATTTAGAAACAGGATGACACTAGCAATTCAATTCCACTGAAAAAGGAAGTTAATACAAACAGATATGTTTATTAGGGGAATTGACCAATCATCACTTCTAATTAATTAATTAGTTCTCCTATTGAACATCTCTCCAACTTAATATCAAGGACCTCAAAGAGGTCCTATCAATAGTATCACTAAAGCGTACCCCTTGGGTGCATCTACACTGGCAAGTTAGGTCAACCTAAGGATGCTTAAGTCGACCTACACAAAGCCGCGTCCACACTGGACTTTTATTAAGTCGACTTAAATGCTTCCTTAAGTCAACTTAATAACAGCTTAAGTCATCTTAATAACACCACTTCTGCAGGTCAACTTAAACCTTAAGTCGACTTCTTGTCGACTTAAGCCAGTGTGGACAGGGAATAGCGCTAAATTGACCTTATTAAGTTGACTTAAAGTCAGTGTGGACAGCTATGTCTACAGTTAAGTTGACTTAATAAGGTCTACTTAAGTCAACTTAAAGTGTGGGCACCCTGTTAAGTCGACTTAACAAGGTTGACTATAAGTCAACTTAAAGTCGACCTTTTTAAGTCGACTTAACAGAGTCGACTTACTTTTCAAGTGTAGACATAACCCTTGTTATCTGTTCCAAATGGCAAACCATGGTTTATGCCTTGATCCTCTCTCTCCATGGTTACTGTAACCTCCTCCCTGATCTCATCAGCTCCCATTGCTTTCTTCCTTTCCTCCAAGTCTACATCAAAGTTGCAAACTGTCCGTAAACTCTCAGTCAGTAAAAATATACACAATTTCAACACTCTCCGTAAATCTGTAAATGAATTAAATTGTCTGTAAAATTGGGTAGAACATATTGTATTTTGACACTGATTTTTTTCAGGATCACTTCTTGTATTCTAAAACTACATTGATCATGATTTTATCATTTCTGTTATTTGCACACGACCAAACAACCCAAATGATCAATTAACTGCAGCTAAAACAATTGTGTAATTCTAAATTCCTATGTACAGAATAACATGAGTACACACTTTTGTGACATTATATTGTTTATGGTATTTTTAGTGATGTCAGTTAAAAAGTTTACCATGTCAGTATATTTAAAAAAAAAAAAAATCAACTTCAGCTCTTCATGTCAGTATAAAGTAAAATGCAAGAGTGGTGTAGACATAGTGTTGCCCATGTAAAATATGCCTTAACCATAGTCCCAAACATCTCTTTCTCATACACATATCCCTCTGTATCCTGAAGTCCCATCAGTCTCTCACTTTCCACATAAAATTCAAGTTTCTTGCTCTTGCCTTCACAACACTGCACAGCTCTGCTCCAGCCTGCATCTCAGTTCTTCTTTCCATGTATTCACCCTTCTCATGTTCCAAGCTGTGTCAAGTCCTCTTTTCCCTAAGATTTGACACCAGTTCCAACTAACGGCACTTTTATTCAGTCTGGTGCCTACATTTGTTACTGCTTCCATCTGTCTTTGTACCAAACATCTTCCTTGTCCTCTAAATCAGCCTTAAAACCACTCCTCTTGTTTCACCCTCCATCAGTGATTTACTTACGTTCTATCTCTTTCCATACTTGTGTCTCGTTCTTTTGACTGTATGTTTTCCAGTTATCCAATTTAGACTGAAAAATCATTAGGGCACAGCCTTGTTTAAGCTGTCTCTCTCTCGGTTTGGCTTTAATGGTTGGGAGATGAATAATCACAGTGATAAAGATACCCCATATCTATGTGCTTTTGGAAGGTGTTTGTCACACTTTTAGCATTATATATAAGACTCCTTAAGGAACAGAATTACAGCTGGGATGGTGCATTTTAAAATTGTCTGCTTGTATACCTGTACGATAAACTATAATTATCTTTACTTTGAACAATGCACCAGGATCAAACTTTTTCAAAAATGAACATAACTTTAGGTTTCTGTCCATTCCTAGTCACTAAATATCTGCCCTAATTTTCAAGAGGGCTGAGCACCCAAGAACTCTCATTAACTTTAAATGTGGATTTGAGAAGTCTAATTTTAGGTTTCTATTTTTGAAAACCTTGGAATATGTCTTGCAAGTGAATAGTGTCTCCACTGTATAAACTGTTTGATTTTTCTAGACAAAAATAGGTATATCGTTGTGTGAGCAAACTACCAAAAAGTACAGAGATTGCATGTGCAAATTAAATAATGGCATGCAGAAGTGTCCAGCAAGGGTAATTTACACATGTATATATAGTCATGGTAACTATGCATCTAACATTTTTCCCACATCATATCAAGATACGAATTGCTTCTTGAAAGACATTTAAGATTTAAAATGAAAAAGCATTTACTAGACTTGCAATAGAAGGCAAATTCTGCACTGCATTAGATTGATTTAAGTCTGGAGAAACTCCATTGATTTCAGTGAAATTACTCCAGGCTTAAATGTACTTAAAGCAGAGTTGAGCCCTATGTTTATTTTTTTTTAAATCTAATTATTTTCTGCTGGAGCACTATTTGTCTCATTCCAGTGTTTAAATAAAACTGTCAAAACACATTTTTTTCACATTTCCAAATACAGCACAGCACAGCAGTGACATTTGCCTTAAGATTAGATCAGTGTTTCCATTATTAAAACCAGTTTTTTAAGGGGTTGGATTAAAGCCTTGGCTAAAAAAATTGTTTCAGACCTGAAACTTAACATAAGAGGACAGAACAAGCAATGGACTTTTAAGAAGATTTGAAAATATATATATTTTGCTCATTAGTAAAATTACAGGAATGCAATGAAAATTCGTTGTTTTCGCATGTGTCTTTAGTTATCAAATGGAAATTTTGCAGGCCACAACATGACATCCTGTAAGGTTTAAAAGCAACTACAGCAAAACTCAACCTATTAACAAGAGATACTGGGAAGATCAGCAGGCCCTAAATCTGACCAACATTTTCTCCATATTCCTGCTTGCAAAGTCCATGCAGTTCTTCACGTATTAAGTACATCTCACCATCCCACTGCACAAAGGCAATGTTCACAGCTCTCCAATGGGGAATAATGCTGGGGATAAGAGTGTAGAAACAGAGCAGAACTGCTGTTAACCCTGCCCTTGGGATAGTAAAGAGACCATAAGCGCTGCACACACACACACACACACACACACACACACACACACACCCCTCCGTGAAATCCCTCTGTACACTCTCTCCAGGACTATCAGTTGTCCAGGTAGCAGAACAGCAGTGGGTCAGGTATATTA
The DNA here is from genome assembly GCA_007922175.1 of Pelusios castaneus. Taxonomy (NCBI): domain Eukaryota; kingdom Metazoa; phylum Chordata; order Testudines; family Pelomedusidae; genus Pelusios; species Pelusios castaneus. Next base: position 12,924,806 of record ML685768.1, read on the forward strand.
GGGCCTTCTGCCGCCCATTCTGTCCATGTCAGAAATAGAAGTGCTTCAATGCACTGCTCTATAATGAGAAAAGAAAAACCAGGGCCATTAGACACTTGTACATTGTGTTGATGAGAACCATGAATCTCATAGAAGGCCATACAAGCACCAAGCTATAGATAAGACAAGCAAACACTCACAGGCAGTTCTACAATGATGGTTTATTCAGGCCATATGGGTAAAAAGGTAACGTGATATATTTCAGATTCAAAAGGGCGATCAGAAATAAAAATACTTCAATTAATTTAATTAATTTCTTTATTATTTTTAAAACATCTCAACATACCAGGGAAGTGTCTTGGTAATTTCACACAGCTTGACAAGAACTGGCTTCCCTACCTTCTAAAATACAATATACACCCGTCTGTGTACACACCCGTCTGTGTATAGATTTCAAGATCAGCAGCTAAAGAAGAATAAACATTTCCTCCCTTAAAATTCTCAGCAAAGCACAAGAGTTCACATTACCTACTGATGACCATTTTCTTTTCAGAAAGCATTCAGTATCTCAGAGGTGGCTCATGGGCCATGGGATATGACAGCTGTTGCTATGCAACTCAGGTTTTTATGAACAGGACAGTACATAGTTATGCAAGGCCTATTTAACTACTTAGGCCTTGTCTACACTTGTCTTCGTTTTTGGCAACAGTCTTAGTTTATGGAGGGGATGGTATGATGGGATAACCTATTTTGGAAATTGACTGATCTTTGATCTTTGGCTACTGGTGGTGGATATGCAAGTGGCCTAAGAAGGGAGAGTGGATGCGGTGGGTTCAAAGTTATTACAAAGAATTGTTTCTTGGGTGGCTGGCTGTTGAGACTTCCCAGGGTTTAACTGATTGCCAAATTTGGGGTCGGGAAGGAATTTTCCCCCAGGCCAGATTGGCTAGGGCTCTCTGGGTTTTTCGTCTTCCTCTGTAGCATGGGGCATGGCTCACCTACCAGTGAATTCTCTGTATCTTAAAATCCTTAATGATTTGAGGAGGTAAATAACTCAGTCATAGGTTGGAGGCTTATTGCTGGAGTGGGTGGGTGAGGTTTTGAGGCCTGCATTGTGCAGGAGTTCAGGCTAGATGATCATACTGGTCCGTTCTGACCTTAGAGTCCATGGCTATGTCTACACTTGTAAATTTAGGTTGACTTTAGATAAGTCGACTTAACTAAGTCGACTTTAAGTCAAGTTAGTTAAGTCGACTTAGCATGTTTACACCTAAATTTTAAGTCGACTTAGGGGGTACCTTAGGGGGTACATAAAGCATCCACACTGGATGCCTAGGTCGACTTCTAGGGATGAGGGGGACCTTGGGCAGGTCCACAGTGGCAGGGGGGGGCACTCCTTGCCCAGTGCCAGGGGGCTCAGCCTTTGCCCCATTGTGCCTGGGTAAAATGGGGCAAAGGGGGACAGGCACCCTGGAAGGGCATAGGGGCAGGGTGGGCATGCCAGGCTCCCCCTGTGCCCCTCCCCAGCAGGGAGGGCAGTGGGGGAGTCCTGGAGAGCCCTAAGTCGACTTTAAATCGACTTAGGGCTAATCCAGGTCTACACTGGCTTAAGTTGACTTTAGAAAGTCGACTTAAGCTTAAAGTTGAATTAAAAGGAGGTTTAATAAAGTTGACTTAATTTTCATTAAGTCGACTTTATTTTCCTTAAGTCAACTTAAGCAGCTTGCTTAAGTCAACTTAAGGAAAGTGTAGTGTAGACACAGAGTAAATTAAGTCGACTTAAGCAATCTTAAGTCAACTTAATTTACAACTGTAGATGCACCCTACAAGTCTGTGTGTCTAAAGAGATATACACAAGCTACATAAAATAACTTGCGCATCTCCCTTCAACTCTCTTAAGGCTTACTTAGCTCCCTGTCCACACAGCGCTAAGTCAAAGGGAAATGCCGTCCCTTCGACTCAGTGCTACTCTTCTTATGGGGCTGGAGTTACTAAATTGAACTCCAAATTGATTGTGTGGGTCTTGACTGACCCCTCAGTCGAATCCAGAAGATCAAACTGATGGTGGCAAATTTGCCAATGTAGACAGTGTAGTCTGGGCACATCTAACAAGTCTCTTCTCCTCCACAAATAAACACTTATTATTTTCCTTTGGGAACACTCTCACCCTTAGAAAAACTATTATTCAGTCATACTGAGACCAAAACAAAGAGCATCTTTCTGAGGAAGATTATCTTCTGTTGAAGAAGAGCACACATAGTAACGGCATAGCAGACATTCAGGAGACAAGATGTCTCAATAAGGATGGGGACTCTCCGCTCTACAGACATCCGTCTTGTCAGAAAACTTCATCTTGACCTGTCTGAAGAAAAGTGCAACCAAAGCAATCCAGAAAGGCCATGTGTGAGAGAATTTTCTAAAAATAGTGCTTTGCATAACAGACTGCTTATTATTCAGTCTAAAATCCTGCTTCTGTTGTGACTCTTTTTATTTTAACATACCAAAATTAAAATATACTGAATGGGAGGCTATTGGTTAGTCCTTCTTTTGATAGCATGTCTTTGCCAAACACAACACAGTGTAGTACCCAATAATTATTAATAAATTGTTGCTATGGTGTCACAGGTGTATCTTGATGCATACAAACAAGTTACTGTAAATGTGATTTATGGAGAGGCCAAAACTATCATTTGAATAGTTACCATGAAGTTGCTATCAGCTGTATATGGTGGGTAGATGATGGCAGAGCCAATATTTGCTATGCAGAGAAAGGGGAGGAAGGGAAAGTGAGACATTTCTGTATTAGAATACACACACGCACAAACTCTCAGGATCAAGTAATATGGCTGAATATTTGATTCATACTAAGTTGTAACGTTGTATTCTAGTGTCACTCAGTGCACTTCACTACACTCCAGGTGGTTACAGATGTGATTCAAATTACCACATGCCTTAATGTAACACAGACAATTTCAGCCTCTTTATTACAGCAGTGTTAGCCTAATGCGGATTTATTCCATTGAATTCAGTCAAGTTATTCCACTTTTCACAATGCTTTATTTGAGAGCAGCACTGATTTTAAACATTTAATTGCCCTGCCCAGAGTGGATCACAAGGCTGGTGGGAAGGGACTTTGCAAAAAAGCCTACTTCTCACCCTCCTCCACAGCCACATGAAAGCCAATAAAATGGCCAGCTATAGGTATGAAGTACAGGCCCTCAACCTTGCTAACAACCCCTCGGCTGCCAGTTGCTTGGAAAAAGCTGTGAGTACACCACAGAGACTATACTGGTATAGCTATGCCAATGTAGGCCCCTAGTATAGGCCTACACAGACAGGAATATTTCCATTGGGTAAAATCATCACCACCCTGCACACTAGTTAAGTCAAGAGAAGCACTCTACCATCAGCTGAGTTATGTTGGTTGGTTTCTGCTGAGTAATGTTGGTTGGGATTTCATGCCTCTGACCAATGTAATTATGCTGATATAAATTTTTTTAGCATATAGACCAAGCCAAAGAATAGGGTAGGAGTGAGTTCCTGGCCCACTCCCCGCCCCTTCCCCTCTCCCCGCCCCCCCCCCCTTCAGACTGATTTACACTTACGTTTTACTGGTTTAACTATTTCAATTATGTGATTTTTAACCAAATAGTTCTACTAATGGGTCACCAGATGTGCCGATTTTATAAGGATAGTCCCAATATTTAGGGGTCTGTCTTATATAAGTGCCAATTACCCTCCACCCTGTTCCAATTTTTCACACTTACTATCTGGTCACCCTAAGTTCTACTTGTGAAAATCTTACATGAAAGTAGTAATACCTCTAAAAAACAAACAAGGAGTCCTGTGGGACTTTTAAAGACTAACAAATTTATTCATCACATTAGCTTTCAAAGCTCATGCGATAAATAAATTTGTTAGTCTTTAAAAGTACCAAGGGACTCCTTGTTTGTTTTGCTGAACTAGATTAACATGGCTGCCCCTCTGGAACCACTAAAAAAGTGTCATATCAATATAGTTAGCCCACGTCTACACTAAGGCTATGTCTACACTTGCAAGTTAGGTCGACTTAAGGAGGCTTAAGTTGACCTAACATAGTCCCTGTCCACACCAGGCTTTCATTAAGTCAATTTAAGAAATTCCTTATTTTGACTTAATGAAAGCTAAGGTCGACATAATAAGAACCGCCGGTTAGGTTGACCTAACCCTTAAGTCGACTCCTTACGTGGACCTAAGCACAGTGTGGACACTTAAGTCCACTTTATTAGGTCAACCTAAGGGCAGTTAGGTCAATTTACTAAGTTCCTGTTCAGGGAAATAACTTTGTTAAGTCAACCTAATAAGGTCGACCTAACTTTTTGTAGTATAGACATAGCCTAAAAGCTTTTACCAGCACAGCTATGTCAGTTGGGTGTGAGAAGGGGTGATTTGTGACCAATAATGGCTGTGTTGGCAGAAGCCCCTAGAATAGACGAAGTTATTCTGGGAAAACAGATTTTGCCAGGATTGCTTATTTTGCTCAGAGATTCAAGGTGGATGGTGCTGGAAGAAGCTACATTGACAAAAGCTGTTTTGCCAGTATAAGATGCATCCCCACTAGGGCTGCTTTGGTGGTATAGTGCATTGGTATAACTATACCAGCAAAGCCACTCAAGTGCACCCAGGGACTTACTCCTTTTCCTTCATGGAAAGATATGTACTCGGGTAAAGCAGCAACATGCTGATAAAAGTGCATCTATATTACAAGAGTTGTACCACTTTAAGCATAACTACAGAACAACTTCCTAAAACAGGCAAGGTCAGAGATGTCATGCATGGATCATGGCACCTGCACACACATTTTCTTTCCCGTAATAAGTGTTCACACAAAGGAACATTTTTTAGCACATTAATGGGTAGTTGTTAGCAAGCCAGCACAAATATCTGTGAAGCAATTAGGCACCTCCTTGAATTTCTTTCATAGCCATTATACAATATTCAGGTGTAGCATGAGTGAAGGTAAAAAAGAAACTTCAAATGCAACATATGGGTATGGGAAGATATGTAAAACATTTCATGGGAGCCAATGAAGCAGTATGAGAACATTCTTGTCAAGGCTTGGAGCGAGATATGTGCACTGGATATGTTGCATGCCAGTCACTTTCTGAATTCTTGGAATGCATTCTGACTCTCTCATTTTGCATATTTTTGCAGAACTTAATAACACCAGGATGGGAAAGAGCTATTGAAGTTCCAGAATAGGATCTGCAACCAAAGCTCCACTTCAGAAACCATGCCTGGCAAGTAAACTTTCTGAGCTTGCAATCTATCTTGAGTTCAGAGAACATTAATGTAATCTTTAAAAAAATAAATTAGGGCAAGAAGAATTGATTTAACAAATAATTATAAGTCTTCAGTTCTGCCCTGGAGGATCAAAATGGGCTGATGCCACCTGTCACTAATGTGAGAGCTGAGCTATATCTATTTTAAAAATGATCATCTAGAGTTGTAATGGGAAAAGACCAGAGGTACGGAATATCCCTTCACAGTCATGGTTTATGAAAAACAGGCTGCCAACGATAAGAGCATGAATAAGACTGGCTAAAGTTAAATCAATGTAAGTAAGAGCCTGAACCTGTGAGGTGCCACTTGCTCTCGACTATTAGATGTGTATTTAGATAAAGGAGTGAGGCAGTCTAAAGATGGGGCTGAGGGAGCTGGAGAAGTCACTAGCCATGGAGAAGCTGAAAGTATACAGCCACTGAGAAATAGAAAGCAGCACAAACATCAGGTTAAAAAAAAAATCAAAGGATTACAGCATGGTCCTTTGGAAAACAGCTCCAATAGCCAATAAGAGAGTAAGGGATCGTGCGGGGGTCGGTATATCAGCTGAATGACAATGCTTTCAAGAGGACAACGTTCCACTACTGGGGCACTGTCATTTTAATATTCAGTCGGAACCCAAGGGTTGCTGTGGGACTCAACCTCACAATGTCTATCCCCAAGGCAAGCAGCTGCCAAGTAACTCATGCCTCTACGATTAAGCTTAAACACGAGCACTTACCATTGAGCAGGTAGGGTTTCACATTGTCTTTCAACACTTTGACATGGCTTCATTCTACTGTAATAAATCAGTGCATTTTTGATAGATAAGCACACGTTTACCTTAAATATCTGGCATTAAAGCAAACAAGCCCCCGAGATTTGTTTATTACTTGAAATAACTAACTACATTTTTAATTAGGGCATAACAAATGTTCACACAGATTTCTGCCCCAGAGCAAAATATTTAACCAAGGGGAAAAGATTTAAGATATCTGTGAGTAAGCTCACAATTAGAGACTTCAAAATTCTCAAAATATTTTCTTAAACAAAACAAACAAGTATGTAAATGAGCACTCTAAAGAACAAACCTACCTTCCTTCCTCCCCACAACCCCTCTCCCCCCCAAGTTACAAACTGTGGTCCAAAGTCAGCCTTCAGTTACACCCACAAAAATCATTGGATTGCAAGAGGTGTAATTGAGGACAGAATCTGGCCTACTCTTAAAACCACACATAACTGGAACTTCTGGAGCTTCATAGGCTTAGTATTTTATGTCTTCCTACTGGCAAAAGTGAAAGGACAATTACTAATATTATTAATCATCTGTTTCAGTGTAGTGTGTAGAAGCATTAGTTTGGGAGTAGGACCCCATTCTGCTAGGTGCTGAATGAATAATGAATTAAAAAAAGGTCCCTGCCCCAAACAGTTTATAATCTAAGTAGGAGACAAGAGACAGACATCAGCAGACTGACGGGGGAGTATAAGGAAACAATGAGGCAACACTGGTCTCCACGATAGTTGGTGGTCTTAACCCAATAGCCTTGAAGTTCATAAGATAAATAACCTCTCTGTCCACAAATGACTTTCCCCTTACATTTAGGATATATACATCTACACTTACACATCGCCAAACGAGTGTGCAGGGTACGTACACCGAATGTGCCTCTAAGATAAGAATAAAGAGCTGTGAAGAGGATGAGGCACTGTCTATTAGAATAAGGACAATCCTGAACCCTATGGATGTGTACTGATGTGTGTAGCTCTCCCTTGGGCTTTCTACTCGCCACGCCATTTCGCCCCATCCACACCGCTATTGTTAGCGGCAGAATGTCCTGCTGCTTCCCCACTGTGGGAGACTTTTGCGGCCATGGAGGAAAAAACTATGATAGGGAGTGCTAGATCCCCAATGCTCTGGCATCTCCCTGCAGTGAGGAAAGCCTCCAGCAGGTCCCTTACGTCAGGGAAAGCTGCCAGCACCTTTCCATACCACATCAAAATACTCCAGCAGTGTGGGAAAGCTTTGGCGGGGGGGAAGCAGCAGGGAAAGGCTCTGGCAGATCCTCACTGCGGCCTCCTCCCTTCTAGAGCCTTTCACTGACACATGTAACTACACACTGCAGTGTAGACATATCCTGCTTTTCACTGTGGCATGTAATCACATGTACCCTACTTGCCATCCCAAGAGGTATGCAATATAGATGCAACCTCAACTGTAGCTGTATATTTGGGAGCCTAGTGAATAAAGTCGCTTTTTGGTGAAAAGCTCTTTGATCTGTGTGCACTAGATGTAGGAGTGCCCCACGGAAGAGACTAAGCCATAGAGAGACATACCATACATGAAGTAGACACCCTTGACCAATGACCCTTGCCCTGCACTTTGAACAGTTGACCCATTAACCGTGCATGATTCTCTCACTTTTTGCCAATACATCACAACTTTTAGACACCTCATTATACATCTGATTGGATCCATACTATTCATTATGTACATTTATTCTGAACATCTGTTTGCATGGGAAAAGAATTATAAAACCTCTGAGATGGAAAATCTTTGGCTATGTCTACACTGGCAAGTTAGTTCGAATTAAGGAGGCTTAATTCGAACTAACTAAAGCCATGGCTACACTAGGCTTTAGTTAGTTCGAATTAAGGGCTTCTTTAATTCAAACTAAGAAGTTTGAATAGGGTATTCGAACTAAAGGGTTAATTCGAACTAATTTCTTAGTTCAAACTAACCAGCCATTGAAATGAATGGGGATCGCTAATTCGAACTAAGCAAATGCAATGAATGGCACTTGCTTAGTTCGAACTAACTTTTCCTAGTTCGAATTAAGCTAATTAACTAACTAACTAATTCAAACTAATTTTAGCAAGTGTAGACATAGCCTTTGAGAGCTGCACTCCATTCTACCATCACTATCTGAAGGGACATTCTAGTCCTGATTCTTCCATTGACTGGGCCACTCACTTCTTCTCTTTGTGTTTCCATTTTCTGTCTTGTCTATTAAGATTGTAAGCTTTTGGGAGGTGAGAACTGTCTCTCACTATGAATGAAATCCTGGGCCCATTAGACACAATGGATATTTTGGGTCCCTGTCTTAGCTAGGGAACTATAGAGGCTCCCATCATATAATAATAGTTTGACTTAGGACCAGTTTCTTTTGCTCTCTCTATTCCATTATCCATGATACAGGAACAAGCATGACAGTCCATAAGTTATTTTCAAAGTTCATTTGTTTTTCTTCTTCCCCTGCTGGCCCTGCATCCACACACACTGCCCAGGTATCATGTATTGCTCAGTCAGGTGAACGCTAGTGGTCTTGCTGCAAATAAAGTCAAACCACCCTCCCGCTGTTTAAACAAGGCAAACAGTCTGCCACAGACTCCCACTGAGAGTAAGATGAGGATTACAAAGCATGAAGCAGACAAGGACTCAGTCCAGAGGCATTTATAATCTACACAAACAAATGAGATGACACTTTGAACAGAGACACATTTTAGAAGGACTCAGCCTCTGGTCCAGATTTTCAAGAGCTCAGCAGGCTGAGTGCTTATTCTTTGAAAATACAGCCATAACTGAGCTCTGGTAAAAGCCTGACCCCAATTGCAGGGCTGAGCATTTTTGAAAACCCTGTCCAGTAAGCTGTGGGTTACTAGAAGCTGGATTCATCAAGCAGAGCTGCAGCAATCCATGGCTGGCCCATCAAACCTGGGGCGTGTACACTACCCACAGCGCTTTTGGAAGAGGGATTTGAAAGGAGAGGGTGGATAACTGCTGAACACTAATGAACTGAGCATCAGCCTTAACTCATTCTATCCCAGCTTCTATAGGTTTCAGTTGCGCAGATGTTTATGGTTACAGTAAGTGCTCTGGTGAGAACTTTATTTCTGTATCTGCTGAAGGCATTTGAGAATCCCCTGAGATCAAACTGGTTTCTATCCAGCTCAGAACTATTTGATTGCCCCTCCAGGTCAATCTCTTTCTTCTTTGTCTGTCTCTTAGACATTTTGAGGATGGTAGCCATGATGTTATCTAAACTCCAATTCTCCTAGCCTGAGGCTTGACTCTGGTCCCCTTATGCTCTGCCACTACAATCCAGCCTCTTCAACGAGCTCCCATTACTGGTTGCCACCCCAGCTTTCCTTTTACTCACTTTTCCCTTCCCCCTACTTTATACAGGCACCTCTTCTACTTTCTACCTCTGTAGGCATTTCTAGGGTATCTGTGCTGAGATTCCCAGTGTATTATCTCCACAGGTCTGGCAATATCTACCAGATGCAAATGGACAGCTATCTTTAGATTCCAGCAGGTCACAAGTCCCCCTCAACTCCATTTTGACACTGTGATCCTGGTATCTGAAGGCAGTAGCTAGACAAGAAAAATTCACTAAGTGTGCTTAGGAAACTATCCAAGAATATTGTCGGACATCAGTGAGCGAGTTGGTTGAAGCAGACCATACTGGGTCTCAGAGAAGCATGTGTGTAAACATATGTGAATAGTCATGGTGTATGACTCATTTTGTTCCAAACCATTTGGCACTTCCCTGCTGTAAGTGAACAACCAGGATTCTATCCCTGGGACCCCCAAAGACATACAGTTGGCTCTAGTCTTCTGAACTTCAGAACTTAAACATTCTTAATAGACTTCTAGAATTTAAAGAAGCAACCCTTCCCCGAATCATTCAAATTAAATGGAGCAAATTAGCTGAAAAGACCCTACCCACTCAGCATAAACTCTAGGTAGAAGGCACTGAAAACCTATATTCCTGGATAACAGAGCAGAGCAAAGAGGAACAAAATTAAAGAGGGATACATGACCCCGATGGTGTAAGATATTGGTGTGTAAGGCTGTAACCATAAAAATCAGGTCTATGAGCCATTGTGGTTCAGACAGAATAAGTAGATGTTACCGCACTTCAGGACCAGAGCACTGGCAAGAAAATGTTAAATTAAACTGTGATTTTGCAAAGGCTCCTTTAAGGCGGACCAGTCAATAAAAAAAATTACAGACTTCAAAATGACAAGCATACAAAAGAGAACATGAGCCACTGAAGAATTCAGATGTGAACGTCAGGACACTAATGGGCAAACTTATATAAACTGACAAAGAAAAATGCCCTGTGACTGAGCAAATAAGGGAGTGAATGCTTAGTCCTTATGTCAACAATGCCCTAAAGTTTGTGACAGCTGCATTTAGCTAGTCTGACAGCACAGAAAGACAGGATTAATTTTTACTGTCTTCTGTGCTGTCAAAATCTAGCCTATTTTATAAATATTTCATTGCCAACAAAAAAAAAAGCCAACAGGCCTTGGTTAACAACAAGGGGGCCGGCACTGGGAGCAATGTGTCCACAAAAATACCTTCTAACTGCCCCTGTGTGTCTCTAAAGAGACTTTCTAAGCATCAGTAAGATTGGGATGGGGTCTCAGTGCTAATGCTCCAGCCTAACAACTATGGGCTATGTCTACACTGGCAAATTAAGTCAACTTAATTAAGCCATGTCCACACTAGGCTTTCATTAAGTCAACTGAAGAAAGTCCTTAAGTTGACTTAATGAAAGCTTAAGTCGACTTTGTTACTACCACTCATTAAGTCGACTTAAGGACAGTGTGGACATGGAGTAACCCTTAAGTCAACTTAATATTAAGTCAAGTTAAGGGTGGTTAAATCGACTTAATAAAGTGGACTAAGTCTATTTAAAGCTAAGTCAACTTAGTCCACTTTGTTAAGTCGACTTTAATAAGGTCGACTTAAACTCGACTTTAATAAAGTCGACTTAACTTTTCTAGTGTAGACATAGCCATAGGGAGCTGTGAGAAAGGCTGCTATTTTGGGGCAAGGTGGAGGGTCATTTGGATCTGTTTTCATCATTGATTAGTTATACTGGGATGAGAAACTGCCTTTTTTTTGTTTAGTTAAGAGACTGCATTTTTAATTCATGGCAGAAGGGACTATATCTAGAGGTAGGAAACTTTTAAAAAGATATGAATAGGAAAAAAATCTCATATTCACGAAATCAGATGACGCCAAGGCTGTCATAGCTATGATCATATGAAGAAAATATGCTTGTGTATTTCATATATTTGGTATGTATAGAAGTTAAATGAGAGGTGTGAATAGCATCTAAGAATTTCAGCCTTGCCAACTGTAGTGATTCCATTCTGCCCTGGTACTTGCTGTAGCCCCATCTCATCACCAGCTGCTTTATTAATAAAGAATATAGTTGGGCTACAGAAGCCGTAGGTTAACTTTATTAGTGCCATGCAGGATCTTTTCCCTGCCTAGTGCTCATAAAATTTACTTGCCTTAGCCAACGGCTCTGTATTTTCATGTAACAACCAGCCTTTTAATGCAATGTGAAGTTATTGTCAGGCAAACATACTGATCATTTGCTAGAATGCTGCTGCTGATATAACACAATGCGCTATTTCAAGCCTGACACACACAAGAATTGCAATTACAAATGAGGAGGAAAAGGGCAGCTCAAAAGTATGCAGCCCCTCAAAGAAAAATGTCAAATTGAGTTACAAAGAGTGAATAGCAGAGATAGAGTATTAGCAAGAAACAGAAAAAGGGAATGCAATGTTGAGTACAAGTAAATGTTTCCTTGCCTGTTCTTCCAACCATGCCACCCTCTTCAAACCCTTCCACTAGCACCCTCTTTTCCATGCAACAAGCTCTAGGTTCTTGTCTTCAACAAGCATCTTCCAGGTCTTAATACCAGATTGTGATGTAAGTGATGAGTGGGAATTGGAGAACTGGAAGGGACCTTAGGAGGTCATCTACTCCAGTCCCCTGCACTTATGGCAGAAAAATAGTATTATCTAACTCATCCTGGACAGGTGTCTATCTAACCTACTCTTTAAAATCTCCAAAGATTAAGATTCCACAACATTTCTAGGCAACGTATTCCAGTGCTTAACTGTCTGAAAGTTAGGCAGTTCTTCCTAATGTCCAACCTAAACTATCCTTGCCGCAGTTTAAGCTCATTGCTTCTTGTTCTATCCTCAGAGGTTAAAAAGAATATTTTCTTCTCTTCCTTGTAACCATTTTTATGCACTTGAAAAGCATCATCTGTCCCTCTGAGTCTTCTCTTCTCCAGACTAAACAAACCTCCCACCCCCAATCTTCTCTCATAGGTCATGTTTTCCAGTTTTTTAATCATTTATGTTGCTGTTCTCTGGACTTTATCTTTCCACATCTTTCCCTAAATGTGGTGCCCAGAACTGGACACAATACTCCAGTTGAGGTCTAAGCAGTGTGGAGTAGAGCAGAAAAATTACTTCTTTTGTCTTGCTTAGAACACACCTGCTAATGCATCCCAGAATTATGATTACTCCTTTTGCAACAGTGTTCCACTGTTGGACTCATTTTTTGCATCCTCAGATCCCTTTCTGCAATACTCCTTCCTAGGCAGTCAATTCCCATTCTGTGTGTGTGTGCAACCAATTGTTCCTTCTTATGTGGAGTACTATGCATTTCTCTTTATTGAATTTCATCCTTTTTACTTCACACCATTTCTCCAGTTTGTCCAGATCATTTTGAATTTTAGTCTGTCCTCTAAATCCCACCCAGCTTGGTATCATCTGCAAACTTTACAAGTGTACTCTCTATGCCATTATCTAAATCATCAAGGAAGATATTGAAAAGACCCGGACACAGAACTAAGCCCTGTGGGACCCCACTCAATATGCACTTCCCACTTGATTGTGAACCACTAATAACTTCTCTTCAGGAATGGTTTTCCAACCACTTATGCACCCACCTTATAGTACCTCTATCTAGGTTGCATTTCTCTAGTTTGTTTATGAGAAGGTTATGTGAGACAGTAGCAAAAACCTTACCACATCTACCACTTTACCCCTTCCACAAGGCTTGTTACCCTGTCAAAGAAAGCAATCAGGTTGTTTTGACAAAATTTGTTCTTGACAAATCGGTGCTGACTTATCACCTTATTTATCTTCAAGGTGTTTGCAAATTGATTGATTAATTATTTGCTCCATTATATTTCCAGTTACAGAAGTTTAGCGGACTGGTCTGTAATTCCCCAGTTCATCTTTATTCTCTCTTTTTTTTTTTTTAATAGAGTGGCACTATATTTGCCCTTCTGCAGACATCTGGAATCTCATTTTCAACGACTTTTCAAAGATAATCTTTTTGAAGGAAGGTATCTAGCAGTATAGCACTTGGACCAACCACCTTTGTTTTGACAGAAGGCTGAATTATGACCAAACAACACTGTCATGTGAGATCCAGCACTACACCCTCAGAGAAGTAGCCTAAAGCCAGCTTTAATCATATACAGAGGAATCTTCTCTTGGCAGAAAACCCCATAGCAACTCCTGAAACAGTAATCCACAGCTAGTGGAGGAGTCATAACCAGGGAAAGGGGGCAATAGCCAGGACATCCCTATGCCAAGACAATCCTCAATTGTTATGCTGATTCTTTGGGGCCAGAGAAAGTCTGCACAAATTAGAACAGCCTTCAAACTGTACCTCTGTACCGCCAACTCAGGGAGCACAAAGCAGCTTAAAATAATTTTTGCTGTCACTTCAATTGCACCAACCAGTTCTCAGCCAGAATTTGGCCTTGTATGAGGCTTTTCATGGATTTATCTATTTGATTTTCCAAATAAAATGCTTTCTGTCATGAGTTTTTAAAGACCTTTGGGAAAACCGAGGAAATCTACTATATATCCCTCAGCAAAATGGAAAAATCAAACAGTATGAGTCAAACTATAGAGAGATGTGATCATGTAATGCCGGTAGTCTTTAGACTCCTACCTCATTTGATGAATAAGATGTTGTCTGCTTTAAAAAGTCAGCAATAAACAACCGCACACACAAAAAATTCTATAACAAAAATAACCAAGACTACAATCTCCAAAAACATATTTTAAAGAAGCATGGTTCTAATCAAGGTATGTTTTCCTAAGCCCCCAGTAATCCATAATGCTGACATTGCTGGAAGAGACAGAACTGATCAAAAATAAATCTTTAGAACTACTTATTTTGGTTTGCATTTCCAAGGAAGGCAGAGCCAATGGGACGGGGGCTATGTTATTAGCAAACTGAACAGCAAAAGTGATTCCAAGTACTATTGACATTTACTAAGACTTTAGGGAGTGGTTTCTTTTCATGTATGTTCAAACTCTGGCTTTTCTAAAATTTTTGTAGGGGGTTGGTTTATACTATATACAACACAAGATTGCCCTCTCATTGTCCAGTTTGCATGCATTAGATCCAACTGAACACCATTCATCCTCTTCAAAAACACATTTCACTGTCTTTCCTGCTAATCCTGCTCCTCTACTCCCCTCATCTATCATCACTGACAGCTCCACTATCCCTCTTGCCGTCTCCCAAGTATGCAACCTTAGCGTCATCTTTAACTCTTCCCTCTCTTCTCTCTCCTTGTTGACCAGTTCTTTTCCCTAAAACCAAGAATACACAGATTCAAGGACAGACTTTTGAGCTGAAGAAATATGTCATTTATTTGCAGCCTCAAAGAGTGATCAGTTAACTAAAACAGGGCACAGCATAGGGTTAAAAGCAAATGCAAACTCACATTCAGTTGCTTGCCTTAAATGCAAAGTTATTCATTATATAATGTATAATTTAATAAACACTTTTCTACCTAACATGAAGATTAGTTTGCTAATTCAGTTTTTTACCTGCTGGCTAAGTTTTTTACCTGATCAGGTTTCTGGCTCAGCTGTTCAGATAAGCAGGCATCTTTTCATATGTCCCAATTCCTAAACTACACATTCTACATACCACATCCTATACTCCTCTATCCTGGAGTCCCTGCCCAAGCTCTGATTCCTCATTAGTGCCACTGTAATTGGCCCCTTCCATCTATAAATGCTCCCTTTTATTCACTCCTTGTCTAACTCTTGCTTTGAATATATTAAACCTTCTCTCCATGTACCCCGCTTCTCACCACTCTTGGTTCTCCAGTCTACCCACTGCAGCTAAAGTCATTTTATTCCCCCTACAGTTCAAGCCTGATCACACCTCTCCAGTGGGTTCTTGACACTTACTGCATAATGTTCCAATTTCTTGTAATCACTTCCAGGGTGTCTTTTCCCATATCTCTGCCTTTTTTCCTCCTACTCTGTCTTGCAAGAGAGGAGAAGGAGACAGACACACCAAAAAGAAGAGAGAAATAGATAGGAAGAGCATAGGAAGCTTCCCCCAGTTCTAATCAAGCTGCAGCCCTCCACTTGGAAGTCTCCCATTTCTCTTTCCTTCGAATCCCATCTTAAAACCTACTTCCTTCAGGAATCCTTTCTACCATTTTCCCAACACCAATTTCTCCACTGCTTCCATGACTTGCTCCAGGTTTTGTCAGCTTTTTCTGCCTCAGGCCCAGTCCTGCAAGATAAAGTAGGAGTTGATGCTGCTCAACATCTCACAGGACCAGACCCTCAGTAAATTCTATGTATAGATTTATTACTCTACTTAAAAGTATTTTATTATGTATATTTTATAGTGCATAAAATGTGTGAGGTATTTCACAAAAGATATGGAAAGACAGTCTCTGACTTAAGGAGTCTGAAGTTTAAATTTCATAGGTATAATGAGGTGAGGGTTACAAATAATAGAAAAGTGATTGAGTGAAGGTTTAAGGCCTGGTCATACAGTTAAAGTTACAGTGGTTCTTGATTTTTTTTGGGTAAGCATATAAAAAATAATGCAGATAGACAAAGAAGTGAGTTTTCAGGAGGACTAATGCTCTGAACACAGAAGGGTAGTTCCATTGAAGTAATTGAATCTGCATAAATAGCTTGCTGATTTGGTGTTTAATTGAAGAGAGAGGCCTTTGGTATAATAGTCAAGAGTAGAGAAGACAGTCCACATATGGAAGTGCTGGACTGCATGAAAAAAGGTACAGATATGCTTGTGGAAGGAACAGACAAATGTGACTTTACTGGTGAAGCTGATGGAGTAAAAGTCAGAGGAGATGGGAAGAACAGAGTTATGCACTTTTAGTGCACTTTAGGCACCATAAATCTTGGCTCTTCACTTTTGGAAATCTCACTTCAAATGCAGGTTAGGTTAGATATGAACTCAAATGTGGTGATCTCAGCAGACACTCACATCATAAATTAAATATTTGTACAGTGCTATGATAACAAATTCCAGCGTAATTATATATTAGGTTCGTGAAGACCTATACATGCATTTATCAAGATTAGTAGTGTTTGTATGGAACGGCAGAGATATTGCCACTGTTTAGTGTATTAGCAGAAAAGAAATCTGCACAGTTCCTATTCCACTGCATTTGGAAGATCTATAAACACCAGGCAGAGCCACTTTTGTGAGCACTAAATTCAATGCAATAAAAGAAAAATATAAAATGTAAATAATTGAGTAAGCAACTTTAATTGTGCTCTTCTCTGTATTCATTTGATTGAAAATATTTAAAGAAAGCACAGCTTGAAATTTTAAGCGGTGACATTAGCTCCCTGTTGATAGAAATAGCTACAGTATATGGAGCAGATGGCAAAAACGGAGCAACAGTCTGTTTCCCCTCATGTCTGCCTTAATATAGCTTGGGATATTGTGGCTTCTTCTACAAATTGAGGCTTCTATAGCTTCCCTCTATGGAAAACCCTCTTGCTGTGTAATTGAGCCACAACATTTTCCTTAAAATGCCTAAACAAAGCAGTAAGCTGAAGAGAGAACATACATAAGAAGCCATTCTATAGAAAGAAGAAGAAATGAACAATCCTTTGACTTCCACTAACAATTTTATTTTGGCTCGTGTCTAGAGCTCATGGGAGAGGGAAATTATGAGCGATTTATTCTAAAGGCTTCGCCCTTTTCTGCTCACAAATTATCCATAAACAGACTGGTGATATTTCCAGGTTTCTTTGCTGTTCACATTTGTCCTACTATTGTGCAAATAAATATCAGTCTATGGACTGGTCAAGAACTGTTCACTACAACTATTTCTCTGAGTGTTTTATATTCATGATTCAGTATATTTGCAAAAGCAACTGATCATCTAAGTCACATGGTATTGTTTTTATTCCATGCCAGGATGATCTAACCTTTATCAAAGAAGGCCTTATTCACCAACTGACACTTTGATTCTCTTTCCAAAGGGGTAGCTGTGTTAACAACAGAGTCCTGTGGCACTTTTAAAAATTAACCGATTTATCGCATGAGCTTTCTCCCACGAAAGCTCATGTAATAAATAAATCTGTTAGTCTTTAAAAGTACCACAGGACTCTGTTGTTTTTTTGATTCTCTTGCAGAACAAGGGAGTGAGTGAGAGTGACTATAGTCTAAGAATAGGTGCTTAAATTCCCGTAAGAAATTACTAAGGAGCATTTTTATGGATTGTAAGTATGTTTTCAAGTAATTATCCAGGGGATCATAGATTATAACAAATACATGGGTTCACAGTTTGTGTGTCTAGGTCCATTAAAACTATCTGTCCTATATTTTTTCAGTGTCACCATAGGTCTCGAATTGTGTGTGCTATTGCAAATTCATTGACAGACAAAAAGGCACAAAGAAACAATAATTTAAGAGCAACTTTTATGAGATTAAGGTTTTTAAATGGCTCCTTTCTGAAGCTGAACAGGAATTGCAGAAGCTGGAGTTAGGAAGAGGATCACAGTCACCCAGATATTGGGCTTGTGGCTGCAATCTCACCTATGGAAAGGCTATCTGCGCTCCATAACAAGGCAACACAATTGTAGAGATGAGTTTGGAAACCTGGTCTCTGAATTGCAAAACCACAAGCTTCTAATCTACCTTTAAACCATGAGCTATGGAAATGCACCTACGTTCTCACACATCAACATTTGAGAGCAGGGTATTTTATTTTGGTTTGGTTTACGCTAAACAATCTACATCTCAAGAGTTTGATTGGATTTTGCCTTGAAACTCAACGTCAATGTGGCAATTTTCATGCAATTTATAGCCATTGCTATAAAAGAACTAAGCCTAAAATATAAGCATGGGTCAATCAATTTCTCACTTCAATAGGACTTAAACATGTACTTTGCTGAATTGGGATGGGCTTAAACATGCAATTAAAGTGCTTTAATACTTTGCTGAATCAGGGCCTAAAGAGAATGTTTACAATGGAAGTTGATTGCATCCAGATATATATTCTCTCCATAATACCTATACTCTGTATACAGGGAATGTAGTAGACATACAGTATGCAAATTAGTCCAATGCCATATTATATCTCTATTATACATTGGCACATAAGAATGTGATGATTTCCAGAGCCATTTCCACATCTGACACACATAGGCAGGAGGCATAAATTGAGCTCTAGACAGGTGGTGCTCATCTTTTTGAAAAATTCCTTTCGATATTTGTTTTTATTTCATTAGTCCATAGACGCTATATATCAAAGATAAAGAGTAGATTTCTTCATGCAGAACTCTCAAAAAACACAAAAGACTGTACTTCTGTCTGATGTGGAAAATTCTGTGCCTCACATTCTGTTTATAATGGAAAAATAACATCTCATAATTCATCTCGGTTGGTAGCAAAGCAATATATGCACTAGTAGATTGACACTTGTTTTATTTTTAATTGGAGATTCCCAAATTATCTCTCTCTTTCTTTAAAAAAACTAATTTCATGCTGTATATCCTATATTTTTGTTGCATGTATTTGGGATAATTAAATTGACCTTCAATATGATCATTATAGCTACTCAAATTTTTTAATTCTGGAAGGAAGAAATGTGTACTTTAACTTAACAATGCCTTATTCTTAAATAAGTTATGTTGCTTTTATGCAAACAAAACATGAATTCAAGTATTAAAAGTGATTTTCTATTATGTAAAGTGTTTATCTAAACACACAGAATTAAATCCTGATCCCACCACAGTCACTGGCAAAATTCCCACTGACTTCTACAGGTAAAAATCTTGTCCTCAGTGATATAACATTTTCAAAGGCAATTCATGATTTTGGGTGTTGCTCAATTTCACATACCTTAAAAGGAGCCTAATTTTCAGAAGTGGATGTTCAGCACTTTTTTGAATGGGCCCCTGCAGTGTATTTAAAATTGGGCACTCAAAAAATGCAGGCATCCAAAATCACTAGTCACATTTGAAAATTCATGCCGCAGACACAGAAATAAGCTGTAATTTTAAAATGCCGCCCATGAGTATCAATGGATGGGGGAACTTCATGGGGCCAGAAGTGAAAGGAGACAGTCCCAATAGCAACAGAGGGAGATATTTGCCAACGGATGTTAGGTAATTCCTCCCTTCTGGGAGTCTCTCCCACCCCCTGGCCAGCTGAAGTGAGGATTACTTATTGACTAGCATACCCTAGTACTGAGGATTTATGGCTTGCTCAGGTGCCATGAGGAGCCTCTTTTAGCTCCATTCCAGCAACCTACCCTAGCTACTAGAATCAGAAATGGGAAACCAGCTTGAGACATACTGCAGGCCTAGCCAATCACCTGTTCAGGGGGTCAGGAAGAAATGTTTTCTCCCATGGGCCAAGAGGCTTAGGACCAGGGAGGGTTTTTTTGGTTTGTTTCCCCCTCCCCCCCTTCCTTCCTGCACTTTCAAGTCAGAGAAGGTGGAGTTGGAATGGGCTTGGTTCCTTTCTGAGATACTGGCAGGGGTGTTTCATCATAGACAATTTCCAGTGCAGCTAAGAGAAAAAAATGAACAATTCCTAGAAGTAAAAGACCTGGTATTTTGCTCTTGGCCCTTTGAACTTGTGTTATAGGATGAGATGTTATGGCTTTCATGGGCTGAGATCCCAACCTTGCTTCACTCTCTGTCCCCCTTGCTGGAGAGAAGCTGCTAGGACTCAGGGCTTGTCTAGACACAGCAGCAAATTCACCACCATCAGATCAAACTTCCAAGTTCGATCGAAGGATCTGTGAAGACCCACTCAATCAATCAAG
This sequence comes from Pelusios castaneus, assembly GCA_007922175.1. Taxonomy (NCBI): domain Eukaryota; kingdom Metazoa; phylum Chordata; order Testudines; family Pelomedusidae; genus Pelusios; species Pelusios castaneus. Next base: position 12,944,998 of record ML685768.1, read on the forward strand.
AAGTGAATCCATTAGCTCCAGATCCTCAACTGCAGCAGCATGAGTCAAAGGGAGGGCATTTCCCTTTGAATCAATGCAGTTGACCCACTGGACTTTAAGAAGTCAAAGGGAGATATACAAGTTATTTTAAGTAACTTGTGTATTTCCCTTTGACTGCTGCTGAAAATGACAGGAAGTGTAGGCCAGGGCTTAAAGACCTGAGTTCTGGTGGGTTAGGCTGAGGAGAGCCTACCTCATGCTATGTGTTATATGGTAAGGAGCCCTGTGGAACCGATTAAATGCCTTGTACAGTGAAGTATGGGCAGTAGCACCCTCCCCCTGTGTTAAAGTTTAATAAAAGTTGTGACCTGCCTCTTAATTCCATGCATGTGCCTGTCCAGACTGTCCTCATTGTGCCGCTGAGTCCTCATCCAAAGATGGTTTCAGCATAACAGTTGTGAGTGAATAATTGGAAATGTGGTTTAAGAAGAAAAGCTCATTATATGACTTCTGTGGTTAAACACAGATCAATTCCTATTGCGAAATAGTATATGCTCAACAAACAAAAAAAAGCCACCATCTCATTTCATTGCTATGCATTTTATTAAGCCCAAAAAATATGAAAATATTGATTAGATAATTCAAAGGAAAAAATGAGCATTGAAAAAAAAGGAAAGATAAAAATCTCTTTCTAGAAGTTCATAACTTATCACTCTTTATTTTTCAAATGCAGCCTATATAAGCTAAAGAGTCCAGAAAAGTTTTAGCCCATGTCTAACCAGGTTGTTTGATATATGAACCCAAGCATTTCTCAGTATATTTTTCAAGATTCCAGTGAAATACTTTGTACTCCTGAAGCAATGATCCTTCCAAGTGATTTATCTTTGTCCTGAGTACAGTTCTGATCTATTCTGCATATCTGTTTTGGAGCTCCCTCAAGACTAATCAGCTGCCTCATTTCAGTGCCTCATTGCAGGATCCATTTTTCCTCTTATTTACAGAAAGGTCTAATACAGGCAGTCAAACCACAGAAGTACACAAGACAGATAAGACTGGAAGTTTGTGAAAACATTTTTAAAAGATGTTTAAGCCAGCTAATCCACAAAATACTTCCCATAATGAAAGGAGGAAATTATTTTGATAATTAAGTAGTAATTGTCCTAGGATATCCAAGGACTGGAGAAATGGAAGAGCTGTGTCTTTTATTAGTAGGTGGTACTTAGCAATTAAGGCATATACCATTTCCTCATGAAACTTCAATGGGGCTAACTACAGGACTGATAGCAGAAAGACTGGGGTACAATATTACAATTTACATCCTACACAAACTGTATAAATATTAACTCCAAGTCTGAGGGGAGGTAAGCATGACTGGATACATTTTGTTACAGATTGGGTGACAAACACAGAAAGGTTAAGTGACTTATCTAAGGTCACATACCAAGCCAATATCATATCCAAGATTGTAGCTCAGGAGGGCTACTTCTTTTTCATGTGTTTAGTGCACTAGCCCAAATATTGAACATTTCTTGGAAAATAAAGATGGGTGCAATAAGGTCTTGGATAGCTGCATACATGTACTAAGCTATCAGAAACCCCATAGCCTGTCCTTTTTGTGGCAAAGGACTAAGGTTAGAGCTGTATAAAAACTTGGTGGAGAAGTAATGGTCTCATCCAGAGGAAGATACAATTAGCATAACCCTTGTTATGCTGGTGATGACAGTACTGGGAAAAATCTCACTTTGAATTCACAGGTCTAAGAATGTGACTTCCTACTGATCTAGGTTTCCTGATGTGCCCAAGGAATTCAGACACTGGGCAGCTTACTTTGGCCAGCGTGAGACTGGGGATGGAAGAGCACAGAGGAATTATCTCAGTCTTGTCTCTGAGATAGGATTTCTTACTTACCTCTTTGCAGTGCAGCATCTTCACAATGCTAAGATACCAGGAGGTGGCTTTAGGAGTAGGCAAAGCAGGTGACTGCCTAGGGCCCCAAGCATTAAGGGCCCCATCTTCATCTCAGTGGACAGAAATGAAAATATAGAAAATTATAGAAATTGTTCCCATCTAGCAGAGCCTGTAGGGCTGGAAGCCTCGCCACTTTTCAATCTTGGCTTATCAAGGCAAACTATCATTAGGATCTGTACTTTATCTGAATTGCAGATTTCACCATCATCTGATCATTACCTTAACAGTGACATCCTAAAAAGGCAGGTCAAGCTCTTAGTGACACCAATTGACAAAGCAGAGTCGCAGGAATTTTCTAATGGTCTTATTTTCTAGTCAGTGTGGCCATTTATTCTGAAATTTTTTAATTCCTCGTGAGAATTTTTCCTTAGCAGGTAGGTCCATATAGGCTGTTACATACAAATGCAGTTCTGCCCTCAAGCAGCCATTATAGCTTTGTGTGATGTCTGTTCTTACTGTCTTTCATTAGTAAATAATTTTTTAGCTTCTTTTGTATTTACTCTAATATTTTTAAAGGGGCCAGAGTCTTATAAACTTGAGTACTTCAGTGAATGTCATTGAAATTTGGTATTTGTTTTTTAAATTTTTAATTTATAGCTATACACTAGAAACCTTCTTTTCACTTATTTTTTATTTATTATAATTATTTGCATAAAACTTGTAGTACACATAAACCTAACCCCATATGAAAAATTCATGAGACTTGCCTGCAAAAATGTGTTCATTATAGATTTATGTTGCTAATATTTATTTTGTATTTATACTTTAAATTTGGTATTTTAGTTATTTTTAGCCATTGTTAAATTTACACCTTTATTTGTTAATTAATGCACATCTTTTTTAATAAACTTTAAAATATTCATTTTATCTTTGTAGTTTAGCATTAGCTCATTTATGTTAGGTGAAAGATGATCAAATTATAATTCGTAATCAGTTTAATTGAAAAGGCATTTTCCAGTAGATATCTTTCCATGAAGATTTTCTGACCAGCTCCAGTATGTAGAGAAAAGCCAGGACTCCAATATATTTTTAAAATATGGTCTCATTGGATAAGATGTAAAATGGAACCTGGCCTTTAAACACCACCATAATACAAATAAAAATGCATGGAAAAGAGGGTGCTAGTGGAAGGGTTTGAAGAGGGTGATGTGTTTGGAAGAACAGGCAAGGAAGATAGCATTGATACAAACCAACATTCACTTGTACTCAACATTAATTTATTCATTTTACCTTTCCAGCCACTGCGAAAAGACAAATCTCTGTATGCTTTGTACAGTTCTCAGTCTAAACCATTGACTTTTTCTTGTTTCTAATTCCTTCTATGGCATTTTTAAGTTTGAACTAAAGTGGAAAACTTATTGTATGTTTAATAGACCTTAACTTTAAAAAAAAAAAAAAAAAAAAAGCTACACGTTTTTGAAACCCCTGAATTATTTATTTGTTCCTCAGACATTGGCACCAAATTATGAGTAATGCATTCAATAATATTATTAGAACTGCAGCAAGTTATGCAGCTTCACAGTTTGAATATAGCTCAACATATGAGTGAGAGGATGCAGAATGGAGGTTAAATTAATTATTGGGGGAATAGGTAATTGTGATAAACATGTACCCCCAGACCAGACATGGGAGTTTTTCTATTGCTTCAGTTTGGGTCCTGTGTATAGTGTTTTACACATTCTGCTTTGAAATTAAGTCTATGTTAATATTATAGGTGAGATTTTTCAAAAATGCTTAAAGTCCTTAGCAGCACAAATCCCATTGTGGCAAAGGGAGGAAAGAAATATCGCTAAAACACATGCTTCTAAGTGCAGTAAGAATTTGAGAGGGAGGGAGGGAAAAATGAATAACCTAATATTCTTTTTATGATGTTTTTTAAGTTAGCGTTATGTCTTTATAAATTTATAAAATTCTGTACTGATGATTAGTTCAGTTTTAACTTATCTGAGGTCTTTTGTACTTTCAGCTGCTGCAGTCTTTCCACATGAACCGAGATTTGCTTTAGAATGCTCCTGTCAATGTGTGGGTGTAAAATATGAAGAATCATGATTGCACTCCAGCCCTTTAAGCTCAGATTTCTGGTATAAAAAATAAAAGAGTAATTGTTTGTCTTACCAATGTGCACTGTAGCAGATCTGGCTCTGACAGACCCATTATTGAATGGTTTTGACTCAAACTGGGTGGGTGGGCCTCTCTTCATACTTAAGTATGTGTCTGTATTAAATCACAGCGAGCACAGTTAACAGCCAGGAAGGCTCACAATGCCATTACATGATCATAAAAGGCATTTTTAAAGGGGTTTTCTCTTATGTTCTTTTCTTTTTATACCACCGTAAATATGCAAATGTCCACTGAAAGAGTAATTTTTAGCCCCCACAAGCTCTTAGCAATGCTTTATTGCCAGCTGAAGAGTACAGATGCTAGTGCAATTAAACTGTAACTAACAACAAAATATAAAAGACATTTCTTTTCTGATGCAGGGAAACAGCTGCTGTCCCAAAACTCATCCCAAACCTGAAACTTTTATGAAACCACAAGAAACTTTGGCTATAAAACCTTCAAACCACACAAAGGCGAAATCCTGGAAACTGTGAGCAGTCTGGCCCCTATCTGGTAAGCACATATATCATGTTGCACAAGTAAGTAATTCCATTGACTTTGGAGTGTTAATATATAGGCCTGATGCTCTAAATTTTGCTAAAGAATTTTAATCAAGACTCCCTTGAAGCTTTGCAAAGTTAAGCTAAGAGATCATCCAAAATGTTTGCAAGAATATTTTACATCACTTATAGAATGACAAATCTATCTAAAGGTCATGCAGACTTACTTTTGCAGCTGCTTACAGGTATATGCTTGTAATCAGCTCTAACTACTTGAATAACAAGTTATAAGATTATAAATTAAAACCACAAGAGTGGACAAAGTCTTGCAAATGCATAAAATGCTCCAACTGCAAAGGGAAAAATAGGTGATTAAGGTTGCTGTCTCCCTTGGCCAAAACTATTGTGACTTTTGGTATGCAGGAGGTTTGTACTGTATTAAATGTAACTCTCCACACAATTAACTGCATGTAGATATTGGATAGTAACCAACTAACATGTTATGCAGTTAGTTGCAAACTGCAGTATGAAATAAATGGAGGGGGACAGCTACTAAGGACCTCTAGATTGTGAGCTACCTCAGCTTAGTGAGAGTCGATAGCCAAGTGACCCCAACAGCCTCTCTAACACGCTGTCATTTTCTTTGGTCAGGGCAGCCTGACTCATAAACTTGGCTGAACTTACTAACTGATGTCTCGCTAATCAATACTTTAACAGAACCCATTATTTACAAATGGGACTATTCAAATTCTAATGCTAATTCTAAGCATAAGCATTTCACTGGATTGGGACCAGAGTGCTGGGCACCATGCAGTATCCAGCCCAAAGTACAAATTGCTTACATTACCAATGCGAAGATGTGAACTTTTATCAACAAGGATAAAAGAACTTTCAAATAAACCAAAGACATTCATTATTTGGGGAAACTTGACTGTTTTGCCCTGGTTTTGCTTTGAGTGAAGTGACTGGAGGAAATTCAGGAACTCAAAGTAAAAATTCAGTAAGTGCAAACTGTTACAGGATGCTGGCTACAACGTATAGCTCAGGTCCTAAGGTTCGATGGGTTCGGTATGCACAACACTGGGAGACAAGATAAAAGCAAGCTACATTTATTAAAAATACAGACAAGAAAGCAAAGAAATAGGAAAGCACAAATGCTTATACCCCTTCAGCAGACGGTAACCTGTTAAAGGACTGCAGGCACAAAGCATGGGGAGTGATAACTCATGGCAGCGAACATAGCAGTTGCCCCGATAATGAGGTTCCAAATTGGGGTGGGGGCCCTACTTGTCAGCTTCTTATACTTTTTAAACTTACTAAGTGGGTAAAGGCATGCATATCTGGTGTTTTTCCATACTTATTTATAACATTTCTTCGCCCCGTCTTATCTTATTGTTTTACAAACTTGCAAGTTATGTCTGCTACTTGGTGGGAGCAAGGTACGTCCTTGGTCAGTAGCAGCTGTTTTGCTCATACACAAAGTTAACTTTTGGTCGGGACAGATTAATGGTGATACCACCTAATATCTGCTTATCACCTCACAAACCCATTAAAAATGAAGCCAACGGAGTTCTAGTGAAACAAAAAATGCAAAATTCCACTCAGAGCTAACAATTAGCCTCCCCGCAAAGATATTAAGCTTGGAAATAAAGTTGCTCAGATTCATTGGCTGTTGTTACAAACATTTAAAATTAAGGAAGCCACCAATTAAAGCAACGAACTCTCAAACCAAACACAATTCACATCCCTTAGCACCCAAACATCATAATATGCAAAGACACGCACCAACTCCTCAGCTCCACAACAAATGCTTTTTCCAGATCCAACATTAACCATACACAATGCGTATGTTTAATTCTTCACACTGCCACCACTAAGAGTATCCCACAGTCAAAAAAACACCTCAAGAGAGCTTTGGAAGAGTATGGGGTGGTGCCTGGAAGCCAAGGCATATGTGGGTTGCAGAGCAGGGCATCCAGCATCTCAATCTGCCTTTCTGCTTCCCAGGGTCACAGCTATCTGGGGGAGTATGAGAGGAATAGAGCTAGGATGCCAAAGCATAGGCTAAGTTTTATGGCAAGGAAGGCAGTGTAAAGGAATGGAAACCATCTGCAGAAAAAGAAGGTTTTGTTTGGCCTCCACTGTGAAATAATGGTATAAAAGAAGAAATGTAATGGCCAAGATTTTCAGACATGATTAGTGAGTATAGGTGCCTAGCTTGATGAGTCTGGTTTTCAAAGTATATGTGCTTCATTTGTACTCGCATTGATGGAGCTAGAAGTATCTTCAAGTACTTGTTACCTATGTGACCAGTATCTGAATACTTGTTACTTGTGTCTTGAGCTGTGTTGACCATCAGGAGCTACAGCTTATGTTTCATTTCAGCATGACATGACAACATTTAGCACTGGACCTTGCAAGATGCTCTGCACTCTCAGCTCCCCCGAGAATCAATGGGCGGGGAGGACACTCATCACTTCCCAGTGGGTTCTCTAAAACAACGAGAGTCCTGTGGCACCTTAAAGACTAACAAATTTCTTCAGACAAACTTCTGTGGGCTCCAAACCACTTCGTCAGATGCTGTACACAGACTAAGACAGCTACCCCTCTGAAAAAAATCGGGTTCTCTGCATTCTGCAGATCAGCTCCTTGAAGGTTGGGGGTGGGTGGTATTAAGTGCATTTCCTCATGCACATTATATTCCTTTTCAATTGCAATAAGTCTTCAAGTTATGAGGAATGGGGGGGGGGGGGAACCTTGCCAAAACACACAGTGTATGAAAACCACCTTATTATCTGGAGCAGAGTGCTGCTTTGTTTCCAGTATGCTTTTTGTGGTATACTGTAGGTGAACTCCTGGATTGCTTTTATAATTCTAGCATAATGGGTTTAAATCCTCATATGCCTCTTCTTGGAAGAAGGATAAAAATATTAATATTTTCTTCTTTAGGCACATTCATTTATAACCCATTCAGAATATTTCAAAAAGAACTCACTGAGTGCTGTATCTTTTTAGAGTGCTGCATTATTAATTTTGGTTCGATCTCTCCATTCCTTATTTTCATTGCTACAGCAAGACTCTGGTTCCTAGTGATAACTAGCAGAACATGGAGAGGTATAGACTTCATGCTTCACATATAGTGTAGTTGTAATTGTGCCGGTCCCAGGAAATTAGCAACACAAAAAAGTGCGTGAGGTAATATCTTTTATTGGACCATTTCTCTCACCAAGAGAAGTCGGCCCAATAAAAGACATTATCTTTCCCATCTGGTCTCTTTGTACTTCACGTGCATGCTATATTTTACTTGTACAGAAAATTGTCCCATCTCAGAGATAAAAGGGAATGTGCTGAAGAATACATGGACGCAATATATCTACAGCTGGGAATTAGCTGCCGGTTATATTATTACTGCAACTGCAACGCTTTACAACATTTGGTTAATGCTGACTTAGACCTTGTGATAATCATGGAAAGATATCCATTGTCAGCAGTTCATGTCAAAGGAATATGAATGTACAGAGTTTTCACTGAAATATCATTATGTTGCCTCCACTTACCATAAGAAGAAGAGTTAATATCTGCACCTGTAAACTTGACTTTTCTTCTTGGCTTGTGCTCAACAAGCAGTGAATATTCAATCCAATAATACAATCCTCCTTTCAGGGAAAATGTTGACAGCCTCCCACATGAGCACCACTGAGCAGTTGGGTTTTAGAAGTAAACAAAATCATATCTTAACCAAATAATCTCCAAAGCATTAACATCAAAAGATCAGTGCAAGAGGACCGTGACAAAGGCAACATTGTAATGCCAGTCTGCTTCTCCTTTAAAAACTTATTTATCCTTGCACATGTAGGCCTATAGAGACCAAGAGGAAAACCATTTGCCCAGATTCTTCTGTGAAGACTTGAACACTTAGTGGTCAATTTTTCCCTGGCTTGTGGCCAGATTAATAGCACTTCTGTCTGGGCCAGAAGATGGTGGAGGGAGGTGAGGCTGGTGAGCAAAAAATGGACACTCTAGATAATTCACATGAACAGCTAAAGATCCTACCATATTGGTTCCAAACAGGGCAGACACAGCCTACTTCAAGAAACCTTCAACAAGTGTACCCCTTTTCTCCTCAGGGGGGCTTGGGCTCAGACTCAGAGCTAGCCAGGCAGTTCTGCACCAGTGCTAAAGGTCCCAGCCTTTAGGTGAGATGAAGGAACATCTGGTCTGCTAGTCTGTGGTGGGCAGTAATGAAAAAGGCAAGGCCCTCAAAGCACTATGGGAGTAGAGAGGAAAGTGGTGCTATCCAACATTCCCTTCCTCAGTAAAACATCTTTTAATATCCAAACAATCACTAAATAGACATAATGGTTTCTTTGTGTGCCTAGCCAGTCACTGCCTCTAGCACACTACCAGTTTAATCTATTGGTTTATAATGGATTATATTTGGAGAAGTCTCATGCATAAGAATTTGCTTTTGAGATTTATGGATGAAAAATGCTATGCCGGAGATGTGTATCATTATTGATCACATCATCCTGCAAACCTCACCTGGCAACTCAGTCACACCAAGAAAATAAAGGTGCTGCTATCCATCAGATCTGAGTCTTCTCTTTCAGGATACAGTCCTAAGAGAACTGTACCAGAGGGAGAGCAGCAATTATCAGAAAGCAGCCACATATGGTGTGTGCGTGTGTGTGTGAGAAAATGACTGAGTCAATTAGCTGTATTTAGTTACACAAGGTCACGTTTCTTATTTTTGCAAAATCACTTCCAAACAGACAATGCTTTTTGCAAGACAGAAGCTGACTCCATCATGACAAGTGCTAGGAACAGAGTCCCTGAAAATGATTTCTCTGAAGGAAAATCAAGAGCTAGAGGTTCATTTGTTTCCCCTAGGCTGCAGAGAGAATATCAAGTACGAGAAACGTGCCCTGCCACACGTTTGAGCTCTAATGCTGAGAAACAGGTGTTGCACACATCAGTGCACACAGATCATTAGTCCCGCATGCAAAGTGGTTATCGGTACAACCCCAGTGCCACCTGCATTACTGGAGAGAAGTGATGAAGAAAGCAACCCAATTTCAGTTACAGCATTTTCCAATGTATATTTCATCAACAAAGGAGCAGCTGGGGCCTGACACATTGAAGACAACTCCCTTGTTACCATCCAAAATAAGTTTAATTAAGAACCATCTGAGAAGCACCACTCATTCTGCCATGGATTTATATTATAGATTATCCAATGTGACATGTCTCAGGAAAAGACACAAAGGAGTAAGGCTATAAAAAAGGCTATAAAAGAATCATTAAATAAATACACCTCAAATGTGATTAAAACAGGACATAATTAAAAATAGATTAAAAACCTACAGATCTAAAATATTGTTTTGGTGCTTAAAATCGAAAAGAGCCTTACAAAGCATGTTTAATAGCAGGTAGTGCAATACGTTTCAAGGACAAGTCTTGGCTATCATTTTCAGCTTACATTTGTCAAAACAGCTTGTTTTGAGGGTTGTAATGAGTGCCTTTGAAATCCCGTTAAAGCATTCAGCACTCACAGCACTGTAACATTTATCGCTTTCCAGTGGCAAGACACCCACCCTACTGCTGTCAGGGAAAGCATTTTTCACATTTAGGTTTTGAATTTCAAGAGAGTAGTTTAGCAATATCATTCACGTGCAGATGCATAATCCATAACAGATTGAATCAAATCAGCTAATGTCTTTGTGATTTAGTGGCCAAGAAAAACTATCACTGCTAAGGAGAAAATCAGTAATCAATACAATTTAACACAGAGAGAGCAGAAATCTAACTGGGAAAAAAACAATCAAACCTATCATGTTACTGCTGACGGGGGCAGTGGGGGGTGAGAAGACCATTAGCATCAAACAACTTTATCTAAGCACACTACTGACTTTTCATTTCATATATTCAGACTACTTTGATCCAAATCTAAACCTAATTAGCACTACCACTCTGATCTTTCATACATAAGGTCCCCATATTTTAATCCTATTTGCAGAAGTAAATGTTTAGGAAGTAAGAGATAGTTTGTAGAACTTATTTCAGGATTTCTTCTGTAGGAAAATATGAGCTAATCCCAATGTGAACATCCTGGATTATACACAGGCACACTCAGAACCATACTTGTTTTCTGAAAATGATTCATAGATTCTAAGGTTAGAAGGGACTAATATGATCATCTGGTCTGATATCCTCCACAACGCAGCCACAAAACCTCCCACCCACTCCTGCAATACCTATGACTGAGTCACTGAAATCCCCAAAACATGGCTTAAAAGACTTCTAGATACAGAGAAACCACCAGCAAGTGACCCATTCCCCATGCTACAGGGAAAGGGGGAAAACCACCAAGGCCTCTGCCAATCTGCCATGTGGGAAAATCCCATCCTGACTCCCAAATGTGGTGATCAGCTGATCCCTGAGCATGCAGGTAAGTCTCACCAGCCAGACACCCAAAAAAGAATTCTCTGCACCAACTGAAAACGCACCTCACCTAGCATCCCATAACAGGCTATTGGCATATTTACCACTAGTAGTCAAAGATCAGTTAATTGCCAAATTAGGCTGTCCCATCAAACCATACCCTCCATAAATTTATCAAGCTCAGTTTTGAAGCCAGCTAGGTTTTTTGCCCCCACAACTCCTCTTGGAAGGCTATTCCAGAACTTCATTCCTCTGATGATTAGAAACCTGCATCTAATTTAAAGTTTAAACTTCCTGATGGCCAGTTTACATCGATTTGTTTGTGTGTCCACACTGGCACTAAATTTAATCATTTTCTCTCTCTCCCTGGTATTTATCCCTCTGATGTATTTGTAGAGAGCAATCATGTCTCCTTCAGCCTTCTTTTGGTTAGGCTAAACAAGCCAAGCTCTTTGATTCTCCTCTCACAAGGCAGGTTTTCCATTAATGACTTAGAGGATACAGAAAAAAATATTTTTCTGAACTATGATCTTGGTTCAAGTTTGATCAGCAAATCTAACTGATATAATAAATAAATTTATGATATAATTAGTGTTATGCTGCATGGTATTGGATACTGGTATCTTCCAGCAGTCCATCTTTAATCTATGGGCAACAACAGACCTTGATGAAGCTGATGGGCATGCTAGATACCTTTCATTTTGGCTACATGGAAGACACAATTAAGCTCCTTTAAGGAGTAAGACGGCTGAAATAATAGAAACCAACATCCAAATCACAGATGACATGAAGGGTCTAAGCAACAACTAATCAGAGAATAAGTTGTTCCCTGGGAACTGATTCCAAATGCAGGATGCGTAGCATTAATTAGATTGAAGCTGTGTAGGTCTGTGTGAGTGAGCAAAGCACAGGTAGTATCTCCTTGAGAGGAAGACAAGAGGGAGAGTTTTTTGGGCTGAGTACTGACTGGAAAGGCAGGCTTGGAATTGTGAGCCAGGAAACAGCCACCTGTTCATTTCTACTATGTTCAGAGAAGACGACTGTGTATACATTCTTTATAAACAGGAGTGTGTCAGAGAAATACCTGAATCATACCAGTGTCTCCTCCTAAAGGAAACAATCCTGCAAGACCCCAAGAACAGGCTAGCCACTTGGGACAAAGAGGGTATTAATCAGATATTATATCTTATTTCTAAACTAGCTGAATTTTAGATCTCAGCTAAATCAGTGCTTATGAAGTATGTCAGCTTTTGGAAGCCTATCCCGAGTTGCTTGACCACTGGCGAGACTTCTTGATCACTGTTTGAGGTTGAAAGCCACAGCAGCCTGGATGCCAGAGGCGGCTTTTGGGGTAGGTGAGGCAGGCGGCCGCCTAGGGCCCCAAGCAGTAAGGGAACGCATCAGGTTTGGTCGCCTGCTTCCCTAACAGGGGTCAGCAACCCAATTTGGCACGCGTGCCGAGCCTGAGTGGCAGCAGCACCGCTCAGGCTCCCCCTGCTGGACCCGCCCCACAGCATGGCCTGAGGTCTGGGGCCACAAGAGCCACCTGCCACGGCTACAGGATCCCTTCTGCTGGCTGCGTTTCCCTGCTCCGCCCTGACCCCGCCTCCACAGCAAGGTAAGTGCTGTAGGGGGAAGCCAGTTTGGGGGCTGGGGACTGGATTAGGGCCCGGGAGCCGGCACAGCCCTGTTTGGGGCCCTGGGGGCCAGCGCGAGGGCCCAAGGGCCAGCGCAGCCCTGTTTGGGGGTCCAATGGCCAGCTTGGGAGCCTGGGGACCAGAATGGGGGCTGGCTTGGGGCCTGGGAGCCAGCGGGGGGAAGCTGGGGGGCCAGCGCAGGGCTGCTCGGGGACCCAAGAGTCGGTGCGGCCCTGTTTGGGGGCGCGAGGGCTGACTCGGGAGCCTGGGAGGCAGCGTGGGGGCCAGATTGGGGGCGCGGAGGCTGGCGTGGCCCTTTTTGGGAGCCTGGGGGCTGGCACAGGGGCTGGCTCAGGGTTCGGGAGTAGGCGCGGGGAGGCAAGCTGGCGCGGCCCTGGTCAGCATCCCAAAAACTGGCGTGGGAGCCCGGGGTCTGGCGTGAGGTGTGGGGGCTGGCTCAGGGCTTGGGGGCTGGCTTGGGGGCTGGGGGCCAGTGTGGGGATTGGATTGGGGCCCAGGGGCCAGCTCGGGGGCTATGGGTCAGCACGGGGGCCCATGCAGCCTGCCTCAGGGGCCGGCTCAGGGCTCAGGAGCCGGTTAGGGGTTTAGGCCTTGTAAGGGGCCCCACAATGGGCCTTCGCCTAGGGCCCCAGATAGCCTAAGGCCACCTCTGCTGGCTCCTTTTGATATTGGGCAGAAACCAATAGATTGCTGAGTAACTGTGCAGTACGTCACTTTCTGCACACCACAGCAAATAATAATTAATGGAGGTTTAGCACCACACAGCACTTAGTTTGTTAGCTGTACATAGATAAATATGAAAAAAGACAGGAATTTATACATTTTATGTTAAGAGGTGCTCTTTTTCATTGCTTGGGTTGATTTTTCCCACAACTTCTCCCATTGCAAGGTGTTGTTTTGCTCCGATTTATCATGGTGAGAACATGAACATTATTACTAACAAACAATGAAGGAAGGAGAAAGCAAAGGGCAGAAAAACATCACCTCAGGCCAAGTGAATGAATGGATGTTGCAATAAGAACGGTATTAAAAAGCCACCACCCACACACAGGAACATGCTTCACTGCCATCTGTTGTCGTAAGCGATGCTGCTGGCCTGATCACCTGGCAGGTTTCCTGACGACAGCCTCTCAAGTGAACACATTGCTCCATGGGGCTAGTGAGTATGGGTATATCATAGTTAATTTAGGCTTTGTATTGAACTATCTAAGAAATCCTTGCTCCTTAAACCTTATTGACCTTCAAATCGGGTATCCTGGGTCTCACTGGTAACTTACACTGATCAGAGTGAGTGCTCTGCAACATCAGCCAGCTCTGGAAATTCAGGGCACCAATCCACAGAGCAAGAAAAGCTCAGCCAGCCATAATGCAAGTTTCTCACCTACTACTCTATCAGCTTGCTCAGCCCTGAACCGAAGGGACTAAATCTCTCAAAAGACAAAACAGAAAGTTCACTCTCCTGGCCTTCTTGATCAAGACTATCAACAACGGTGTCCATGGGGGCATTTGTATTTGTATTGTTTGCATTGAAGTGGTGCTGAGCAGCAGTGAGTACTGTACAACATGCACAAAAGACGGCCCTACATCTAATTGCTATGGGGTTTCCTTATACCTTCCTCTGAGGCATCTGGTTCTGGCCATTACTGGAAACAGGGCACTAGTCTAAATATGACATCATGAGTCTAATCCAGTGGAGCAGATGTGCTGCACTGAGAACTGGACTGGAATTGCAAGATACCACTTTAAGAGCAGGGCCGTAGTTTAGCTTGCATGCTAGGGGGCTGTGTAGCAAAGTCTATGACCAGGAAGAGCCAGCTAAGCAAGCTCAGATGAGCTTTAAGGAGCAGCCTGTTTTCTCTCTTCCTCTGTATTTCAGGGTTCATGTATCATCATTCTGAAGTCTAAGAAATATAGTCTTATGTGGCAATGTTCTCGCTAGAGTATTTTGAATTTTTATCTAAAAATCTCTGGGTATGTCTACACTGGAGGCTCTGTTAGGTCGACTTACTAAGGTCAAATTAAGTGTTACGTCAACCGAAAGAGGTGATGTTATTAAGTCGACTTAAGGAAGCGCTTAAGTCAATTTAATACAAGCCCAACGTGGACGCAGCAGTCTATAGGTCAACTTAACCTTCCTTAAGTTGACCTAAGGCTCCAGTGTAGATGTACCCTCTGTGTATGTGCTGTGAACATAACAGCATTCCTATGTAGTGTGAGTTGGTGGCTTGGGAAGGGAAAGTGTTCTTGGAGATATGGAGAGGGACTTCTTTAGTTTCAGAGGAATATTCAAACCAGACTTCTTAAAGTTTGCTCATTACTAGTCACTGAAAAAACTTTTGAGATGTTCTGAAAACATTTTCTAAATTTCATTCAAATGATATGCTCACAACACATTACTCTGGGGAAAATTTTCACTAAAAATATGAGAAAACATAACTATTTAGAATAATAGAAATCATAGAATCATAGGGTTGGAAGGGACTTCACGAGGTCATCTAGTCCAACCCCCTGCTAAAAAGCAGGACCACTCCCCCTAAATCACCCCAGCCAGGGTTTTGTCTAACCGAGCCTTAAAAGTCTCCAAAGATGGAGATTCTACCACCTCCCTAGATAGCCCATTCCAATGCTTCACCACCCTCCTAGTGAGAAAGTTTTTCCTAATATCCAACCTTGACCTCCCCAGCTGTAATTTGAAACCATTGCTCCTTGTTCTGTCCTCTGTTACCCTTGAGAACAGCCTAGCTCCCTCCTCTTTGGAGCAACCCTTCAAGTAGTTGAAGGTTGCTATCAAATCTCCCCTCAGTCTTCTCTTCTGTAGACTAAATAAGCCTAGTTCCTTCAGTCTCTCCTCGTAAGTCATGTGCCCCAGCCCCCTAATCACTTTCATTGCCCTCCACTGGACTCTAATTTGCCCACATCCTTTCTGTAGTGGGGAGCCCAAAACTGGACACAGTATTCCAGATGCGGTCTGACCAGTGTCGAATAGAGGGGAATTATCACATCCCTCAATTAGCTGGCAATACTCCTACTGATGCAGCCTAATATGCCATTGGCCTTTTTGGCAACAAGGGCACACTGTTGGCTCATATTCATCTTCCCGTCCACCATAACCCTCAGGTCCTTTTCTACAGCGCTGCTACTTAGCCGATCGGTCCCCAGCCTGTAGCAGTGCATGGGCTTTTTCCGTCCTAAGTGCAGGACTTTGCACTTGTCTTTGTTGAACCTCATGAGGTTTCTTTTGGCCCAGTGTTCCAATTTGTCCAAGTCTCCCTGGATCCTGTCCCTGCCCTCCAGAGTATCTACCATTCCCCCCAGCTTGGTGTCATCCGCAAACTTACTAAGCACGCAGTCTATTCCATCATCAAGATCATTAATGAAGATGTTGACTAGAAGCGGCCCCAGGACCGACCCCTGGGGCACTCCACTCGTTACCGGTTGCCAACCAGACATCGAGCCATTGATTCCTACCTGCTGAGCCCGTTGATCTAACCAGTCTTCGATCCACCTTACGGTCCACTCGTCCAACCCATAATTCCTTAACTTGCTGACGAGAATGCTGTGGGAAATTTGCATTTCTTTGTTACAAAAACACCACTGCATGGAAATGGATTTAATTTCATCCACTTCTGAAGAAAGCTGTTCTTTGTAGTGCTTCAAATGAGCACATTTACCACCACCAATGTCATATTGTTGGCTGCAAAATGTATATAGGGCAATTTTCAAATTCATACCGAAATGCACACATATTTTGTGTTTTCATTTTTTTATTGCAAAAGAAAAAAAACCCACAGCTTTCTCCATAAGGGATTGCAATAAATTAAAGAAACAGCAGCCTATAAAACATTTACTGGTCCTGGCCTGCCACACAGTTCCTTGGCACAGAATATGAAGGTGAAACATCAGTCCAAACCAAAAACAATCAAAATGTTTCTGTAATGGGAGAAACTCACCCCCTGAGTGCCCCCTCAGGCCAAGGCACAGCATTGCACTCTAGAACACCCCACTGGGATCACTCAATGAAATTAATATGCAGCATGATTAAAACAAACCTTTAAAATGGACACAGACTGGGAATAATATTCTGCAAGCTTTTGCATTATCACCAAGCTCCACAAAGAAATTGAAGATATACAGGTATCTTCTTTAAATGTATGCTGTGGGGAAGAAAGCATAACAAATCCTTTGGCTTTATTAAAGACCATCATAAAGATGACAATGAAAGGGTTCTGGCTATATTTGAGGCACACTTTGTACCTCAGAGAAATGCGGTTTATGAAAGAGCATGTTTCCATTAGTGAGTTCAAGAACCAGGGAGGAAATGTTGAATGTTTTATAAGAGTGCTGCATATACTGAAAACCGTGATTCTGGAGTTAACAAATAGAATACTTTCACAGTGGCCACAATCGGAGAGACATCTAACCCTAGCCACACCTACATAGATAGAAAAGCAGTCAGAATTAGTCAAACAACAGAACAAAAGCCAGGAACAACTTGAAAACATGAAACTGGCTTAGAAACTGTAAACAGATACTTGAGCGTTAGAGGTCACTGAAATAAAACTCCTGAAACAAGAAGAGAGAACTTCCAGGCTAAGATGGACAAATTCAAGCCTACATGCACAAGATGTGGAAAAAGTCAAAGCTCAAGACGTGACCATGTCCAGTCAGTGTAACACAGGCATGAAATATGGACATCTGCAGCTGTTTGCTGCAGCAAAGCAGTTAGGGATTAAAGACAATCAAGAACCATTGTTTCTGGGATCTATCACTTGTGATGACACAGAATCTGCCTGGACAGTAAAATTGAATACTCATGACAAGGCTATTGACTTTAAAACTGACTCAGGAGCTGATGTCAGAGTCATCTCAGAAAGGATTTACTATCACCTTCAACCCTTTCCAGAGCTGAAATCATCTGACCCAGCCCTGTAGTTATTCTGAACTGCATAGGCCAGTTCACCAGAGAAACAATTTACAAAGACAAAAGTTATATATTCAGAGTGCATGTGATCAAAGGATCAAAGACCAACAGCCTTTTCAGCCACAGTGTGGCCACCATGATGGGCCTACTGAGAAAGAAGGAAGAACTTGATGGACAATGAGAGGGTACTGGACTTTTGAAAGGAGATTCAGTACAAATCAGCCTAAGAGACAGTCCTGGATCATGCAGTGTACAAATATCTCTACCAGCGAGGTCTTGGAGGAGACTAGCATCAGATGTATTGAAATTCAGAGGACATCATGAGCTTATATGTTCATTGTGGACAATTATACACATGAAAAGAGAGAGAGGGAGAGAAATACATGTACTTCAAAGCTATAATATGTTGCAATGTTATCAGGAAATTAAAGTGTACCTTTTCTCATCTCTGAATTCCAGGACAACAATTCTTTGCAGCAGAATTTAAGTCATTCCAACAAAATATCATTTTGATCACATTATGAGCAGCCCACATTACCCACAAATGAAAGGAGGCTGAGAGAGCAGTACAGACAGTCAAGAAAGTCTTACATAGGAAACACCTGTTTCTTGCTCTTCTGGGTTACAGACCAATACAAATAGAAGCCACTGGATTTTGTCCAGCATAGCTCCTAATGGGAAGACAACTAAAAATTCTGTCTGGGCTTTGGAAAAGAACTTATCTCCAAAGTGGCCAGAGGTGGAAAAAGTAACAAAAAGAACCAATGATCCCGTCTACAACAGAGAACTGCCAGGTTTATGACCTGGTGACCATATTCATGTCAAAGTGGATGGAGGAAAAGGATGAACAACTCCATCTATCCTAAAAAAAAGAACAATCAATGGAGAACACCACAGCTGGAAGATGCATAAGAAGGCAACAATGATTCAAGGATTCCAAACCAACCACAGTCAGTCATTCCAACTAACAGACAGCCAGATCACCAAGTTGTTATGCATTTGTGAAATGTGGTTTTCTGATACGATTCAGAAAGAATTAACAGACTGACGCATTCTGAACTTCAAAGAGCATGACATTGGAAACTCTGAAAGTGGTAGGAATGCAGAACCTAAAGTGGGAGATGTAATGGAATGCTAAACTGTATTATACTGTTCAGTCACTTGGTGGCACAATGTGTTAAACACCTTATTTAAAAACAAACCTCAGTCATACCTGGAATACCATTACAGGATTTTATGATAAACCTATTTGATATGGATAAGCAAGCACTGTCCAGTCCCTATCTAGTACAGAAGAACTTGACAAAGAGAGCTGACTCTCAAAGACTGCTTCCGCTAATGTCTCTGGCACTCTACCTCGCACTGGAATTTCCTGATTTTTGCCCATTAGTGGACCCTGAAGAAACTTGTATGGCTTTTTTAGCTGAGCACTGCCTCCCAGGCCTTTCTCCCTGGATACCCTTTTTTCTAGCAGATTCTCACTGCCTCTCCTCCCACAGGACTCCGAAGGAACTCCCATCTTCTTATAGACCCTACACCCACCCAGGACTTCCCAGGAAACCTAACCTGCTTCCCGGACCTCCCCCCGAAATTGAGTTTTTCTCAGCTCTTTTTTTCCCACCATGAGATGCAAATGCTCATCAAGCTAATACCCGATCCTGTTAGTTCTGCCTTTTCAGGCAGCGAAACAGTTAATTATGGCAGAGGTAGGGCTAACCCCATTTGCCCATAAACAGCAAATTAAACTGGCCGTGAATAAATTCAGGCTGGAAATTAGAAGGTTTCTAATCATGAGAGGGGTCAGGTACTGGAACAGCCTCCCAGTGGTGGGGAAGGGCAACCTTTGATTTAGTGTTAAGAAAGAGTTGGCCAAATTTATGAGTGCAATTGTATGGCAGGTGGCTTCTGATGGTAAGGAGACAGGGCTCAACAGCCCTGGGGATCACTTCTGGTTTATGTCCTATGTTCCTAAATATTATCCTTCAGGTTTTTAGCCATCCACTTGCAGGGAGTCAGGAAGGGATTTTTCCCTCAAACATATCCTAGGAGATAGTGCTATTTTCTAAATGTCCTTCCTCTGAAGCAGCAGAGATGGCCATAGCTGGAAATGAGACATATTGGGCAGGGTGGGCCAGGGCTCTGAAGTGGTACTCAGCATTCCCTCCTGTGGGTACTTGGCTAGGCCGATTCTTTTTTAAATGCTCAGGGTCTAATTGATGGCCAAATGTGGGGTCAGGAAGGAATTTTCTTCTAGAGCAGATTGGCAGTGAGTTTACAGGGAGTGGAGGGCGGGGGTTGCCTTCCTCTTCAGCATGGAGGTATAAATCACATGTCAGGATTATCTGGGTATATCTAATAAAATAATTTTGCTGCCATTGTGAGGACCTTGAGCATTGGTGCATCTTGGTCCCTCCTATCCTCTGCCTGTGGCATACAGTAGTCTGGTCCCTTGTGGGTGGTAATATCTTTGTCTAATTTCGGTCGCTGGGTTTAGTGTGCATGTACATGAATGGTCTTGGTGGTCTGAGACACCCAAGGGGTCAGCCTGGATGATCTGGTGGTCCCTTCCAGCCTTAAATTCTATGAACCATCACATACAGTAGCTGAAAGAGCTGAGCTTACTAACTGGATTTTCTTGGGTGTGATGTTCACACCCTCATATTTGGTACCATTTCCCATATTTTCTCCGGGTGTAAGCCTAAAGCCAATAATTAGCCACACAGGCGGGAAAAGAAAAAAACCCACTTATTTTCCTCCTCTCTCCATTTTGTAACCCAGTTCATTTTACAACCTTCTTCAGATAGTGTCATAAATGTATATGTAGCTACTTGATGGTGAACTCTGCTGAACAAATACCAAGTCCCTCCCACAAAGATCTTGCAATAGCACGAGTACAAGGCGATGAAATACAGACTATGGAACAATGTATGGTCACTAGAGCCTAAACCTGAAGTCAATGAGATTCTGCACGGCCTGTAACAGTGGATTCCACAGCAGAGTCTACAGGTCTCACCAAGACAATGATAGACATGCAACATAAAGTCACCAGAGCTTTTTCTACAGTAGGACTCCCATCATGCTATCATCAAAACAGCTTAACTGATGGAAGCACCAGTAAGAATTTAATTCCTTAAGGAAAATATGGGGTGGTTTATTAAGAAGTTAGAAGTTTATTAAGAAGTTAGAAGTTTATTAAAAACTTTTGGGGTGGTTTATTAAGAAGTTAGTGTTCATGAAAAATATCTGGTTGACACTCCTGAGTCTTCCTCAGACAAACCTGATAGACAACATCTGTGAAATCAGTAGCAAAACTCCCACTGACTTCAATTGGCCCAGGACATCACCCTATGTCTTCCTTTCAGAAGAGGGACTACAGCAGCCCCTAGGGACTATTGGATAAAATGTCCACAGCACAAGAAACAAGTATAGTAACTGGCACCCTTGTAACACTCTTTGCAGACAGGGCAAGGACTGACTCAGCATGGAAAGAGAACTACTTTCTCACTCCCAAAGTGGGTCTCTCCCGGTCGTGATGTAGGCAGCTTAAATGGAAAGACGAAAGCTATTACTACTCTTGAACTTAAGGCAGACTGTTGCTTCCATGTCACAGAAGCCAGCAACTTCACAAATCACATGTTTACTTGTTTATTTTTAAGTCCCTATGGGTGCATCTACACTGACAAGTTAGGTCGACTTAAGGAGGCTTAAATCGACCTAAACAAAGCCACGTCCACACTGGGCTTTTATTAAGTCTACTTAAGCCCTTCCTTAAGTCGACTTAAGACCTCGTTTTAGGTCGACTTAAGCCTTAAATTGACTCAAAGCCAGTGTGGACTGGGATTAGCACCTAAATCAACCTTATTAAGTTGACTTAAAGCATTAATTTGACTTAATAAGGTCGACTTAGGGTATGTCTACACTAGAAAAAGTTAAGTCAACCTTATTAAGTCGACCTTACTTTTCTACAGTAGACATAGCCTATGAATACAGAAATGTCCTGACAGCATAAATGGGAAAAGTTACAAAAGGATTCTGGAGGTGTTCTGTGGTTATAGCAAACATCAAAGTGAACATGTTGGATCACACTTCCTTATCTCTCTAATTCTTTATGGGAAATAACAGACAAGAGAATATTTTCTTTAAGATGGTTCATTATTCCAGCATTATTAAATCATAAGTCATCATGCAGACTCCCCATCACCACTACCTAAGCCCTTTCATACATTAATCATATCTTTAAATATAGTTAAATTTGAAAAAGGCTAATCAGACATTCTAGTGTACGTGCATGTGTCTTATTACAACTCTTTATTATGTCTCACAGCTCTTAAAGTGTGATTTTCTCTTTTTACAGCACATTCCTGGCCACATCTATCCATCACATGACTCTCTAGAGCAGTGGTTCTTAACCTGGGGTTGAGATGCCCTTTCTGGTGTGCGAGACATGCCAGATGTCTTAGGTTTAAAGAACTGACCTACTTCAATAATTTTTGATAAGGGGTGTGAGACCATATTTGAGAACCAAAGGGGGGTGCAGGCTGCAGTAAAGGTTAAGAACCACTGCGCTAGAGTACAATATCGTTTCTCCTACAACAATGAAATTCTTGTCTGGGGCATCGCACTTGAACATGGACACTTGTAAAAAAATTACCTTTATCTAAAAGCACATTGTTTTGTCTCATCAAGATTAAAAAGCTGAGTTCTGATAACAGCTGAAGTGATCTAGAAGCAACCTCACCTTTGAAAAGAAATTTGATTTTGTTTGCATTAGTCTTGTGTAGCACTGTATAAAGAAGATTAGTTGATTACACCACAGACATTTGATATGTTAGTACAAGACGCTCTGTATATTAAATAAAAGCCTGTAGTTCCATTTTGTCCATGCAGAAGGAACAGCATTCTCTGTGGAGAGCTGATCATCTGCCTGGATTCAGCCACACAAAAGAATAAGAGATATCTAAAAGTTTGGCATTTTTTCCTTTTTCATTTCCTACATATTTAATGAACTTTGGCCACTATACCCATAAGATTCTGCACAGATTTATCAAAACTGTATTATTCCTACTGAAAATTAATAGATGAAGACAACTTGATATTTCATCTGTAACCCCAAATTGCTGTAGTAGAAGAACTGAAAATTATCAAACTGAAAATTATAAGGATGAACAAAGGTGGTTATGTGTACACCACTTGTCTGGTATCAAGTTAGCAATAATACTTTTAGTCTCCATTTTATGGTGGCCGCATGGACATACCATTACTCCACATTTTTTTTCTTATTTTATAAACTGCCAGATGTTTACTGGAATAAATTTTCATTTTTGGACTCTGCAATACCCACAGTTTGGATTTTGAAAATTACTTATTTTCAACTTTTAAATACTCTGCAAAATCCCACCAGACAAAGACCAGCACAGATAGACAAGAGAAAAAATTATATAGCTTGTATTAACTTTATCTTGGAATTCCATATTTATTTTACAGAAACTTGTTTGAAACACAAAAAGGAAGTGCTAAAAATATGTGTGTTAGAAGACTGAATTTCTACTGCAGTTGTAGCTGATTATTAGATCAGCAAAGGATGTCCCTGATTGGAAATGAGCAAACCTGGTAGAATTAAATACCATTGCCACAGCATCTGTACTCTCTTTCTTAGATGAAGGTTGGGGGCTAATAAAAAAAATGATACTCACTTTCACACACTTTCCTTCTAGGAGGAGTGCACTGCTCCCAAACATTCCTGCCTTCCTTCCCTTATCTCCCTGTTTCAACTTCATTTCTCCTTGTCTCATTCTTCATTTCTCCTTTTCTCCCATATTCTGTGGTAATGCTGTGTATACAGGCTGGGAACCTCATGAAGTGCAACTCTCATTAAATTTTCAGCTCTGAGGGGAAAAAACCATGCCTTTTGGTAAGCTGATAATAATTTAATAAATAATGTAATTGTTTATTAATTATTAATTATTATTATTATAGGGATAACAGAAACATGGTGGAATAGTAGTCAGGACTGGTGTGCAGGTATTGAAGGCTATGTGCTCTTTAGGAAAGACAGATATAAAGGCAAAAAAGGGGGAGTGGCTTTGTATATCAATGATGAGGTAGACTGTAAAGAAATCCTAAGTGATGGAATTAACAAGACAGAGTCTATCTGAGTAAAAAAATCACATTGGGGAAGAAAGCTACTAGAGTTTCTCCTGGGATAATGCTTGGGGTGTGTTACAGACTTCCAGGATCTGATTAGGCATGGATAAGGACCTCTTTAAGGCCTTTAAGGAAGTAAATACTACTGGGAACTGTGTGATTATGGGAGACTAACTTTCCAGATACAGACTGGAGGACACGTGCTAGTAGTAATAAAAGGGCCCAGATTTTACTGGATGTGATAGCTGATGAATTCCTTCACCAAACTGTTAACGAACCAATGAGAGGGGATGCCATACTAGATTTGGTATTGGTGAGTAATGAGGACCTCAGAGGAAATGGTTGTAGGGGACAACCTAGGTTCAAGTGACCATGAGCTAATTCAGTTCAAACTAAATGGAAGGGTAAACCAAAATAAATCTGTGACTAAAGACTTTGATTTTAAAGGGGCTAATCTCTGAAAATTAAGGCAATTAGTTAGGTAAGTGGACTGGACTAAAGAACTCATGGTAAAGGTAGAATAGGCTTGGAATCACTTTAAGTCAAAATTACAGGAACTATCTGAAGCCTGAAGTCTGAAGAAGGGGAAAAAATTCATAGGCAAGAGTTGTAGACCAAGCTGGATGAGTAAGCATCTCAGACAGATGATTAGGAGAAAGCACAAAACCTACAAGGAGTGGAAGATGGGAGGGATCAGGAAGGAAAACTATGTCTTGAAGATAACAGAGTCCTGTGGCACTTTTAAAGACTAACAGATTTATTTATCGCATGAGCTTTCGTGGGAGAAAATCCCACTTCGTCAGATGCTTTGAAGACTACCCCTTTGGAATATGTCTTGAAGGTCAGACCACGTAGAGGTAAAGTGAGAAAGGCGAAAAGTCAAGCAGAGCTGGACCTTGCGAAGGGAATTAGAACCAATAGTAAAAGGTTCTTTAGCCATATAAATAGGAAAAAAAAATTTTTAAAAAGGAAGAAGTGGGAACAGTAAAAACTGAGGATGGGGTGGAGGTCAAGGATAATCTAGGTATGGTCGAATATCTAAATAAGTACTTTGTCTCCATTTTTAATGAGGGTGATGATGAGCTTGGGGATAGAGGTAGGGTAGCTAACAGGAATGAGGACATGGAAGTGGAAATCAACATAACTGAGGTGGAAGCCAAATTCAAACTGCTTCATGGGATTAAACAGGGGGCCCAGATAATCTCCATCCAAGGATATTAAAAGAACTGGCACAAGAAATTGCCAGCCCACTAGCAAAGATTTTTAATGAATCTGGAAACTCGAGGGTTGTACTGTATGACTGGAGAATTGTTAATATAGTTCCTATTTTCAAGAAAGGGAATAAAAGTGAGCAGGGTAACTAGAAGCCTGTTAGTTTGATCTTGGTAATATGCAAGGTCTTGGTGAAAATTTTGAAAGAGAAAGTACATAAAGATATTGAGAATAACGGTAACTGGGTTAAATTATAACAGGGCTTTAAGGAAGGTAGATCGTGCCAGACCGACCTGATCTTTTTTAGAAAATAACAGATTTTTTGGATAAAGGGAATGCGGTAGACCTAATTTACTTAGATTGCAGCAAGGCATTTGATACAGTTCCACAAAGGGAATTATTAGTTAAGTTATAAAAGATGGGGATTAATATGAAAAGAGAAAGGTGAATAAGGAATTGGTTGAAGGGGAGGCTCTACAGCAAGTCATACTGAAGGGTGAACTGTCAACCTAGAGAGAGGTTAGTAGTGGAGTTCCTCAGGGATCAGTCTTGGGGCTGGTCTTATTTAACCTTTTTGTTATTGCCCTTGGCACAAAAAGTGGGACTGTGCTAATTAAGTTTGCAGATGACACCAAGTTGGGGGGTATTGCCAATACAGAAAAGGATCAGGATATCATTCAGAATGATCTGGGTGACCTTGCAAACTGGAGTATTAGGAATAAGATGAAATTTAATAACAGGAAGTGCAAGGTTATGCATCTAGGGACAAATACAAATTTTTTCTATAAGTTGGGGGTGAATCAGTTGGAAGTGACGGAGGAGGAAAAGGACCTGGGAATACTGGTTGATCACAGGATGACTATGAGCCATCAATGTGATGTGGCTGTGAAAAAAGCTAATGCAGTCCTAGGATGCATCAGAAGAGGTATTTCCAGTAAAGATAGGGAGGTTTTAGTACCGTTATACAAGGCACTGCTGACACTAAATCTGGAATATTGTGTGCAGTTCTGGATCCCCATGTTTAAAAAAGATGAATTCAAACTGGAACAGATGCAGAGAACGGTTACAAGGATGATCTATGAAATGGAAAATCTGTCTTATGAGAAGAGACTTAGAGCTTGGCTTATTTACCTAACGAAAAGAAGGTTAAGGGGAGATCTGATTGCTCTCTATAAACACAGCAGAAGGATAAATGCCAGGGAGGCAGAAGAATTATTTGAGTACAGCACCAATGTGGACACAAGAACAAATGGCTACAAACTGTCAATCAGGAAATTTTGGCTTGAAATTAGTTGCAGGTTTCTAACCATCAGAGGAATAAAGTTCTGGAATAGCCTTCCAAGGAGCTCTGTGGGGGCAAAAAACATAACTGCCTTCAAAACTGAGCTCAACAAATTTATGGAGGGGGCGGTATGATGGTGCAGTGTAGTTTGGCAATTGACTGATCTTTGACTACTGGTGGTGGAGATGCCAAGGGCCTGAGAAGGGAGGGTAGATGGGGTGTGTTCTGAGTTATTACAGGGAATTCTTTCTTGGTGACTGGCTGGTGAGACTTGCTCACATTCTCAGGGTTTAATTGATTGCCACATCTAGGGTGGGGAAGGAATTTTCACCCAGGGCACATTGGTTAGAGGTCTGGGGATTTTTCACCTTCCCCTGTAGCGTGGGGCATGGTTCACTTGTTGGTGGATTCTCTGTATCTTAAAGTATTTAAATCATGATTTGAGGACTTTAATAACTCAATCATAGATTAGAGGTTTATTGCAGGAGTGGGTGGGTGAGGTTTTGTGCCCTGCATTGTGCAGGAGGTCAGACTAGATCAGGGGGTTCTCAAACTTTTGAGGGTCACAACATAGCTGGAAAGGTTCCCAGCTTTGCGTGACACACCCAAGGCTACCCTGCCACCAGAACTGCCCACTTTTGGCAGTGGCTTCAAGTGGCCCCCTGCTGCCAAAAAAAAAAAAAAAAACTTGCCTACAAAGGAAGCTTCGGCAGTGAGGGCTAGCCCCTGCCACCAGAGAAAAGCACTCTCCCCCAATGCTTTTGTCCAAACGCTGCTGCTGAAAGTGCCGGGGATGGGGTGGGCAATTTTTTCCTGCTGGCTCTTTAAGGCTTGCAGACTTGAAGGACCAGCTGGAAAAAAGCAACCCCCTCCCTCCCCAGTGCTTTTGGCATCATTTGGCCAAAAGCTATGGGGACAGCTCTTTTTTTTTCCTGCTGGTCCTTTAAGGCTCACAGATTTAAAGGACCATCAGGAAAAAAGCAGCTCCCCAGCACTTTTGGCAGCAGCACTTTGATGAAAGTGCTGGCGGGGGACATTCTTTTCCTCCTGGTCCTGCACCTTTAAAGGGCCAGGAGGAAAAAAGTGCCCTCTCCTCCCGCAGTGCTTTTGGCCAAGTGCTGCCAAAAGTCCTCAGAGGGCCCTGCTTTTTTCCTGCTAGCCCTTTAAAGCTGCAGGGCCATTGGGAAAAAAAGCATCCCCCTGCTGAAGCATTGGGAGGGAGGGGCTGCTTTTTTCCTGGTGGTCTTAAGCTTCCAACTTTAAAGGGCCAGAAGGAAAAAGCAGCCCAGAGAGCTTTAGACGGCGCTTTGAGGAAAGCGCCCTGCTGAAGGCACTTTTAAAGAGCCAGCAACCATGGCAGGGGTACTTCCCTGCCACGACACACTCACCGCTGTGCGGCAACACATTTTTGGGTCGCAACATGGTGGTTCAGAACCGCTGGACTAGATGATCATATTGGTCCTTTCTGACCTTAGAGTCTATAACACACATTCTAGATCTGGAAGTAAAACAAAAAACAAAACAAAAAAAATCACATGATTTCAAGTTACCACCAAAAACTCATGAGTTCACAAATAGGTAAACTATATCCCCCTCATCCCCACTCCACCTCCTGACCTCATCATTAGTGACTAGAACAATCTTGTCCCTCATTCTTAGAAATATCATGGTTTTAACATTGGTAGTAATACTCATTATCAGCCCTTTTAAAGAATTTCACTCTGAAGAGGTTTTCCAATCAGTATTCTAAGTACCTACTTTCACCTTGGCTTGCCAGTTCTGCAAAGGTCATCATTTTACTAGATAGCATCATAGTTTCAGCTTGGAGGCAGCAAGTCTCTCTAGCACTGTATCCTCTTCTACCAACTCCAGCACAACTGAAAGTCAGTAAATCAATTTCTGAGTGACTTAGCTGTGAGTAGGTAAAAACATGATTTATGTGAAGAAAGCTAATGCAAGAAGAGAATGAGGTGTTTGGGAAAATACTGCTGAGGGTCTGGCCTTTGTCTAAAAGGCTGGGGCATTTCTGAATTTGACATTTTCCTCTACCTCCACACTAATGTCAGTGGAGGAGAAAAAGGCAGCTCTCCTTTCCTCTCTCTCGCTAATCGTTCCTGACATGAAGCTGGTAACACTCACTGTAAGAGTGTATCCTCAATACGAGGAGTTGACCTCACCCCATGGGGAGGGAAGGGAGAAGAAGATTACTTGCCTTTTAATCTGCAATCTAAAAATATGTCAGGGATGTCCAAGTCTCCTCTGTGGATAGCTAACAAGCTGAACACCAAATGCAATTCCACAGCAGTTGTTTCAAGTGCTTCTGCGTTCACCACAATATTTTGCTTTAGCAAAGGATTGAGAGAGATGAACAGACAATGTGATTAGCATGATCACAACAAGCCAAAAGTGCAGTCATTTCAAGAGCTATCACGATGCTCCCTGAACCTGTAAACTAACGTATCATCTACAGGCTCTAGTCCCACCAGAAGTAATGATCTGGATGCAAGAATTACTGAGTAAGATTCTAGGACCTGTGCATTGCAGGTGGTCAGATTAAAGGATCAGAATGCTCTTTTCTTGCCTCATAAATCAATGAGGCTATAACATTAGAATATGTCCATCATGTCAAGAAGCCATTAGTGTCCTCCTTGACCACACAGATAGCTAAAACTAAAGGGAATTTCTATCTGGTAACTTTCGGTCAACTCCTCTGCAAGCTAGTGCCAATTTGCACCGATGCTTTTTGCAAGGGGTAATGAGCGTGACAATGGCCATTAGCAATTCTGCTAATTCATTTTACGTCTAGACTCCGAGGCATCTAAGATTATTTCTTTTACATTACGTCACCTTCCTAAAAATGTTGCTTTGAGAGAGATTCTATGATCAGATTGACAATTTGCCAGCATAGTGCCATATTTCAGATCTCAGACTAAGCTGGGTTGAATTTTAGTTCCCTCCAAGTCTGTGCGGTAGCACACTGCTGAATGGAAACTTAAGTGGTAAGAGCTGGGACTTCTGAAGACTGAGGCCCTGGTTTGCCACTACTCTGTAATCTCAGTTTAGTACATTTTCCTCCACTCCTTTCTAAATACATTGGACATTTAGAGTTCAGTCTTATCAATTCCACACTAAAAAGGCACTCATCCAAGTCTCTGGACACCCTCAACACACATTTTCAAATGCAATACACAAGGAATTTACAAGCATAAATAAACTAAAGCAGCATCACTTCTTCCCACACACTTCAGCTAACTTGACTGATACATTTGCAAAGGAGGCTGCATTTCCATGGTGAGTGATGTGATCCCCATGCAGAGAGAACTAAACTCGTCAATTGGGTGCAGGGGTGGATTACTGCACAGGCCTATGGGGCTCCCGGCTGCGAGAGTCCCTGCCCTGTCAGTGCTGTGGGCTCCTTAATCCAGCTCTGCTTGGGTGCCTAAAATTAGAGGCCTAACTAAGCAGGCTTAGCATTTGTAGCCATCATTGACCTCAATGGGAGATGGAGATGCATGGTCCCTCCTGTGAAAAGAAAAAAAAAAAAAAGGTTGTTTATTTTTAATCCTCACTTGGGATTTCCCCGGAAGCCTCCTGGGGTCTTGTCTTGTTCTCAGTAGTCAGTGCTGGGCTGAATCATCTCTTTCTCCAGATGCTGGTCACTGCCGTGTTCTGATCTCTGCAGCCAGAGCTTCAGAGCTTGTCTACATGAACATTTAGTTTGCAGCAAGTGGGGATGTGCACGCTAATTTGCCATGCTCTGGGTGTCCACACAGACCCTACTGCTGTGCACTAACAGTTTGTTAATGTGCTTAGATCTAGTCTTAACTAGCCCTCAAGAAAGCCAGTCTGAGAAAAGTACCTTCCTCCCCAGATGTGGGGGATTTGTCAGCCTGTGAAGGTTAGGTGAAACTATATGTTGTCCTCTAGCACTAGTTGTAGGTATGACTAGGAAAGCATTAATATGAGCAACTATCCCTGATCATCTCCTTTGAAAGTCCTCACTTTCCTCTCCAGCTTACCTTTGTATCATAAATGGTTGACTGGATGTCATCACGCAGTTTTCACTGCACTTTAAATGATTTGATTTTCAGTGGCACGAAATGTTAAATGAATGTAGTGATCAAGGGGACCTGGAGCTTAGTAATCAGGTATGAAGATCACAGCCTCTAAGACAGCGATGTGAATCTAGATGAGGTGGATGAATAACTCCAAAGTATGTGCTGTTGGATAGCTGTTCAGTGCCTTCAGTGAACAGAGAGTGACCCTTAGTTGTTATCTCCAGCACAGACTGCAAGAAATGAATGGGCACAGTGTGAACTCTCAGTCTCCTGGAGGTGCTCAGTGCCTTCCGAATGGGGTTGAGACATATTGATCAAACAGTGGGTGGGAAACTTAAGCAATTGCTTCCTATGCTGTACTGTTGTGTGGTTAAATAAAGCACTTCAGTTCTTTGGGTTAGTGATGAGATTCTTTTCAGAAGTGTTCACTTGCATAATTCAGTATGACTTTAATATTCACAAAGGGTACTAGCCTGATAGTGGAGAGAAATGAAATCATCTATCTGTAGCGTAGGTACAAAAAGGGCACTAACAGTGCACATTTCCTCCCACCGAATCACCAGTACTTACCCCTATTTTAGATCAATTGATCCCCTATAGCCAATCTTTCAGTGCTTCATTGAGAGAAACCTGGGGGCCAGATGTTCAAATGTATTAATGACAAAAATGCCAATAAGCACATACTGGAGTTTGCAAAAAGTGCCTAACCAGGGTGCACAATAAATGCCCATTAAAATTACTGGGCATTCAGTGCCTACGAAAGGTGGGCACTTTCGTCAATCCCATTGGACACCATGCTGCATCTTTAAACATCTAAATCCCTTTGAAATCTGGTGCTTGTTGCCTAACAAAAGTACAAGCAACTCATTTCATATAAGCCAGCAGCCATCAAATGAGAACATCCACCTAAAGTGGATTCAGACAATTGCTCTGAGATGAAACACTCCACTTCCCCTTATCGAGACCATCCCACATATTTCCCCCACTTCTCCCCAAAAGTTGCTTGTAGGAACACAGTTTCCAAAGTATATGTCCCTTCTTTCCCTCTGCAGTCATTGTACAGCCCCTCAGCTTTTTTTTCTTGATTAAAAAGCAAGAAAAGCTTGTAAGGAACCCTGTGCATATTTTTCTGGTGTTCTTTCCCCTCCTCTTGACAATCATCCAATACACCATGCATCTTCCATGTCTTTCCCACAACCTGTAGCAAACATTTCTTTGCAGCTCATTTTTCACCTTTTATTAAGATAGATTTTTTTACTCCCGTATTTAATAGTTTACTATTCATGCGCAGTAACTCCTCAGCCCCTTACATCTCTTATCAGGGTGAAAATTCCTTGCATAATACACCAGACCAATGTCACTTATTTACTCTCAAGGTTCACAGTAATTAGATTGGTTGTCAAGGCAGAGGTCTCAATCACAGAAGGCTCAACGATTTAAAGAGGCTCAGACTTTTCATTCCAAGTTACTGATGGAAGCATATGGTTCATAATAAGACATCTCGCACATTGATCCATTTCCTTAAATTCCAGAGTATGTTACTTAAACATGGGCTTTCCTGTTTCCAGCTCTGGCCTCGACCTGCTATGTGATCTTAGACAAGTCACTTGAACAATCTGGGACCATTTCCCCTCTGTCACTGTGCCTGTCCTATCTGTTCAGATTGTAAGCTCTTTAGAGCAGGGACTCTTTTTTACAATGCATGTGCTTCGCCAATTTTGGTTGGGGTCCCCTAAGCTATACTGGATACAGCCTTAACTGTGTCATCACTCATTATAAACAAAAATTGAGGTGACAGTTGTTTTGGAACTGTTGCGATGACTGCACTGTGATGTTGTTTCACCATCGCTCCACAGATGTAATGCAAATATTACAGGACATCACACAGTTCTTATTGCGAGTCCCTCTTCAACTCCATTGGACATAATGGGCCTGATCCCCCACTGTGTTGTACCAGTTTTTAAGAGGAGGAATTCAGGGATGATTTCTGCCTATGATTTCCTCTCTTGCCCCCATACTCCTGCCTCCTGGTGGCTGGCAGGTGAAGACAACGAATCAGACACGAGTTTAGTCCATAAATACTTTAAGATTGTGCACCCAAAATTACCATGCACCACAAGACCACATGCCATCACCTCACCCCTGTGCATGGCATACCGAAAAGGGAGGAACATGCCCCCAGGTGCCAGCCTGAGGGGCAGCAACCAGGCCCTCCTCAGAGGGACATGTCCCACTGACATCTCCAGTAGCTGCATTGACCCAGCCCCTCCACTAGGCACAAGGAGGGAACTGCGGGGATCCCAGCCATGCAGGGGCCAGGCAGCCAAAGGCAGGGCTCAGGGGCAGAGCCCATCACACTCTCCCTCCTGTCAGGTGGCCTCTCATACTTACATTTGTGCCATGCCCACCCTGCCGCAGTGGCAGCACCCTGCCAAGAAGGGGTATATCTGCAGGCCTGTTTCCTGCTTCCCACCACACCCGCCATCTCCACAGCAGGATGGGAAATGGGTGAGAGCAGAAAACAGGCCCTCAGACCACCATTGCTGCCAATCCGGTGGGGTGCAAATGTAAGTATTGGCCCCCAGGTGCTGGAGAGCCAGACTCTGCCACTGCAGATGCTGGTCTTCAGTCATCTCCTTTACCAGACCACCCTCCCCCACACACTGAACTACCACACAATGAATAGCCTTGGGAACAGGGAGGTTGTGTGCAGAAGGGCAAAACAGGAGGACAGAGTTACAGCGCTGGTCTGTGACCTGAAGCAGTGGTAAAGTGCATGCCTGTAAGTGGAGGAGATGAGGGGGCCTTTCATGCCCTTGCTTTGCGTGAGTTTGTGCCAGGCATGTTGCAATACGATTTTGTATATTCATTCTATGAGAGGGGGACCTGGGCTCAACCCTTATCTAAGGTTTGGGCATTTTCTCATGTGGGATTTGACTGGACCCCATTTCAGTGAGCAGGGTCACCTGCCTGAGAGATGGATCCTTACACCACCCAAATTTGGGTATGCTCAGATCTGGGGGGTTGGTTCAAAGACCCATATTAATACACACACACACAGGTGAGAGCAAGCACCGCTTGTTTCATGTTGGCTGACCCAAGGAGCTGCATGGACGGGTACTTGATGAAAGCCAGTCTCTCTTCTCAGCTAAAGAAGGGCAGGGAGTCACTCAGGAATGGAATTAGTTTGTGCAGAGAAGCCTGGGGTAGGGGGGAATCCATAAACCAAACACCTGGCATAAGTCAGGGTCCTTCAGAGCTCTTCCCCCAATCATGTTGAAGTGCTGTGAAAAAAAAATCAGACACCTGCACTGATCCCATTGAAATCCTTTAGAGAGGAGAGAGTACATTCCTTGGAGTTAGCCCTTAGAACTGAAGAGGACCAGCTGTTCACAGATGACTAATATGGGGTCTCTCATTTCCAATGTGCCATTCCAGAAAGAGACATGGGTTTGAATCCAACCCAAAAGCTGCAGATCAAGGGCTTTCCTCCCTCCCCTCCCTACCCGCTCCAGCACTAACTTAGACCATATGCTCCCTTATAATCTCCACAGGGCCAGACATGGATCCTTTCAAAATGTTGTGGCTAGCACAGGAGGAAAGAGTTTAGAATTCTCCATGTGGTTTTTATTTCCCCCTCTTGCTCTCCATAGAACAGAGGCGAAACTTTTTCAAAAAGGACGGGTAAGCCTGATAGGGAAAGTGAGCAGTCGCAGCTTGCAATCTAGGGCCTGTCTGGTGGGAAAGAAATACGACTGACAGACTGAAATCATGGACTAATGTCTGCCCAAGGTTAGATAGGCAGCTTTTGCCTCAGATGGTAAAAAAATGAGATTGCATTTTATTGATTTTTTTTAAGTGTTGTGGGGGTTTGGGGTTTTTTTTTTTTTTTTGAAAGCCATAGTTTCTATAAGGTTTTATGTGGGTCAAAAACCATAGGGTTAGTTGAGCATGAATGACCTCAGGACAGCAGTAGCAAGAAAACCATAGGCTTTGAGCCATATTTGAGCTGATCAACATGGAACTCAGTATGCACTGTATTGTTCATTGACCTTGCCAATAACAGCAATAATTAGTTGTAATAAACAGCAAAGGAGATTGCTGCTGTCAGCAGCAACGCTTCTGTGGTTCATCAGATGCAAAATACAGTGCACTCTCCAGAGTTCTGGGTGCCAGCAGGTGATGTGCTCCAAAGAGACACATCCAAAATAAGAAGTGCTCTCCATTGAGCAGGATACCTAGCAGTCAAGCACCTCCGAAAGGCAACAAGCCAGAAAGTAGCATAAGCTGGAGGCAGAACAAAAGAATGGAAAATACACATACTACAAACTTCCTTTCCCATAGCCTGTACATACCGTTTGGGGACTAAAAGACAGACATTAATGTACTTTATTTCATAAGCATTGGAAAACCAGTCTTTCCACTGTTTCCTGTGGATTTCTATTGCACCATCACTGCTATAATTAACGTATTAGAAAAAGCATAAGGAAATCTGCCTTTTTTCTCTCTCTCTCCACTACTTTATACCCAATACCATGGGTGTCCATGGGCAGTAGCTTGCCTAGCCCTGATTTAATCCTTTAACTAGAAGAAAACAGCCACCTCCCACATCTGTAGAGAAATGTAATGGACTTTAGGTTTGAGAAGGAGAGGTCTTCATTTGGCAATGGGGAGTGGTTTCACCTTTCTCTGTAGTGGGGGGGGATGCTGGGCGATTTTCACCTTCCTCTGTAGCATACATGGCACTTGCTTAGT
Organism: Pelusios castaneus; assembly: GCA_007922175.1. Lineage (NCBI taxonomy): Eukaryota > Metazoa > Chordata > Testudines > Pelomedusidae > Pelusios > Pelusios castaneus. The sequence continues at coordinate 12,980,016 of ML685768.1, forward strand.
TCGAACTAAAATTTGCTAGTTCAAATTAAGTTAATTAGAACTAACTAAAATTAGTTTGAATTAGTTAGTTTGAATTAACTAATTCAAACTAACTTTGGTAAGTTTAGACATAGTATGAATCTAAGCAGTTATACTTTATTATAGTCAAAGACAGGCATTCAGCAATATGGATATTCCCAGCCCATTCTTATACTTTTTTTTTTTTTTTTTTTTTTTAAGTAAGGAGTATAAAGGCATCTGTGTGCGTGGTGTATTTAGTCAAGTGGTCATCAGATTCTACTTTAATAAAACTTGTATATTATATTTAGGTCAATATAGGAACTTACATGGGGTAGAGGAAAGAAAATACACAGTGTGGCAGAATCTTCTTATATTTGATAATTTTAGGGCTCCACCAATGAAAGGCTAATAAATAATAATAGTTTTAATAAACCATTATGTAGTCCAGATTAATTATGATATAGAACCATCTGTAACACCTTTATTCACATGAAGGTTCTGCTCTATATTGCCAGCAGATTTTCCATCCATTCTGAAACGTCATGGAAAATAGACGTGCTTACTATTAATCATGGTAAAAGCTGGTAAAGTTTTAAGACCCTTTTTATAATATTTCCCTGGATTCTACTCCACCCCATCTCTTATTTTGGGGCTGGGGGAAACAGTAGGAGCTTCAAATTTTTGCCAAAATTTAAATATTAAATTTAAAAGAAATATTATTGTGTGCTAATAAATGGTCTGTCAGTCTCTTTCAGAGCTAAGACAAATTGGACATAGGGGCTTGCAGTGCATCACTCAGACGACCATCTTTTTAAAAGCTTTATGTTTTAAACTGAATTTGTTTTAGCAGACACAAAAATCACAATGGTTTAGATGAGAGCTGACAGGATAATGAAACCCTGATGATCAATGAAAGCAAATTAGTTTCACTCTGAATTGTCTCCTCTCCCAATGATCTTTGATCCCACTAATGTCTCCAAGCAACTGCACAGAACAACGAAAGGACTACATACAAACCTAACTGCATTTTTAAACCATGTAAAACAAAACTAGAGTCAGGAAATTCCAAGTTAAGGCAACACAGTTGGGAAATTCTATTTCCATGTTTGGACCCAATCCTGCTGTCCTTGATCAAAATTTCAGCTGAAATCACTGATAATTTTGCCAGAGTAAAAACAGATACATCTGGCCCTTTGTAAGAGGTTGAGAGAGACCCTTGGAAACTGAAACTGCTTATTTGCAGAGTAGGCAGAATTATAGCAAGCTTCCCCACACTGCATCACATTCCCAACCTAGAAATATAACATTTAGTTGTGTGCAGGTAGTTCACCCTCCAACTATTCTCAATCTTTAAACATTCTGCAGTGCAGAGACTTCCAATAGGAACATCAATGAATACCAAGTTTGGTGATTGCTTTTTCAGATGGTGCCACTGATAGAGGAACTAGACAGATTTTAAAAAAAAAAAAACCCTCATTGCATTTAGGTTACTGAACAGCCATCCGATGGTTATTTAGGTCATTGCTAGCCTGAGCTAGATTTCAACCAGCAACATAGAGGTGAAAGGCTTCATTTCCCATTATCACTCCTTTTCTCTTGGGAATTGAGTTTTGATTCTCTCTCTTTCTACCAGGGGAACAATCCTGGAGCAATACAGCTTCCAAGAGCACTAAATTTAAGCAAAATAGGGTTGCTAATGCAATTTTGATTTGTCTTCACTTGCTGTTTGGAAGGATTAGTTCACTCCTCCTAGAGTGTTTCAAGGACCAAACAGAGCGTACATTAGTATTTTCTTTTATTTCCTCATATTATTATTTCTTCATTTCATAGCACTACCTTGTTCTTATATGCTGACAAAGGGTCTAAGACTCAGCAGCTCTCACTGGGTGCATCTACACTTACAAGCTAGGTCGACTTAAAGAGGCTTAAGTCGACCTAAACTAGTCCGCGTCCACACTGGGCTTTACTTAAGTCGACTTAAACATTTCCTTAAGTCGACTTAATAACACCTCGTTTTAGGTTGACTTAATGCTTAAATTGACCATATTAGGTCAACTTAAGCCAGTGTGGACGGGGATTAACGCCTAAATCCACCTTGTTAAGTCGACTTAAGGTCAAAAAGGGGCTATGTCTACAATAGAAAAGATAAGTCGACTTTTGTTAAGTTGACTTAATAAGGTCGACTGTAAGTAGACTTAAAGTCGACAACTTTTCTAGTAAGACAACAGAGTCTTGTGGCACTTTTAAAGACTAACAGATTTATTAATCGCATGAGCTTTCGTGGGAGAAAATCCCACTTCGTCAAAGCGTCTGACGAAGTGG
>ML685768.1:12982737-13040727 GCA_007922175.1 Pelusios castaneus
GGGAGAAAATCCCACTTCGTCAGACGCTTTGACGAAGTGGGATTTTCTCCCACGAAAGCTCATGCGATTAATAAATCTGTTAGTCTTTAAAAGTGCCACAAGACTCTGTTGTCTTTCTACAATAGACTAACACGGCTACCCCTTTGGAACTTTTCTAGTGTAGACATAGCCACTGCACCTTTCAAGATGTTCAGCCTAATCCTTTCCTTCCACTGAAAGCCAATGGATCTTGTGTGCCCAACTCATTTGTGCCTTAGGGTAGGTCTACACAGCAATTAGACAACTGCAGCTGGCCCATGTCAGCTGACTTTGGCTAAGTGGCTCAGGCTAAGGTGCTGCTTAATTCAATGTAGATGTTTGTGAGGGAGCCCATCCTTGAATTCTGACCCCCCTCGTTGGGGCCCCACCAGCCCCTCAGTCCCCCCGCCAGCCTCGCAGGACCAGGTCCCTGCTCGGCTCCTCCTGCCAGACCCCCGCTGGCCTCTTGGGGGCAGGACCCCCTCCCCCCACCACACCCACCACTGGGCTCCCCAGTCCCCATGGGTCTCTGCTGGACCCCCACCTCTCACTGCCAGGTTCCCCAGTCCCACGCTGGGCACTCCGGCTGTGCTGCAGTCCACCACTGAGCTCCACAGCCAGCCTGCCGCTGGCCCCACTGGGGTTCCTGTCCCCACTGCCAGCCCACTCTGCCCCTCCCCCCCCCCCCCGGCAGCCCCAGCTGGCTCCCCACTGGAGTGGCGCAGGGGTCCCTTCCCCTGTGGGGCCAGTTGCTGCCAACCCACTAAGATCACCTATGAGGATGGGGCAAGTCAAAGAAGCGAGGCAGATATGGTGAAAAGGTGACACGGAGTGATAGTGATGTGGGGGGGTAGAGGATGAAGAGCAGGGAGAATGAGACAATGGAGGATTAGATAAAATGAGGAAACCAAAGAGTGGCCCTCACATATAGGTTTGACATTTGAGCTCAGGAAATCATTTGTTCTGCACCCAGAGTGAAAAGTATGAGAGGAACCAATGGTAGGTAACCAAAAGTGGGCACTTTAGTCCAGATGAACGTACAGCTCAGTCAACATAACGCCATAAAAGTAGTCTGCCCATGTGAGAACATTAAAACAGTGTTTTTTAACTGAGAGGTAGTTTAGCCTAAACTACAATGCAGAGGTCTGGGAGTTGAGATTCCAGGAATCTAACCCCACCTCTGCCACTGACTTCCTATAGCACCTTGGGAAAACCACAATATTTCTGTGCTTTGATCAAAGCATCAGTACATTTTGTTGTCTCGCCTGGGTGTTGCAAGAACTAACTCAGGCTTTGTAGAGAGCACTGAGTTACTCAGACGAAAGGTGCCATACATTGTAAAATGACATTTTGTATTAATATTCCTGCACACTTGAGAGCCATCTGCATCAACACCCAAGTCTTGTATTCAAAGGATTTTGCAGGTCCATCATTATTAAACCAAAGGGCCAATTGCTTTTACATACAACAAACGTGCATCACCCTTCTGAAAGAAAGACATCATACTTTTAGCCAAAACGTAAGATGAAACTAAAGCAATTTTAGTTTTACTAGAGGATTGTTTTCTGGGGTAACAAACAAAATTGGTGGACTCTGCTTATAACCAAGGTTATACAAAGCTCTACTGGAGGAGACAAAATAAAATCCTGGCTTCAAATCAATTAATCTGTACCTAAACCAAAGACTTCCTGATAGTCAGGTCAGAGTAATATGGATGGAGAACATTTGCAATGAAAGATTTATTCCAGAAACAGAAATTACACTCCTTTTGGCTCCCTAAAAGGACAGATGACACCCACCATATTTTACTATTCAAAGAGGGGTGACTGAAAGCTCTCTTGTCAGAGGAGAATGAATTTCCTTTCACACACCAGTCTCAACACAGCAGGTTTAAAGTACATTTGCTCTTTACTATCTCCAGACCAGACTTGACTACATATGCTAAAAGCCTTTCACCAAGGCTATACGGAGAGTTAAAAAACAAAACAAAAAATCTCCCCATGTCTCAGTAATGATTATTGGGACTTAAGAGGGTCCTGAAGAAAAAAATCCTCTTCCATTAAGATTAAAAGCAGAAGTGGCAGAGGTCAGATGGTAGGAAAAAAATAGAAGCCCAGTCTTCAGGTGCTCTGAAGTTGGGGATCATTTGTACAATGTCTAGGAATAAGCTCTGGCAGCTGGTAAAGCTCATTATTTGTTGTCAAACAGTCCACAGGCAGTATTTGCCTGCCTCCAATCTTGGAAACTGACTCCCAATAAAGCCAAAGGATCTGAAAAATAAGCACTTTACAAGACAGACTACAAAGGAAAAGAGGATGGAATTTAAGCAATTCTTTTTCATAATATTTTATGAATTGTTCCTATTAAAACATCTGGGACTCCCTCAGGGTAAAAGCTTTATCAGAGACAGTTATAATATTAAATCCCTCTCTAGATCTAACTACTTCCAGTGCTGGTAAGAACAAAATTAGGAGTAAAACTCTATTTATGTTTGCTTGAAACTCTTCTTATTCAAGATGAACTATGATAGGCATCTCCTTTGCATGGGGGGGATTTCAATTAAATCTCATATCTGATGGGTTTTCCCCAGAGAGGGTAGAGTTTTGTGATTTCCTAGTAGATTCCAGCAAACAAAGAACATTTATTAAACCAAGGATACTTTTAAAATATCAGAAAGCCTTCCCCTCACCACTAACAGCCATCAATGTTTACTTTGGCATTGTCAAAAAATCAATGGATCAGAAAGCTATACTATTTACATCAGACCTCCCATCCCTCTCTTCCTTATTTTGCAAGAGTATACAATATTGCCTTGTAGACAATAGGAAACCATATAGTCACAGGCAGTTTCCTTATCCCATCATTCAGAGGTGCTGAGCAAGTGCCCAGATGACTTCAGCAAGAGCTAGAGGTGCTCCATTTCTCTGAAAGTAAGGCTTTCAGAACAGTATTGTCAGTCTTCATACAAACAATGGCTTTCTATTGTACCTATTCATGCACGTGAACTACCACATTCACATGACTAGCCCCATCAACTTCAGTAGGACTAAACCCATAAGTAAACCTATTCACTTCCTGTGTCTGCAGGAAGTGAGGAATGAGTAGAGGAAGTGAGGGAGCTCTCTTTCTGAACTGAATGTTAACAACTGCAGAAGACTTACATGAGCAAATGAGAGCACCTCTTTAAGCCTACATCATATGTATATATTTATGAATTACACTCTCGAAGCACTTAGAGGCCTTGGTTCTGAGTTGGGACCCATCATGCCAAGTTCTGTACAGACACATAGCATGAGACAGTGCCCTTTCAAAAGTGCTTATAATCTAAACAGACAAGACAGAGGAAATACTAGCTCTCTCTGTAAAAGGGGAATAATGAGGCATATAGACTACGTCTACACTTACTAAAATTAGTTCGAATTAGTTAGTTCGAACTAAGTAATTCGAACTAATTTCAGTCAGCTTAATTCGAATTAGAAAAAATTAGTTCGAACTAAGCAAGTGCCATTCATGGCACTTGCTTAGTTTGAATTAGCGATCCCCATTGATTTCAATGGGCCGGTTAGTTCGAACTAAGAAATTAGTTCGAATTAACATGGCCACATTGGTTAATTCGAACTAGTTAGTTCGAATTAAGCTATACTTCTAATGCCCTATTCGAAGTTATTAGTTCGAATTAATTCAAACTAATTAAAGCCTAGTGTAGCCATGGCTTTAGTTAGTTCGAATTAAGCCTCCTTAATTCAAACTAACTTGTCAGTGTGGACATAGCCATAGAGATTAAGGAAACTGGCCACGTTTATATAGGAAGTTGGTGGCCAAGCCGGGAATTGAATCAGAGCTGCCAAGTCCCTGAACCCCAAGGCCATCTGCCCTCTCATATCTGACAGTATGTCACTGAGTGTTACAGCACTGGGAAGGAGGAAAATCTGCTCCATGAAGCTGAATAAGTAAGCAAGGAAGGTTTGTTTAGAAGGGAAATTTTTTTCTATAGGCCATGCCAAAGGTGAGGCTATACCCACCTGTATTTGCTTCCCATTTAAATAAGTTCCGTAGGGGTAGCCATGTTAGTCTGTATACAACAAAAGCACAGAGTCTTGTGGTACCTTAAAGACTAACAAATTCCGTCAGGCATAAGCTTTTGTGGGCTGCAACGCACTTCGTTTGACAAAGTGGCTTGCAACCCATGAAAGCTTATTCCCAAAGAAATTTGTTAGTCTTTAAGGTGCCACAAGACTCTCAGTGTTTTCCTTTAAATAAGGCCAATTGTTTTTCTCCAACTGGTGGATTTTTCTTCCCTGGAAATCCAGAATCTTTTCAAACTCCTCTGACTTTCTGATAAGTCATGCTGAGAAGCCTCAGGAGGACACAGTCGCACTTGCATCAGTCACATCATAGTACTGTCATGTAGTAGAACCCAAAGTTGTTGAAGAATGGATACATTTAGCAATTATTAATCTGCCCAGGGAAAAAAAAAATCCAAGCAGGTCTATAGAAGAATCTCTGGGGGAAAAGGCAGCAAGATATTTAACTGTTTAAGAAAAAAAAAAAACAAAAAAAACCCAAGAATTTTAAATTGATGTTTATGCTCATGTTCTATAAAGATTGCCGGAAACATTTTCAGAGAGAGCAGCAAAAAATGGGGGAAATGAAATTATTATATCAAAGGTCTGGCCAATTGAGAGTTTAGATACAGCTGTCTTTGTACTAGAATTTATTAGGACTTCAACCCTCACCCTTCATTAGGGCCCCAGTCCTCACAGTCAACGCTATCACTAAATAGCCACCTGGTTTGTATCGGAAGTGACTAATTCTGATAGCGTTTACCAGTCTATTGGCAGAGAAGACTAATCTAAGGGCCAGTGGATGGGTGCCAGGCTGTGATTCAGGAGAACGAAGTTCGTATTTAGAAGCACATGGCCTCCCAGGACCAGGTTCTCCTTCTGTTTTACACCAGAGCAACTATTGACTTAATGGAGTTTCTCCTGGTTAATATTAATGCAATGAAAGCAGTATCAGGCCCCTGTCATCTTCTTGATCAGGTCCAGTCTGTACAGTATAAATCAACCAATTTTAAATCTATTTACACCAGTGCAAGTTTTCAAACATGGACCTGCCCTTACCAGACAGTCACCATTTTAAATCTTTGTACTGCCAAGATAGGTCTGCTCTTCTGGGACAATACAGGTGAAAAAGTCATGGACAAAGCACTTCAGAACTAGAGATAAAGCATTCTTGTTCAAGGGGATTTGGCTATGGAATGACCTGCTGGAGGAAATCATATAATGCTGCAAAATCTTCCTCTTCAAAAATGACGAAAAATATTTCCACTATAACAAGAATGACATTTACAGCACCACCCCTCAAAAATAAATAAGAACCTGTAACAAAAGTCAACCAACCAATAACAAATGAATATCTCCAACCAGGGAGTTTTTAACCATGAATGGTATCTCCAACCAGGGAATTTTTAACCACAAAACTGGAGATAAACCAGAGAACCCAAAGTCCACTAGGGACTTCTCTACTGATTTTATGTGGACTTCCCTTTACCTAGGAGGCCCTTGGAACAAAAATCCTGAAGAACTATATATTATCAGAGTCTGAGTCATCATCTTTATCTTCTAAAAAGAGTTATCCTAGTTCAAAAAGGATTCTCTCATTAGACATTTTCTGTGAAGCTGCCTAATTTACCCACTTCCATCCCTCCAGACTTCTGAGGTAACTCCTCTGCATTCAATGCCGCTGTTTGTAATCAAGCTTATTGAAAGTGAAACTCATTTATGGGAAATGTCCTGCAGTTTACAAATAAAGAATATGCTGTACCATTAACTTTACTGTTACCAATATGACAAACTGCAAGCAAGGTGTGTGACATTCTCCTCCAAAATATGGACTGGTGAATCTCTGTCTTTCCAATCCACCACTCTAGGAACCCATTTTACCCAGCTTTGCTGTGAGAACCCTTATGCCTCGGTAGTTCATGTATAGCCTATAGCAGTGGTTCCCAACCTTTTTGGCTTGAGGGCCACAAATATAATTTTTACCACCCTGAAAGGCCATCAGCCTACTTACCGGTAATTAATATTTAATTAATTAAATTCAAATTAAATGTACATTATAATTAAATTTTAATTAATTAAACCGACTGGTGGCTCTTTAGGGTTGTCAAAATTATATTTGTGGCCCTTGAGCCAAAACGTTTTGTTTTTTTTAATTAAGAATTTTTTGAAAAATTAGAAGGTGTTTTTAAAAAAAAAAAAAAAAAAAAAAACTGAGGGGGGAGCTGGATACCCATGAAAGGCCCTAAGCCCAGCGGGGAGGCAAGCATCCGCAGTCCTGTAGTGCCCAAGATCATGTGCAGGTGGATTTAGTTACCATCAGAACACCCAAGGTAACAAAACCAAAGTAACAAAAATGGTGTGCGGGCAGATTTTGTTACCTTGGTTATTCTGACAATAACAAAATCTGCCTGCACTCGGTTTTGGTTGTGACTGCAGCCCAGCTCCCAGCCAGTGGCAGGGGAGCACGGGCCATTTAAAGGGCCCCGTAGGCCAGGGCTTGGAAACCCTTGGCCTATAGCATGTAAACTGATTCCAATTCAGTGAGCGAGTGCCTCTAGCTCATGGGATTATACAATGGTATGACCCCAGCCAATATCCCCATTCTCAGATGCAATCCTAGGAACTGCCATTTTGCAAAGTTCAGTGCTGTCAATGTTCAGTGTTTGTCAATTTATGAAAGAAATAGATATGCATCAGCCTTGTCACTTTTAATGGGGTTTCTAAAGCACCATAAACCAAATGCACTGCTTTAAATAAAAAAAAAATGTATTAAGAACAGAAAGATTTGAAGTGATTATAAGTCAGAGGAAAGCACGTCAGATTTGATCAAGCGAAAACAAAAAGCAAAACGGATTCTGAATTAAGCTTAACATTTTCAGCAACTACAAATTCAGATCATCCTCACCACAGGCTGACTCCTCTGCCTCCAGCCAAGCCCTTCCCCCACAACCCACCCCAATGATCAGCACTTCAGTTGCTTGGTGGTGTTTGTAGATGGAGGTGGAAGAGAGACTGCAAGATGTTTCTCCTTTTTAAAATTTAAAACTCACCTATGGAGCTTTGTTTCCCCTCTTCAGCGTCAGGCAATAAACAGTGTCCAAGCATGGGTTAGGGTTACCCTGAGTCACTGTGGATTTGTTTGTTGATATCTGGGCCAGACTTCTGTTCCTGGAATTCTGAGATGGGGTGCTCTATACAAGTCCTAATGAGGTGCAAACAGCTCTTCAGCTCTGTAGAGTTTTACCTAGATCTGTCTCAAGTCATGAGACATATTTGAGAATATTACATGGCGAAGTCTCATAACCATTCACCTTACACTGCAACAAACATATCACTAACAATAATTTTCAGTATGCCATGAGCATTCCAAAAAGATATTACATGATGTTCTATGCATTAGAACAATCCACAATTGCACTCGAAGGGTGAACATGAATGATAAAATGATAAATAATTACACCATAAGGGTATACATGGGAGTGCAGTGTCATAAGGTATTGAGAGCTGTGAATCAGTAATGGACTGATCCAAATCCTGAGGTTTTCTGAAAGAAATCATCATATCTTGCAGACACGGGATAATCGAAGAAGGGGTGGTAATCTAGGTGAACATCCTAAAATCAAGTAAACAGACTGATGATAATTTGTAAGATCTGGGTCTGAAAGATACACAAAGCAATTCATATAAATGTCAAACGGAGTACAATCAAAACCAATCACAGTAGAGGTACATGCCCAAAGGCAAATTTGACCCCTCTCTTCCCCCAGCCATGAGAGTCTTGATAAGTGATGGAGATGCTGCATTTCTGCTATGTAGGGAGGGGCAAGATGCTAAGAGGACAAATGATGGGGGGAGGTCCTGTATGTATCCCTGAGCAGTAGTAAGTATGCAAGGATACTTTGGGGGTAGATGTGGCGGAGTCTGAGGCGGTTTATAGCCACCGGGGAGCAGCAATGTGTTCCCTCTGCTGTTTCATGACCTATGGGCAGGATTCTGTTCCTTCCTCTTCCCACCCTGAACTCCCCAGCATACAGCACATTATTGAGGCTACATGGAGGGTCCAGAACTTTGCTCTAAAAATAAACATCAAGTTGTTAAAGTCTCTTAGGGTTTAGCTCAATTATTCTAGACAAAGAAAAGACAGCAGAGAGACAATTAAAAGGTGCCTTCCTAATCTGGTCACAGTTCATCAGAACACTTTACAGAGAGCAAAACCTGAGGACTGAAGTTTATTTACAGGTACCAGGCACAGAATGACTAATAGCTGGCTGAGTTGTGTCTTAGCAATATTAACCTTCTTATTTCTGAAGCACCTGTTAATCTTGGCTAAATTCCAGGACCACCACCAGCCTGAACAAAAGAAGAAAGTCTCAACAATATCAATAACCCTCAATGTTTTAGGAGGCAAGGACAGTTTTACTCATCAATTGTGCAGTCCCTAACATGAGACGCTTCTCCTTGTTGGGTACATGGGTACCAATCACAGAAGAAGATAAGTAGACAAAAAAAAAAAAAAAAAAATCAAGTTCACCTTGGCCTTAAAGACATTCATAGCTCCAGCCCTGATCCTGTAATGCTTATGCAGATTAGCAACTTCACATACATAAGTAGTGCCCTTGAAGGGATTCTCATATAGTCCTATATGTAAGACTATATAAAAATAAACGTTTACAAGCTGAAGGCCTATGTGCTAGTGTACCTAAACATCATTAAAAAAAAGTTAATTATACATTTTCTAATACACCCTTCACCTGCATCTATCTGTAATATAAGATTGAAGAATCAAGAATGATTTTACCAACATGTAGTCTATGTATCATCTGTGTTTTTAATAATTCTCTTCCAGGAATTTGTGCTTAAATGCAAAGACTTTTTGCAATAAAATAAATAAAAACACATACACATTTACTGGTGTTTATTGAAATGATGAAAGGCTGGAGTTTTGTTTTTTAAGATATAAAATGTATATTCCCCTCAGGGATCAAGTAGGAACATTCGAAAAGCAACAGACTTAGATCTTCATCAGTTTTGATCTAGAGAAAAATTCCAAGGCTGCAGTAAAACTCCTTGTTTATTAAGTGCACACAGTCACAAGCTGCCTGCTTCAATGAAGTAGCAATTGTCCCAGAATCGGGACACAGAAAATTGCAATAGTCAGTCACATATCTTAAAGGGGTAGAAATGACTTGAAGCAATGGAGAGTAACAAAGAATACAAGATTAGACTCACATTATTTTAAGAGAGGCAGTGAGCAAAGTGATAAAATAAAATGGATGCCACACAAAGAACTGAACACTTATCAGAACACTTATTAAAAGCACGGCTAATGTTCATGGTCTACAACAGGGAATGTTAAGGGGTTGGTAACAGTGACAACCCTTCATTTGTCTTCAGTGGAACTCACTATTGCTTCATTTTCTTTGTTATATGAATTTTTCATATGATTAACATATTAGTCTGAGATGCCCTCATTCCAGGATCCATCCAAAATTGCACCATGACATTACATCCCGGAACAATTTAAGCTTCTCTGACAACATGGAGTAAGAGGAGGTTTACGTGGCAATGGAGACTTCTCAGAGTAGGCTTTGCCTACCTTGATTTGAGTGAAATACAGAAGTATCCTGACCCATTAGTGAAAGTTGACTCGTATAGATGCCTAATGGGCTTTTTTTAGATGTTAACAGACCTTCTCTCCTACCCCCTCATTAACTACAGTGGAAGGATCAGATCTGAATGAGCAAATATAGCAGCATAGAGGGCAATTGCCTAGTTCAACAGCAAGGGGCACTAATATTACTTTTCTGGATTGCAGCGGAACCATAATTGCATAATTGACTAAAGTGGTTCAGAATTGACCTTTCACATGAAACGAGGGAACAGATGGCAACAGTCTTCAATAGAGAAGAAATGCACATTATGGAAATAGCTGACTGGAGTGAATACACAAAAAATATTTTTAAAACTGCCCATAATTTTATTAGCTATGTAATTAATAGTGTTGTGTATTCTCCATTATGAAAACTACAGAACTTCCCTTTCTTGGGCTGAAATCTATTTTCCAACGTATTTACTTATTCTAGACTAATCAAATGAAGCCATGCTAATGATGATGCCATAATACTTTACAGATTAGGCAATCAACCTGCTTCCTTCACTAGACATTATGTCCATATTCATCTGTTCCAAATGTAAATCTGGAATCCATTCTAAGCTAACTAATCTCCAGAGAGTTGTGCCTACATTCCTGGTGGCAACAGCAGTGGACTGTGCAGGTGATCTCTCAGAAATATTCTATAATAACCCATACAGCCAAGAAAAGCACAGGCATTTGGGGATATTTTTAAACAGAGAAAAATTATCTAACCACATTCTTGTGGCCTAGACAATCTTATCTGGAGAGTGTTGTGATTGTTTTGCTATTCTACTTGGCTCCCAAATGTAGGAGTGAAGGATGTACCTTCTGACCCAGAAACATGACAATAGCCAGGTTTTTAGACACACAAAACCGTCCCCTATTTTACATTTAATATTCTTCCTTTCCACATACAACACACATAGCATAGATCAATTGTCTCATGAAAGACATTTTCAAAGTTACAAACACAGCTTCAACAAAAAAGATGGGGAAAGGGTGGCTTCTCAAAAAGTATGGGCTGTTGGTGTTTGTTGGTTTGTTCATTGTGCTTCATTTGCAAGGGATGAAAAGGAAGAGGTAGTATAAACAGAGGGACTCCTAGGTTGCCATCTTTGAAAGTGTTTAGTCTAGGAACCAACCAAGGCAGGGGTCCACTGTAATAAGTATCTCCGCTTTGTTTACAAAGCTCATGTGTATGCTGTAGGAATGGAGATAGTTCTATCAGCCAGTTTAGTGAGCACAGAGATCGCAGATTCTATAAACAAATAAAGGAAGCGATTGCGTTTTCCAAGGCAATACAGAGTGTGATTTATGGATAGCATTCAGAACACCTGCCACATTCAATACCAAACCCTGGAAGCTAGCAGAGTGAATGAGTGGTGGGATTTCAGTCATCAGCTCATGGATGAGCCACAGCTGGTTGAAGCTCAACCCATAAAAGGTAGGAAACTCTGGTGAGCACAGGGAAGCATTTTGAAGAATTTGCAGCCACAGTACAGTTTCCTCAAGCTGAAGGCACATGCACACACCATATAATCAGCCAATTCAGTCCACTGCCTAGGAGTACCCTTGGGTTCCTCACAAATGCTAAACTCTCCTATCAAAAGTATTACAGATTCTGCTACCATCTCTGGTTGGCTAAGAGATTTTGTCCCATCCTGGCAGATGATGACCTGGCCTCTAGTATTCATGCCATCATCACCACTCAGCTGGAATACACCAGCATAATATACTTGGGCATAAAGACTTCACTGATTAGAAAACTTCAACTAGTACAGAGCACTGCAGCACATCTCTTCAGCAACACACACTACCATAGGTACATCAGATCTGTCCTCTGCTCTCTACTTTGGCTTCCCATCGAAGGGATAGGTTCTTATCTTCAGAGCACTCCATAGCCAAAGCATTTGGGGGTATTTTTAAGAGAGATCCCATAGCCAGAGCCTAGCATATCTAAGAGACTGTCTAAAAGAGCTAAGAAACAGTGGGTGACAAATTTGTTCCTCTCCAGCACAATGGAACACTCAGCAATAAGAGTAAAAGTTGTCTGTGCAAGAAACAGATGTGTCCGAGACTGTGGAATCAACTCCCACAGGAACTAAGGACCACCACAAATGTTGTTAGAGTGAAAAGCCAGAGACAAGCTGTGCACCGAAGTTCCTGCTAGTGTATGTGCTATTCATTTATTGTTTTCTTGTTTCATGGAGATACCTAAAAGGGGATATGAAGGAAGGGCGGGGAGTATGAATTTATTTGAATTAATCAAACAAAATGGTGAGAAAGCCATCTGCACTCCCCAACTGTACTGAGCACACAGTTCAGCCAAGCTATAGGCTAGATATGCTTATTTCTTGTAATAATTTTAAATTCATTCTTATTACTCCCCTAATATCCTATAGTGGGTAGCTTAGGGGAGGTGTGTCCTGGGCTGTATTCCCAGCTCTGCCACTGAGCTGATGTGGCCCCTGTGCCTCAGTTCACTCACCTTTAAAGTGACTTACCTACTTCTTTCTACGGCTGTTAGGAAAGTAAATTAATGTGCCATCAGTGCAAGAATTTGTCAGTTACACAGAAGAAAATGGATGTATTAAACCAGTCCATAAACAGCATTGTAAACTAAACATTGCATGTCTGTCTGCAAGAACTAGACAATAACTTTTGATAATGTATTCTACTGTACCAGCTTTTTTCCTGCCAGCTACTAGTCAGCTACTAAAACAAAAAGGGAGTGTTTGTGCCATCTGGTGGATACTAACATAATCACATGGAACATGGGACTGAAAAAAAGGGGGCTTATGTTACAGGGTGATTATTTTTTAAAATTACACATACACTAGATCTTTTAGCATTTGTTTTTACATCAGCAACATTCAACTTTTTGGAGATGGAGACCCACATGGTCAGTTCAAGGAGTTGCATACAAACAAAGTCAGGGTGGTGCTCTGACATCACAGTGCAAATTTGTGTCAACATAAATTGCATAGTTACAACACGATTCTAGAATGGAATCATAACATTGCAGCATCAAGACATCATGCCCTGAATGTTTTGTGCTCTCTGTAAACCCATTCAGCATATCTCCTCTCTCTTCCTTCCCTTTCTTCTGGCTGCTGGAAGGGAAGGCAAAGTTGTGTTCGCCCTGCCTTCAATTCTCCCTCATACACACTTTCTGGCTGCTTGCAGAAATGAGCGAATCACAGTAGATCTGTGGGTTTGCTCAGCCCTATCTGTGCTGCGCTTCACCGCATCATCTTCTGGGCAGTACTCTGCCTAAAACCAGGCAGTGTGAGTGAAATGCTGATCAAATCTTTGGAGTGCAAGAAAGCTGCATGTGGGTCTAGAGCAGAGGTGGGCAAACTACAGCCCATGAGCTGGATACGGCCACCCTGTGCCTATGATCCTGCCCACCAGCCAGTTCTCTCCCCTCTCAGTTCCACTCCTTCCTGCAGGGACATAGGCACCCCGGCTGGAGCACAACAGCCAATTCCCCCAAAGCCCAGCAGCACTGGAATTTTATTTTTAAAATTTATTTTATTTTTCCTTTATTTTTATAAATTCTTTTTATTTTATTCATGATTTGTTATTTTCATTTTTATTTACTATTAATTTATTTTATAATTGCCATCTCTTCCCCACCCTCACACCTCTGCCACCGGGTGCGGCCCACCATACAGCAGATATGGCCCTTGGGCCAAAAAATTTGCCCATTCCTGGTCTAGAGTCAGAAAATAAATACAATTGGTAAAAATATTTAAAATGATGTTCACAGTGCTTTTTTTTGTTTGTTTGTTTGTTTATTTTTGTTTTGTTTTTTAAAAAGAGCCAGTACTCGGCCAGGGACCTGGGGCCAGTGGGAGCAGGAGCCCAACTGCATTGCTGTGAGAAAAGGTGCCGGTACCATTACAAAAAAGCCCTGGATGTTCATATATATTTATTTTACACACAGTGTACAAGAGTTGTGACTCCATATTTGACCTCTTTCTGATGTGCTATAAAATGCACCACCTCACTTAATTCTGGTCTAAAATGTCTCATTCTTACAGCTATCATTTGCTGTTGTGTACAAAATTGTCAAAACAGGAGTAACTCCATTGAGAGTGGAGTTCAGAGCAAGGGAATAAAAGCTTTTTAGGAGCATGGAAAAGACACTACATAGCACAAAGATCAGGACTATTTTGTTTAGATGGGAGAAGAGTCAGAGAAGGAATATGACAGAGGGATACAAAACAGCAAATGGATTAGAGCTATCTACCCTCATATAGTACTGTGATTTCTATAGGGCTTCACATGAGCAGAGGATTCCTGCCCATGGACCAACTTGTAGGAGCAGGGCCAAAGAGGACTTGTAAGACTTATGTGCGGTGCTCAGGGCTCATTCTGACCCTCTGCGCAGGAGTAAATTCCACTCTTAGTGGGGGAGTTGAGGGGGATCATGGCTTTCACCCAGCAAGCCACTGCCAAAGACAACTCCCTATCTCAAGGGCTGCCTTGACATAAACAGCATGGCTTTTGTGTGAATACAATTGTTTCTAAGCTGCAAAACTGACTTCAGTCAAACTCTCCCAATGAGTCTGTCATGCAGAGCTTTGTATCAAAAGAAGTTTCTGGGGAAGGGGAGCCCTACGCATGGTCAGCATAGTTCTGAAAGTTCAGCTATTTGAGGATGGGTGAATCAACGGCTGCCACAGTGTGCGGCTCACCCCCCTGCTCTCAGCAACTATGCTTAAAAGGGTTCTGATCAAAGTTACATGACATGAAGCAACAGTTCCTGTAATCTAATGTTCTTTAGCTAGCATGATGGAGGCACAAGGGGATGTCTACACTGGAGCCTCAGGTCGACTTAAGGAAGGTTAAGTCAACCTACAGACTCCTGAGTCCACATTGGGCTTTTATTAAGTTGACTGAAGCTCTTCTTTAAGTCAACTTAATACCACCACCTCTGAAGGTCAACTAAACATTTAAGATGACCTTATTAAGTCAACTTAAGCCAATGTAGACAGGGAAACCCCTTAAGTCTACCTAATTGGCCTCCAGGCCCAGTGCAATGTGGGACAGCTACCCACAATGCACCACTCCTCCATCGATCTAGCACCTGCCAGTGTGGACGCTGGCAGTCAACAGGAGTTTTCAATGTGGACTCTCTAAGTCAACTTAACAGAGCCTCCAGTGTAGACGTACCCAAGGAGCATTAGTTAGCTGAAAACACTCCATAGAAATGCTTAAAATTATTACTGATGCTATTGGCGTTTTCCTGTTTTACATTTCTCCCATAATAGGTGTTTGGGAGAGATGTCAAAAGAACATAAATCTGAAAAAGAGGAATCTATCCCAGAGATGGCAAGTCAAGATCAAGTAGGGCTATAATTTCATTGTGATGTGGTATAATAAAAACCCCTCAAGACCACTGAGATTCTCCAACTCATTGTCAACTGTCTGAAGTCACATTTTATCTCTAGACTCTCTTTTCTGGGCATCAGTGCAGTGAACACCACACTACCTAGCCATATCAGAATGATCACTTTGAAAAGAAGGAATTCTATTACATGTTTGTTTCCTAAAATGATCTCTGGAGATTTTAATCCCTATTTTATCCGAGTCTGGTTAGGAACGTTATTCCTAGTTTACTCCAGCAAGAGTGTGAATTCTCTCTCTTTACTACGCTATTTAGAATGTTAACTGACCAGTTATGATTCATTTCATATGTAGCCACTAATAAAATAAAAGCAGCTCAGAGCAGACATAAAAAACCCCTATAACCCAAATAATTGAATTCACAACTGGATTGATGCCAATGCATTCTCCCACACTGTAATAAAATAGGAAGGGTTTGTTCAGCAAGGTATCATCTGCTGGTATTTATTGGTTAGAGGGGGAAATTTTATGCAAGTTAAATGGAGGTGCTTTTAAGAGTCTGCTGCTCTGGAGGACAGCAAGTTAAAGTATTATACCTTGATTGGTTTGTGGTTAGTAATGCTTTAAGGGGAGGAAAAGGAGAGATTCAAGCTCTTTGGTTAAGATTTTTTTAAACAGCCAACACAGCTTAAAATTTAAAAATAAGGAACAACGGTCTTCTAAGGGGAAGGAAAGTTTCTTCCAGCTAGTAAAAGGAGTAGTATTTGAGTGTCTACATTAGGACCACATGTCTAACAAAAGATGAGTAACATACATTTTTATGCTTCATAAAATATACTTGTTAAAAATATGTGCTGTTTTGGCATGCCCCCTTGCAACCTAGGCTGGCACTGTGTGTGGCTCATCTTAATTTCTCCTCTCCCTCCCCCCCCCCCAAATGGTGGGTCAATAAGTCAATTTTAAAGGCAAGGAAATGCAAAAACAAGTTAACAAAATAGCATATCCAGAGACCTTATTAAAAGGGAAGAAGCCACCATTCATAAGAGCTTACCTCAGGACCCTGACTCAGAGCTCCCAAACAAAGCCCTCAAAACAAAATTTCTGAGTCTAATCAGGCCAGTTTCTAGGAGCCTAAAAGGAAAACCACCACTCATAGCCACATGTATAGCTTCCTGCCGTCTCTCTTTCACAGCTCCCTCTTCAGGAAATCTCTCTGATTGGCCTTGGAGCATCCTTTTGATTTCCTGCCCAGTCATCTAATCCGGCTTCTAATTCTTCCCTAGTGAATCTACTAAGCCTAAACACCTGTCCCCTTCTCAGCTGCATCTGACCAATGAATGGGCCAACTGGGCCCAGTCCCTTAAAGGGCAGGCCACCTCCTTCTTACAATAGTGCAATTATTAAGACAATATGATAATAAGACAATTATAAAATTGGCCAGTCTTCCCAATGTTTAATATATATAGTATAATGCAATATGTTCTGATATGGGGTAGCATGGGCCAATAGACAAAGCTCTGGACTGGGACTCAGACATCCTGGTGTCTATTCCAGCTGTCACTTACCTACTCTATGACTTGGGTGAGTCACATCATCTCACTGTCCCTTTGCTTCCCCTCCGATCCTTTGTCTCTCTATTTAGACTTAAAGCTCTTTGGAGCAAAGACACTTTCTTACAAACACTGGCTTAAATTTTGAGTGGGCCTCTAGGGCAGTGCTGCAGCAAAATTCACAATGTCTCTCTCTCAGAAACACACACAAAATTGTTAGAAGAACATCAATTTATAGTTGTTAAGTCAAGCACTCAAGGATAAGGGAGTGCGAGAATTTAGACTGCCTGTGTAAACCTTAATTCAGAACCCTTGTGCATGATGATACAATCTTTAATTAAATGATCACACACTATTTTTTCCTTGGGACCTTATGGAGTAGCATGCTCAGTAAGGACAGACTCTTCAGAGATTATTGCTGCTAAAAATCAAAATTTCTACTAAACATGTGCAAACTGATTATTTCATTTATTTATAATATGGGCAGATTTTTAGAGGAATGGCAAAGTCACCTCTCTGACACAAAGGGCAAATTCTGAGTCCTTGCTCCAAAACCTGGGAGGGGAACAAACCTGTTCAAAGACAGTGTTTAACCTCAGCTAAACAACATTTTCTCTAACCTTGTTCTTGGATACAATTGATCCATTTTGGCTGAGATCCCCATCTTCCATAAATAAATAAATGCATACATACAGCCCCAGGCCATCACCTGGCATGTAAAATTTCAGACCAAATGGTTAAAGTCTGGCAAAGTTCTAGGCAAGGAAAAACAATCTTAAAAACTGAATCCCAGTTCAGTGCTCTGTCCATTGGGACATACCACCCCATACAAGACTATATTGCATTATACTATATATGGGTTTTATACAAGTCTGCGTCAAATTTACCAACAGAAGCTGCCTCCGCCTTGCCTTTAGTAAGTAAATGACACCAAAGCCATATAAGCCTTCTACATAAGAGCAGAAAACTAGGAGGTCAGACTAGACAATCATATTGGTCCACTTTGACCTTAGAGTCTATATCTCCACATGTACAAAACTGGATTATTAAAGTTTGGACAAATGAATGTGTCCAGGAACCAATAGTACAATACAAGGGGGTTGACTCTCCAATGCCTTGTACCATGTCTAGCTATTGAAATCTGTACTAATGGGTCTCATCAGAATCAGCCACTCACACTGGTGGCAGCATTCAACACTCCCGTGGTTCAAGGCTGACTGATTACAGACAGTGAAACACAGCAGAGAATCAGAGCTGCTAAGCCTAGAGCTCTACATACAAAAGGACATTTTGCTCTCCTAGAAAAGGGTTGACCTTGAAAAAGGCTTCCAGCTCAGTAGTAATTAGATGGCAAGAGTTGCCAGTACATCCAAACAAAACATGTTTTCTTCCTTACCCTGTCAAAAGGCATTTCTCTCCCACCTGTCAACATTCTAGTGGTCAAATCACTATTGCTCCTTTTAAAATGTTCCAACCGAGTTCACTTACACACCGACATTCAAAGAGCTTTGCTTTTGCTGGGCCTGCAATAAAGCAGGCATTAACCACTGACATCCACTGCTGTGGAATTTGAGGATGAAGATCAACGGGGCATTGAAGGAATTTAAATATGAAAACTATACTCATTCTGTTACTCTTAGCACCTTCTGTATAATAAATCTCAATGATTTGCACTTCAAAACTCTTCCTTAAAGTGATACATTGGCTAATGATAGTATTAATTGCCCCGCATCTGAGTGGAATTCCCTGTAGTGTGAGGTTCCTAATTACAAGAACTTGTGTTTTATGGTGTTCTGAATTTATCCCTCTGAAGACAAATTCACTGTAACAAACATGTTCCTATCTTTCCTGGACACAATTAAAAATGAATAAATGAAGAAGCCTTATGAACCACCAGCCCATGCCTGTCCACTGTTCTTTCTTAAGTCAGAAAGACCCCACCCTCCAAAAAGATACCCCTAGGAAATTGCATAATGATCTGGGCATTTAAAAAAACCAGCTTTTTTGAAAGATATAAATTGTCCCTATTCCAAAGCTAAAACAATGCAGACTATCCAAAAAGACTTCAGTTATTAGTTAAACAGCTTTCTTTAGGGCAGGAATAAGTAATTACCGTTACTTCCCCTCTTACAGGCTTTATTTGCCTAAGTCCACCACAGAAAAATTCTTCTCCACTCTCCTATGCCACACAATAGTGTTTGGGAAGGAGGACAGAAGTACTTTCAGAATCAAAAGTGGCTCCCAGCCTTTAACTCTGCAGGGAGTACAAATCTACCCGCCTCTCTTAAGGAGTTAATAGCCCTTCAATGCTTTAAGCCAGGGATCAGCAACCCAAAAGATAAGAGCAGCCATTTTTAACCATTCTTTTAATAACCAAGTGTTTTGAGAGCCACAATGGATATAGTCTCCTGGTGTGGGGTGGGGAGACCTTGGCCAGGACGTCTGCTGCAGGGTCTCCTGGTGGGGGGGCCAGAACCAAGACCAGGCCCCCCACAGGGTCTCTCTGTGGCAGAGGGGGAGCCTGGAATAGTCTGCCGACAGGGCCCCTTGTGGGGGGTGAGGGGACAGAGCCCAGAGCCACAAAGGGGCAGTCAAAGAGCCGTATGAGGCTCCAGACCCCTGCTTTAAGCTGTTAAAGTAAGAGAAAGTGTTAAGAACTCCGTCTCCCCTTTCACCCTCCTTCTAGCTCTCATTCAAACAAACAAGGAGTCCTGTGGCACTTTTAAAGACTAACAAATGTATTTATCGCATGAGCTTTCAAGGGAGAAAATCCCACTTCACCAGACATTTTGATGAAGTGGGATTTTCTCCCATGAAAGCTCATGCAATAAATAAATTTGTTAGTCTTTAAAAGTGCTATAGGACTCCCTGTTTTTAATCCATTTACTCTGTTAACTCCACACATACAGTTAGCTGTTATATCTACTCTCCCTAACTACTGTGACTATAGGACACTTACTTTTCTCTACACCCTCAGGGCAGATGGCTGCACTTACTTCCTGAGTCCTTTTGTGCAGAGAGAAAAGCAAGTGGTGGCAATTCAGAAGAAGAGGTTCAATTATCCTAATAAGGCCAATGATATTTTCTAGTGGATACTGCTGATGGGGAGAAGCTGTCTGACTAGGGGCATGAGGTGCAGCCGACAGAACAGTGAACCAATGAGATGGTGATTTCCTAAAATATCTCCCTATCAGGAGATCTAGTGGAGGCTGGTGGGTGGGTTCATATAGAGACCCAGCTGCCTTTAAATATGACTAAGGCAGATCTAACAGCAGTGAATGTTGTTCTGTTAGTTAGTGACCTGCACCATTTATCCTGTTAATAGTCATGGCTGATGAAGAGATTGCTGCTCTAGTGGTGGACAATGGTTCTGGTATGTGCAAAGCTGGGTTTGCTGGGGATGATGCCCCCCGTGCAGTGTTCCCCTCCATTGTGGGGCGCCCCAGGCACCAGGGTGTTATGGTGGGGATGGGGCAGAAGGACAGCTATGTGGGGGATGAAGCCCAGAGCAAGCGGGGAATTCTGACCCTGAAGTACCCTATTGAGCATGGCATTGTTACTAACTGGGATGACATGGAGAAGATCTGGCACCACACCTTCTACAATGAGCTGCGGGTGGCACCTGAGGAGCACCCAGTATTGCTTAGTGAGGCTCCGCTCAACCCAAAGGCTAATAGGGAGAAGATGACTCAGATCATGTTTGAGACCTTCAACACACCAGCTATGTATGTAGCTATCCAGGCTGTGCTGTCCCTTTATGCCTCTGGCCGTACCACTGGCATTGTAATGGACTCTGGTGATGGGGTGACCCACACAGTCCCTATCTATGAGGGTTATGCCCTACCCCATGCCATCCTCCGACTAGATCTGGCTGGTCGGGATCTAACTGACTATCTCATGAAAATCCTGACCGAAAGGGGTTACAGCTTCACCACCACGGCTGAGAGGGAGATTGTGCGTGATATCAAAGAGAAGCTTTGCTATGTTGCCTTGGATTTTGAGCAGGAAATGGCCACAGCTGCTGCCTCCTCCTCCCTAGAGAAAAGCTATGAACTACCTGATGGGCAGGTGATCACCTTGGGCAATGAGAGGTTCCGCTGCCCTGAGGCCCTTTTCCAGCCAGCCTTCCTGGGCATGGAGTCTTGTGGCATCCATGAAACCAACTTCAACTCCATCATGAAGTGTGATGTGGACATCCGCAAGGATCTGTATGCTAATACAGTGCTGTCTGGGGGCAGCACCATGTACCCAGGCATTGCTAACAGGATGCAGAAGGAGATTGTTTCCCTGGCACCAAGTACCATGAAAATCAAGATAATCGCCCCTCCTGAACGTAAATACTCTGTCTGGATTGGTGGTTCCATTCTGGCCTCTCTCTCTACCTTCCAACAGATGTGGATCAGCAAGCTGGAGTATGATGAGTCTGGTCCATCTATTGTTCATCGCAAATGTTTCTAAAGGGGCTTCCCAGCAGACAACAGCATAAGAAATGTATCCATTGTGTTGTTATATTAATACTTTCTTCTAACAGCTCTCCTCTTAGACCTATTATCCAATGCTACAGACTCATTTTCTTGGCATCTTGATCAAAGGAAACTGCCTAATTCTAGAGCACTGACTTGCTCTGATTTAATTCTTTCCTATCAGGGTGGGGGCTTTTCTTTTGTAATGCTTGGGTGAATTATACTATCATCTTTGAATGGCCAAAATCAAAGGTTAGCCTGGGTCAAAGCTAACAGATTAGGATAACTGATTTCAATGCTGAATAGCCTCTTAGAGGCTTATCTTCCCTAAACTAGCCTTTGTTTAGGGCCCTTGGCTTTATCTACAAATTCCTAAGTAGTTAAAATGCTTGGTTCAAGTTGCTAAATATGGCTTTACCATTAGTTAAAAAAACTGATCTTAATTTTGGCAATTGGCACAATCCAATTTCTTTAGCAGTGGGTCTGTCACTTGTAATAAACTCTTAAGGAAAAAAATCAAACTGTAAATTGATTCCAAAATGTGAACAATAAATAAGCGTTAAATGCAGATATCTGATGGTACACGTTCTTGGTTTTTGGTTGTTTTTAAACAAAACCTTGAGAGGTAATTTAGTAGCACTTGCAAGTTTTCCATAAAGAAAATGGAGATGGTGTCTATTAAATCATTTATTTTAAGGGTGGTACCCCTTCTGTCATATACACTGTTTACTGCATTAGAGCATAGTTCTAAACTTTTAAATATCAGAGCTTAAAGTGGGGTTGCCCCCCTTAATCAAAAAATGGCCTCTTTTTTTCAAAAGGGAAATTTTTGAAAAGGGGGGAGAAGGGGCTGCCTGACTTCTGCTCTTCTCCTCCCTACTTCCTGCAATAGAACTAGAGGTTTTTTCCTGAAACTCTTCAAAATTCTCACTTTTAGCAAGGAAAAAGAGAGCTCTACCACTCCTCAGAAGCTGGAGGGGTTGAAAAACTTGAAGTAGCAAAACATCTGACTGGTCACTTTGGTGCAAGGAGTAACAAATGGGAGACGGTACAAAACCACAAATTCAAAACACTGAGAGGGAGGGGGACACCTCAGTTTCAAGCAAACTAAAGGCTTCCTGCTCTTGTACTCAAGTCTTTCATGAAACTGCCTTTCACTTTTGAGTGGCTCTAGTAATGTACCTTGCCTTAATATCAAACCCCCATCCCATTTCTGTGATACCTATGGCAAGGAGAAAATATAAACACAGAAGGGCTTGAAATTTCACTAGAAGTAAGATTCTGGAGTGTTTGCTTGATGTGAATATTTTCCCTTGCTTTCTAATAGTCTACATCAGTGACAAAATACTACATGCTACCTCTGAGGAAAAACTGGCTAGAACTTTTAAAAACAAATTTTCTTCATTTGAAAAATTTTCATTTTTTAAAAGAAAATGCTTAAATATTTAAAATTTTAAAAACTCTTCTGTCAGCATTCATTTCCCCCCTTCCTCAAAAAAGCTGGTGGGGGCTAGAATAGCGGAGGGAAGGAAATGTTTTAAACTTATCTTCTAAAGCAGAAAAACTCCCCTGCCTGCAGTCAATGGAGTTGTACTGAAAAACTCATACATGTGCTCTGCAGAAGTAAAGCTCAGTCCCCTTTCCTTACAGGAATAGCTATACCTGTGTAAGCCACTCTTATTCCAGTATAATTGCATCCATACAAGGGTGGCGGGTTGAATTGCTCTAACTGTAGTAGCAAGGTTTAAATTCTTTTTCTCTGTAGACAAGCTTGTAAACCTGATTCATATCCTCAGAGAAGAATGTGATTATCATGCTGGTAAACATTAGTTTTGGCCAATCAAATACTTAACTTTGGATATATGTTTACCTATGTTGAGTTCAAAGCAGTACTTTTTCCCCCTACCTCTAAAATAATACTCCCTTTATAAGAATGTGGGTATGAATGGATGAGATTTAAAGACTTCCTTGATCTCCTCTGCTCAGAGGCCCTATAGGAGTTGCAGTTTACCACCTCATGGGACTTTATGGGATACCACCCCAAACGATGCTGCACAAGTTCTTAGAGGGAGACTCAGATGTTACAGGAAGCAATGGGAATGGTGATTTTGCACTGCAGCTCCTTTCTCCTGAAGGTGCTATTTTTCAGAGGAGGTATAAAAGAGAGGACCTGCTCACCTGTGAATAAATAAATACTCCATGGCACTTTTCAGTAGACTAACTCTGCTGTCCGGGGGAAATGAAGTGGCTAACTGCATCCCTGAAATTTCTTTCTTATTACTAACTGCACGCACTACTTGCATTTGCTTTCAAGAACACTTGTGTCTCTAACCTGAGGTCCCAGTCATGTACACATAGTTGAATGCTGGCCCATGATACATGTATCAAATAGCCAAAATCACATATTTTGATGTAGAGGCTAGAAACCAATAATTTTTGTACTATTGCATTTATGATAGTATCTGTATCTGCTTTGTACAAATCTAATGGAATGATCTTGCTAATCACAGATGCTGACATGCCAGACAGCTCTGTTCTGATGCAATAAATCACTCTGCCATAAGGTGTTTCCATTTCTGCAACAGGAATACTAAATAGGAAGTAGAGGGAATTGTGTGTTTCTTGTAGTTCCACTACTTCAAGTAACCCACAGTGCTTTTTCCCCAGCTTTCTTTCCTTGTATGCTGGCACTTCATATCCATATTGAACAGAAAATCTTAAATTTTTCTAGCTTATTTTAAAAATACAGAACACAATTTTATCATACTTCAGTGGCATGATCTTAAAGTGAGTGAGTACAAAGATCTATTCCGAGGAAGATGAATTCTTTTCATACCAGCCAAGTGCAAAGTTACATGCTGAGCAAAGCTTTCATTATGTTATGCTGCCAGGCACAGAATGTGGGATCTAGTCTTGAGCCCTTGGGTAGAGTGGGGGTGGACTGGATCTCCAGTAGCTTTCAAGCCAAGATTTCTACCCAGCTCTCCTGAGAGAAGTCAATCAAATGAGAGGCTTTGCTGAGGGTGCACTGTAATTGCAGTAAACTCTGTAAAGAGCCTGTATAATAGGTTAAATTGAACAAATTCTTCTCTCCAGTGAAGTTTTCATGTCAGCATGATTATTAACTGAGTTCCTGTAGAGCCTTTACACCTAAAACCTATGTTAGAAGTGGCAAGAGTCAGTATTGCAAAGGAGTGTTTCCTGTGCCCTTAAGAGAACAAATAAAATTAATTATCTGAAGGCCCCAAATGAAAGTCTAATGGACGTACACCATCATCTTTTGCTGCAGCAGTTGGTGCTCTGAATGCCTTGCTGAAAGAATGCACATAATTTCTGGGTGGATTCACTATGACATCCAGAAAATCACTTCTCAGGCTATGAATTTGCCAGTCTGTGTTAATTCCAGTCTGCCCTTTTTGTCATCCCCAGGGATTAAATCTAGGAACGCCAATGCTAAAACCATAGGCTTCTACAACTTAAACTGAAGTTGGAAGCTGTAGCAGATTTGGATCAGGGATGGATCAGACACAGAAGGAAACATGCAACACGCCTACTGAATAATAAGTGGCAACAGAGCAATGAAATTCTCTCATCAGAACCCCAAATTTGGCACAATTTTCAGCTCAAGTTTAATGGATGCTTCACCAAGGCTATACTTGGTACTTGCTTTGATTGAAGGCACTTAGGCTTTGGCCTTTATCTGAAGTGCACCTTGTATACACTTATGCTAAATAGCAGGGATTGTAAACTACTTAGCAAATTTTGGTTGACTTTCAGCCAAGATGAAGATAAAATGTGCCTGAATCCTAGAATAGTCCTGAAAATCTTTTAAACTCACAAGAACTATGGAGGTATTTATGATTTCAAGTTGAACCCATGCAAGAGATATCAGCTTTGAGTTTTTTGGTCATACCTGAAAATCAAAGCAAAAAGCAGTGGTTTATAAACAATTTGTGAACTGAAACTGTGAAATCTAGGCAGGAGCCAACACAAACCTCCATCTTACAGGACTCGCTGTAGACCTGTTTTAGGTGCTCCGGTTAGCCATGCTGAGTGATAACTGCAGCAAAATTGTGCAGGAGACCCATTCTTCCTACACAACAAATATTAAGTAAGAGTAGAAGCTACTTTTCTGAATGAAAGCCCAAGAGCCCAGCCTGGGTTGCTTTACCAAACAAAATGTTGCCTCTGATGATAGGAAGGGCCAGATTTAGGCTGGGCAGAAGGAATGTCTAGGCTTTAGGGGGCTAGGCTGGGACTTGGACAACAGGTTCAGTTCTCTGATCTGCTACAGATTTCTTGGATGAGTTACTTCATCTCTCAGACCCATATCCTCAATGAAATTGAGGAGCTTAGAACCCATTGAAATCAATGAGAGTTGGGTGTCTAAATACCTTTCTAGATCTGGGCCTCAGTTCCCCATCTATCAAATGGGATAACAGTACTTCGCCTTCTCACAGGGATGTTGTCAGGATAAAAACACTGACCATTGTAAGATAATGGGGCAAGGGGGCTCCTTAACCTTCATAGACAGATTCCGAGTGGGTAGGAACTTCTTGGACCTTCCACACAGCAGTCATAGCAGGCTCTTAGGCTATGTCTACACTAGAAAAAGTTAGGTCGACTTTGTTAAGTCAACTTAATAAGGTCGACTTAAAGTCCACTTTGTTAAGTTGACCTAACCACCCTTAAGTTGACTTAATAAAGTCAACTTAAGGGTTACTCCATGTCCACACCATCCTTGAGTTGACTTAAGGCTTAAGTCGACCTAATGGGTGGTTCTTATTAAGTTGACTTGAGCTTTCATTAAGTCGACTTAAGGAATTTCTTAAGTTGACTTAATGAAAGTCTGGTGCAGGCAGGGAGTAATTTAGGTCAATTTAAGCCTCCTTAAGTCGACCTAAATTGCTAGTGTAGGCATAGCCTTAGAATATACTGGTAAAAGGACCACTACTTTGCTTTATAAATGTATTGTCTATATTCTTTCCCACAGGCAGGATGCTGTTAAATTGTGGATGACTAGTTTATTATTTATTTGTATTCTGGCAGTAGTTAGAGCTTACAAGTCAGGGATCAGGACCCCATTGTGATACAGATGCAATGGACAGAGTCTCCTCACTCCATAGACCTTGCCCTCTAAGCAGAAGAGAGAGAACTAGTGCATACAACCATTTATATGTAGGGAAACAAACAGAGTCCTGTGGCACTTTTAAAGACTAACAGATTTATTTATTGCATGAGCTTTCGTGGGAGAAATCCCACTTCGTCAGACACTTTGAAGATAAGAAATTTACAGAATGGGAGGAAATCAAAAGCAGAGAAGCATATGACATAAGATCAGGTCAGGCTGTAACAGCAAATCAAAATAGATGTTAGGATTCAAACACTGGGGACCAGCATTTCTCTATAATAGACCAACACAGCTATTTGGCATTTATATGTATGGTTTTTCTTCTCAAGTTAAAACCAATAAGAACTTATTTAAACAAACAGCTGTTGCAGACCACATTGGTGGACCATATGCTTTTCACTTTCTCTGGGAACTTACACCTAAGAGCAAAGAGCACCCCACGGATTCAAGGAAGCCTGTTATTTGACACAGCTGCAAACTAGTTTTATTCCAAAAACTGTTCCAGAATTTGTAAAAAGCCAAACACCAGAAACGGGAAACACTTGGTCATATTCTCTACTATACCCAATAAGCACTGAGCATTGTTAGGAAAAGAGGGTGCAAAGGATCCATTGATAGTTCCCTAATCATGTGGCCAATTCTGCATAGAATGGTCCTTGGGATAGTTTAATGCAACCTTGGGACTTTTCTCAACTACACCAGTGGCTAGGAGCACCCAGGGGGCATCTAGCAGCGGGGAATGATTGGAGCACAGAGACTTTGCAGCCACATCCCCATACTCCCAACCACATTCCCCATAATGGGACCTGGAAAAGGGCCCTGTAGATCCATGTAGAGAAGTTCTATGTCATCCAGAGATTTCCCCATGTTAGGAGAATCCTCAGCTGGCCATAGCTGTCTGATTTAAGCCTACTTAAGCCTAGGGGACCAGAGCAAATAAGACCTAATGGGAATGATAATCGGCCTCCTATTTAACTAAATGTTTTCTCTCCCCCAGCATCTTCTTCCATGCCCTCCATATTTGGTCATGTCCAATATGGTAAATGAAGTAAGTGCTGGGAGGAAATTTACAATGCTGCCAGAAAATTTCTGCATATTCAACCCTTCTCCCAACAAGACAGGCAGATGACTTTTTATTCCTGTAAGAAACAGAATGTGTGGCAGCTTTCTTCTCCATAATTGACAAAAATTTAAAGTTGAGAAAAAATGTTACACTCTGCTGAAATGAGCAGAGGAATTCAAAGCAACAAAGAAAACAACAAGGGACCATTTTTGTTATACAAACATGCAGACTGAAGCACAGCCAGGAAAATAAAAGAGTCGCCAAGTCAGGAATTGGGGAGGTTAAAGGAAAATAATGGATAGCTACAAGACAAAGCCAGGTCAGAACTCCAGAGCCAGTTGCAAAAGAAGAAAGACCCTCTAGCAAGGACAATTTGTGTCATTGACTTCATTTTGAAAGATACCACATTGTAACATCAACTCTTCTTCACCCCCTGAATTAGAACTGCAGTTTCTTCAGTCCTGCAGCCGTCACATCAGTGCCACAAACTCCATTATTAGTGGGAGAAGATAGCATGTGGAAAAGGAGTAGAGGAAAGGGAAGGCAAAAAGTAAATGCTTGTTTATTAATTTTACACCCCTTATAACAGTTAGTGATAACCTTCAGTGCCAATTCATCCCAACCAACCGTTCTTGCATTGATCCTTGGTAATTAATAAGATGCATCTTTTCTATCTCTAAATTCTAAGACCCATAAAAGGATTTTAAATTATGTCATTTTCTAAACTGTACACAGTTTGTGTTTCAAAAACACAATGATTTTCCCCTGTCTAGCCAAGAAAGTTCAATAAAAGCAACTGATTTTTTTCGGTTCACTGTCTGATAATGGAGGGCCTGGTGGTGGTGCTGTAGAAAAAAGGCTATTAAGTAGCTCATCACATTGCTACTATATTTTATTAGTTTTTGGTAGTGCTTAGGACGCTCAGTCATTGATTAGGACCCCATTGTGGCAGGTGCCACACAAACAAAACAAATGATGATCCCTACCCCAAAGAGCTTAGAATCTAAGCAAGACATTTATTATTTATTTATTACGCTAATAATCCAAGCAAGACGTTTGTCAGCATTCTCCTCTTCACTCATTAAAAGTCATGGAAAGGCATGGCAGGTCTGTGGCTCCAGAGGCATTGCCGCTTTTCACATCATCCCCTCTCAGAAGCAGGGTTGGTGGCAGGTCAGATTATCAAGAGAGTCTAGTTTTTGCCTCATGTCCGCAATGTGATGTTCTTTCTGATCCAATCCATTTGTATCCCTGGAGTAGAAAAGCTATAAAGTGAACTCCAGCTGTTCATAAGGGCAGAGAGAATGATTTAGGGGAGTGTACAGGGCTGTAATTCCCTGGGTCTTCGAACCTGGCATTGAGGACACATCCACCCAGCCACATGGAGTTCATTGCTTTCACAGCAGAAGGAAGAAAGGCAATTATGCTGAAGTGGTGAGTCAGAATATCTCATGTAAACATCTTTCATTGGGAATAGCCTTCCCATCTTCATTTGATCAGAGTGGCTCTTTTCCACCACATTGTTCCATCCCTTTCTGACAAGCAATTATTTAACGATACCTTTTCTACATGCAGTTGAATTCACTCATATTGACTCTGCATCTGCACTGAGTTTTCATGCTTGTCTTGGCCAGGGTCCATGGTAGAAAGACCAAAATACCATGTGAAAAGCTATTTGCACTGCATTTCAAACATTGCTGACAGCACGAAGTACCAAAAAGCTTGCCAGAAAGCCTGTTCTCATGAGATAGCCAGTGCAGAGTCTAGACCTAAGATATTTGTATGAGTGTTAAATGAGTTTTTGAATGTTTATCCGAACGAACCTTTCGAGGTTGTTTCCCCATTAATTAGGACGTGTGGCCTAATCCACCATTGCTCCATGTGGTGGTGTAATCATTTACTACACTCACTTGTGCAAAAAAGAGTACGAAAGGAGGGTGTAAAACCAAATCAGAAAGGTAGTGTCTCACACTGGCTTTGCAATTGTGTGAATAACGACATGAGGTACAGAGCCATGGAAAAATCAGATGCATGGCAGTGAGTCCATTTCTAATATTTCTTATGTCCTTGTGCTGCATTCAGCTTTGAAACTGGGAATGAAGGAAGTTAGGGCAGCAAAAGAGGCTGGGAGTCAGGAGACCTGGATTGTATTCCCAGTTCTGCTACTGATTCACTGATGCACGTTGGAAATGGTACTTAACTATGCTGTGCTTCAGTTCCTCTATCTGGAAAAATAAGGGGGGAGGGAAATACCCACATCTTTGTAAAAGTGGATGAAAGATGCTGTCACAGGGTTAAGTGTTATTGTTGTTTGTCTCATAGCCCCATTGCCATGTGCTCTGGAAATTCCCATTGATAGACCACTTTCAGTAACTGGATGCTTCAGTTTGCCAAAGTCATCTACTCTCATTATATTGACTAAACTGAAGCATATTGTTTGGGGCATTTTAGAGGAAGGTCTGGAGCTGCTTATTAGACTGAAATTAGATGTTTCAAGTCCCTACAAAATTCCTGCGTTTTAACATTTGAGAATGTCTTCAACTTACAAAGTGGGCAAATGGTGGCTATGAAGGAGTTTCCTAGCCACAAAAATGAGCAAGTAGTTACTTTGCTTTGCTATAAAGTCAGAACTAGTTCATGTATTGTAAGAAAAGCTACTTGGGGCAAATAAATCATTATTTAGTTTCTTTGAATAGAAAATTTATCAGCATGACTCAGTGATAGTACGGTTATGGCACAAAAGCCAGAATATATTCACTGAAAACCTTTCAAAAGTTCATAAGATGTCAAAGTCTTTGGGCTGTGCTCTGCTCTGAGAAGAGGAGGGTAGCAAAGCCAAGTGGACCTAGCTGGGTGTTTATAAATATATGGATTGTTAGACCAATGACCTTCTCCTCTGGACCCCTTCTGAGTTCCACTCTACATGTCCTGCAATGAACAGGATCAATGGGAGGAGAGATCTGTAGATGAGAGGCAGCAGTACTGGAGATAGGGTTTATAGCTGCTCTCCATGGTCTTTGCCTTCCACTAATCTCACAGGCCAACCCTGGGCACATTTAGTATTTTTTTTAGTTATCAGTTGTGCCTATAATGTGCCAGGCAATTTTGAAACATAAAGGAATTGTCATTTATTATGCTGGCATAATACCTAACATTTTAGGACCCCCACTCAGTTGGGATCTAGACGCTACAGTAATTCTATTCTATATATGTTCTTATGTGTTTAATTATAATAATAGTTCTAGTGCTGAAGATCTTTCTATCTAAAAGTCAGCACCAATGAAGGTAGGCCCTGGACAGACGAGGTCAGCATGGAGACCAGGGAAGCATAGCTTCTTCCTGGCTGTGCTGCAATAAGACACTCAAGTCTGAGGAGGCATACCAGGGAAGCTGGTGCAAATCAGTACTTAACTGGCCAAACAGATGGGAGTTAACATCTGAACTGAATCCTCTGCAGAGGATATGTGCCCTTTCATGGTGAGTTCAACACACCAAATCGAGAGCACAAGTTTCACTTTCTAAGGGCCAAATCCTCTGAGAGGAGAAATTCCTATTGATGTCAAAGGGAGTTGCAGATGCTCAACAGCACCTCACAAGATTGAGCCCCATGGTTGAAATTACCCCATTGAGTAAATAAATTTGAAAAAATAAACAAAATACTAATGAATCCACCTCAGTGGCTGCCAAACACATGCAGGTTTATCAGCTTCTGTTGACCTTCACCATCATTCCCAGCAATGACTACTCAGGAACCTCCACTTTCTCTGTCAATTGGATCCTTTTTCACATACACAAATTACTTAATGGGAAGTCCAGTTTTCATAAGCTATTGTGCACAAAGTGTAAGCAGGAGCCTGATCAGCATGACACGTGGTAGAGCTCAGAAAGGTAACATTATTCTGTGATTTCCAATGGGGTCGTAGCCATATTAGTCTAGGTCAGCAAAACAAACAAGGAGTCCTGGGGCACTTTTAAAGACTAACATATTTATTTATTGCCTGAACTTTTGTGGGAGAAAATCCCACTTCATCAGACGAAGTAGGATTTTCTCCCACAAAAGCTCATGCAATAAATAAATGTGTTAGTCTTTAAAAGTGCCCCAGGACTCCTTGTTTATTATGCTATGAGTATCCCAAGGAAAACTGTCTGAAAAGATTGCCATTGATTTCAATAAGCTTTAGATCAAGCCCCTAAAGGGGAGGTGAAGGGAATTTGATTTTTCCTTCCAGCTGGATAGAAATATTTACATTGATAATGGCCATGTAGTAGAAATATACAAATTAAACACAATAATAGAAAACATCTATATGCATTTCCCTGCCTCAGGTCCCATCCCTCCTCCCCAGAGAGTTCTTTGGCATGGGCAGAGTCCTCTGGGGTGTCTACGGCCATCTCCTGTTTCTTGTAACTTCTCTTCAGAATTAAGGAGCCTTGCTGAGGTCAGCTAGTTTCCTCTGCCCTTGGCTGGCCCCACAAATTCCACTGTTTTGTTGAAATGAACACCTGCTACAAAAGCCTGTCCATCTCCTCCCCTTTCTCAAAGCTTCCCGTTCCTTTCTCAGTGAGTTGATTGGATTTATATGACCCCCTACCAACACCTAGTTTCTGCATTCCGCTCCTGTGGATTTTCTACTTCTCCTTCTGGCACATGTGATTGGAAGAATTTAAGGTATTTCCAACCTGACTAGGTGACCATTTAAGGTTTAACCACCGACTATTATATGGGATCTGGCAGAGATGTTCTCCAGTCCCTGTCAACAAATGATGGATTCCACATCCACATAAAGGCATTCCACAACGCAACACTTTTGTAACGACTTCATAACATCAACCAGAATTCATAAATTATACATGCACAGGTCCCCCAAATCTTGACACCATTCCCCATCTTTCCTGTCACAGATGTAGGTCCCTTCATCTTCACGTTCTCTCTTGTACCTCTCGCTTCCCACCCACCCCCCCAATCTTTTAAAACACACACACACACACACACAGGCACACATGCCTCAGTTGGCAGGAAGGGGAGGAAATGACTGACTGGCTGATCCAGTGTCCTTATGGCATAATGAAGAGTTGGTACAGGCTATTCAGATTCTCTACACCTGAACTGGAGTCCCTTATATTCTGGTGCCATTGACATTTCACGGATTGTTCTGGCTTGGGATGGCTTCTGGTACACTTAATAGAGTAAAACCTCTCCATTAACTCCTGCAAGCTTATCAAGAGCTACCTATCTTTTAGAATGGCACAGTCCGTCCCCACTGCCTTTCACTCTAATAGTAAAGGAATTATTTTAAAATCAGAAATAGGTAAATGGATTTCTAAATGCATTCTTTTCTCCCGCACATTCCCTCCTCCTCCCCCCATGCAGACATCTTCCCCTCAGTTCTCAGATTCAAAATTAGAATGGAATAAAAACATGCCTTAAGACCCTTCTTTCTTCCAATTCAAAACAAGAGTTTCCTTTTCTTCTATTTTTCAATCCCTCCCTCCTACCCACCCGCACTCCTGCCAAAAAGAGGCAGTAAGTCTAATTCCATTGTTTTGCTGGTTGGATTTGCTTCTTGTGCAAAGTGATTTGCCTACTGCTGAAAACAAAATTCTTAATATAATTTGTCCAAATTCACAACTGGCATAACACCTTTGATGTCAGTTGGCGCCATACCAGGAATTAATGTGGGCTATTAATTCTGCAGAATACTCTTGCTATTCAAATTCCAAAGGGGTAACCATGTTAGTCCACCTCAGCAAGACAAACAAGGAGTCCTGTGGTACTTTTAAAGACTAACAAATTTATTTATTGCATGAGCTTACGCAGGAGAAAATGGGATTTTCTCCCACAAAAGCTCATGCGATAAATAAATTTTTAGTCTTTAAAAGTACCACAGGACTCCTTGTTTGTCTTGCTATTCAAGTGGCTGTATTACGGAACTGCATGATAATTCCAGCACCTGGGATGGATTTTACTTGTTGAGGGAGTTCTTTCCTGAGTTAAATAAGAGATTCAAATTAATTTTGTTCAAGAGAAGGCTGTAGGAAACTTTTTCACGTTCAGTGATCTGATTTGCTTTATCCACTGACTGTATTTACAGGTAACTTTTAAACATTCTTTAATTAATGTGAAAGGTCTTATAGAAAAAGATTTCCCTGTCTATGAGGTGAGTAATGTGACACTGCTGTCAACTAAATGTCCAGCACAAGTTGCTTTGGGTCCAGTATGTATATGTTAAAAATGTAAACTCTCTGTAAGATTAAAATATCAATGAACATAATAAAGGATTTAAAATATAATTAAGGCTATGTACAATGCATCAAGCTTGACCTGAATTCCATAACAAGCCACCTCAAATAATTATACATCTCTCCAGTGCAGTACCCTTGAAATACTGTTGCAACTTCACATAGATAAAAGTGTTTTTACTGAATTAAATATAAAAATGATTATAGAATGCATACAGTATTCCTTATATTATTTCATTTGGTCTTACATTTAGTTTTATGCTGTCCCAAACTTCACTTTCCATATGCTGCAGCATTTTGTAACACAAATGCTAATTTACATCATAGAAGCTGTCGGGGAAAAATTGGAGGATTTTGGCAGATAGGATGGGGACATGTGAGGATTTGACACTTGGTCTATCTGGGAGGCATTTAGGGATAATGAGATACGCACTGCAGATGGGTGTTTCTGCTAGGAAGATTGCCCATCAAACAGTTAAGTCTATTGCCATCTATTGTCTTATTCTTAAGTGATAATTGGATCAGGTACCAGCTTCTTGTTCTGTGTTTATACAGCATCCAGCACAATGGGGTCCTGGTCCAGAACTAGAGCCTTGGCATTGGCATTGGCCTAATACAAACAAATAAAATAAAACAATAATAACAGTCATCATTAGGTTTCAAAGCCAAAACTCAAGTGAGATGAATGGACTAGATCGCATATCCCTTAAAAGCTGTTTTTTCAGGCTCTTTGCATATTTCTGATCACAGACATAAGGGCTAGAAGCATTAAAATTCTGGAGCACATTTCTGTGGCAAAGGCTAGATTCTACCACTGCAGAATCAAGGAATTCCTGGGGCCTCCCTGCCTACAAGAGAATCTTTTTGGAATTCGTGGAAACCTTCCTCCATTTCTAAGTATGTTGACATATGCATCCATCTTTCATACTCGACAAAAAGTAACAGAGAAGGCAAATTCAGAAATGCACTGTTACAAAATCCAATGTAATTTTGTGAAATGCAAATCCTATTTTTAAAGCTCTTCTGAATATTGCACAGAATGATGTTGTGTTCTTTCCAGACATGTTCTAAATGCATATATAAAGCCATGTGATTAAAATAACCTGATGGCAATCATTTTGGCAAAATATTGTTTATCTGACAAGCAAAAATAGCTTTTGGCTATATATAGTTAAAAAATGAGTATTTAAAAATTGAGCTGAGATAGAATAAAAAGAAGTTAAGTTGAAGTACTTCCAAGAATGATTTGTGCCAGCACTGATTTATGAAACATCTGCCCAGGCTAGGGGCAGGAGCTGGCCTCGCCTTTGTAAAGGTGGGGGGGTTCAGTAATTAAAGGCATCTTATGATGATGAAGCCAATTAGTAAAATTATTAACAAGGCCTGAAATGCATTCCCCATGTCCGTTGCAAAATGGAGATTACTTTTCTTTCTGAAAGGGCAACATTCTGGTTAGCTCTTCATAAGCATATATGAACATATAAATATATCACCAGTACGATCTCTTAATAATCCTGGCAGTTAGCTGTTAGCCAAATCCATCAACAGTTAACAGAGAGTCATTGCTTCAGGTCCACTAATGTAATGTGCATTTGATTCTGCAGTGCACCAGTGGCATAGCTATGGGTGGGCCCGGGCCCACCCACTTGACCAGCAGACCTGCCCACCCCCGCCCGATGCAGCACCTGGCAACGGCATGAGCTTCACTACCACAACCACAGGCTGGCCAGCAGAAGGCAGCTGCAGTCACAACTGGCAGCGTTGAGGGCAGACGGGTCAGGGTGGGCTGCCCTCTGCCTGCACTGCTTCACAGCTCCGGCCCTGGGCAGCTGCTGTGGCCTTTATGCAGCAGGAACAGAGCTGCCTGTCCTCCTCCTTCCTCCTCCCAATGCTCCAGTTGCTAGACAACTGGAGTACTGTCAGGAAGCTTCCAGTAGCATGACCAGAAGCATGGCTGACTGGGCCCACTCTTGAGATAACGGGCCCAGCCAGAAAACGGGAACTGGCTACACCCCTGCAGTGCACATGCTTATGCTCCTGACCTACCTTTCCTTTCCAATACAGTTTATTTATCTTATAAAAGTGTAGATTAGAGTTTCATTTTGCGAGATTATTCTGCCACAGATTTATGACTTGAGACAAAGGAGAATTGAAGCCCCAAAGTGGTTTGTTGTTGTGGTATTTAGGGCCAAGCCTACTGAAAAAAACAACAATGTTCAATTTGATAGTAGGTATAAAATGAAATATTTAGACAGCATCACAGTCTTCACTGAGTCTTTGAAAAGATCCTTCGTGTCATCCATCTTCAATTCCTACAACTAGAAAAAAATATCTCTGGGCTGGTTTACAGTCAGAAGGCAGAGACACTGCACATGGAGGACAGGGGAGGGATTTTCAGTAGTACTTAAAGGAGTCACGTGGACATGTCCCACTGAAAATCAGTGGGGTTTGTGCTCCTAATTCACTAAGGTATTTCTGAAAATCTCACATCTGAGCCTGCTCTACTTGGCCACTGAAATAATCCATTTTGTGAATATCCCTTCCAGCCAGTAGTATGGCCATGA
This sequence comes from Pelusios castaneus, assembly GCA_007922175.1. NCBI lineage: Eukaryota > Metazoa > Chordata > Testudines > Pelomedusidae > Pelusios > Pelusios castaneus. The sequence continues at coordinate 13,018,821 of ML685768.1, forward strand.
CCTGGACTTCCTTATTCCCCTACAGTCACTGGCCGCCAGAAAAGAACAAAGAAGAACTTATGCCATTATGAGTTCCAAAGCTCCATGAATTCCACCTTGGTACAGCGTGAGGGTGGGAAATGGGGCAGAGGCAAGAAAGAAAAGCCAATATAGGAGATCACTGGAAAGTAGAACACTGAGGGGTATTATTGCAAACACATAAAAGAGAAATAGTTCAAATGTGGCCTTGCCAGGAAGAAGTATATAATAAACAGCAAGGTTTTTATTAAAAACAGCTTTTTGAGCACTATCGAGTGGGCTATGTTATACAGTGGGGTATGTGTCTGGAGAAACAATCAAAAAGAATCTAGAAGAATGCAGATTATAATAGCCCAAACCTCCGGTGAGATTAACAAGTTCATAAAGGGCTTGTGCACTACACACATAAAGCAAGCAAGCGTCTGCTCTCAGCAACATGTGTGTTAAATCAAGAATAACTCTGAGTCAATAAAGTTATCCCAGTGTAAAGCCATTGTGAGATTGAATTAAGCTTTGTCTTGTAGCCTTCTAAGAGAGCGTATAAATTGTTCAGCTACAGTACATTGCATGTGTCCAAATCTGTCACCCATAATGAAGTTAAATAGTGACAGCAATAGTGTGGCAACGCAGGACTTTTATTCAGCAACAGAAAGGGTGCATCTACACTTGTAAATTAAGTCGACTTAAGCCTGCTTAAGTCGACTTAAGGAAAAATTAAGTTGACTTAATAAAATCTAGTTTTAAGTCGACTTGCTGCTTAAGTCGACTTTAGAAAGTCGACTTAAGCCAGTGTAGACCTGGAGTAGCCCTAAGTTGACTTAAAGTCGACTTAGGGGGCTCCAGGGCTTCCCCACTGCCCTCCCTGCCAGGGTGGCCCACCCTGCCCCTATGCACTGCCAGAGTCCCTGTCCCCCTTTGCCCATTGTACCAAGGTACAATGGGGCAAAGGCTGAGCCCCCTAGCACTTGGCAAGGGGTCCACCACCGTGGACTTGTCCCAGGTCCACCTAGCCCCTAGAAGTCGACCTAGTTGTCCAGTGTAGACGCTCTAGGTCGATTTTGTAGGGTCCCCTCTAAGTCGACTTAAAATTTAAGTGTGGACATGCTAAGTCGACTTAAATTAACAAGTGTAGACATAGCCAAAGACTTAACCCTTTTCTACACTGAACAATAGGTTTAATAACCTTCCTGCATTGCCCTCAGCATCACCTACTATATAGACATATATAGAGATATACAAGCAAGGAGTCCTGTAGCACTTTAAAAGACTAACAAATTTATTTTTCTCACGAGCTTTTGTGGGTGAAGTTCCACTTTGTCAGATGCAAGAAAATGGAAAATTTAGAGAATGGGAGGGAAAGATAAATCCTGTGATTACATTTCTTAGATATAAATACAAATATACAGATACAGACATAGCTCCAGAGCTATGTTTACACTGACGGCAACAAATTCCCCTCCATCAGATAGATTAATCCAGTTCAAGTGAGCAGAAGTGAAGACCCGCTCAATTGACCTGGAAGTTGATCTAATAAAACCACCTCCACAAGAAGTGTAGCACTGCGTCAATGAGTACTCATTTCCCATTGGTGCAGCATTGTGGAGGCGGTGCAAGAACGGACTCTATGCAGCTTGCGCAACTCCCGTCGACTGCCACTGAATTTGCCAGTAAGTATAGAATCATAGAAACTGAACAGCACCATGAGAGGTCATTGAGTCCAGTCCCTTGCGCTCATGGCAGTACCAATTACCATCTTAAACCACCCCTGACAGGTTTTTGTCTAACTTGCTCTTAAAAACTTCCAATGATGGAGATTCCACAGCCTACCTAGACAATTTATTCCAGTGGTTAATCACTCTGACAGTTAGGAATTTTTTGCTAATGTCCAACCTAAACCTCCCTTGCTAAAATTTAAGCTCATTGCTTCTTGACCTATCATCGGCGGTTAAGGAGAATAATTTTACCCCCTCCTCCTTGTAACAACCTTTTAGGTACTTGAAAACTGTTATGTCCCCTCTCAGTCTCCTCTTTTCCAGACTAAACAAACCCAGTTCTTTCAATTTTCCCTCATAAGTCAAGTGTTCTAGACTTTTAATAATTCTTGTTGATCTTCTTTGGACTTTCTCCAATATGTCCACATCTTTCCTGAAATGAGGTGCCCAGAACAGGACACAGTACTCCAAGTGAGGCCTCCAGTGCAGAGTAGAAAGGAAGAATTACTTCTCATGTCTTACTTATAATACTCCTGTTAATACATCCCAGAGTAGTGCTTGCTTTTTTGGCAACAGTGTTACACTGTTGACTCATATTTAGCTTGTGGTTCACTAGGACACCCAGATCCCTTTCCACAGTACTCCTTCCCAGGCAGTGATTGCCCATTTTGTAGGTGTGCAATGGAGTGTTCTTTCCTAAGTGCACTTGCATTTGTCTTTATTGAATTTCATTCTATTTACCTCATACCATTTTACCAGTTTGTCCAAATCATTTTTAATTATGATCTTATCCTCCAAAGCAATTGCAACCCTTCCTAGCTTGGTATCCTCCAAAGATTTTATAAGTGTACTCTCTATGCCATCATCTAAATCATTGATGGAAATATTGAACAGAACCAAACCCAGAACCGATCCCTGTGGTAACCCATTTGTTATGCCCCTCCAGCATGACTGTGAACCACTGATAACTACTCTCTGGGAGTGGTTATCCAACCACTTTTGCACCCATCTTTTCATAGCTCCATCCAGATTGTACTTCCCTCGTTTGTTAAAGCTGGTGCAAGACCATATCAAAAGCCTTACTGCTTCCCCTTTATCCACAAGGCCTATTACTCATCATAGAGTAGAAGTCCTAGTAGGCTAGAGCAGTGACTTCAAGAGGAGCTGGATTGAGCCTGCATGAAAAATTGTCACTGTACTTAGCAGGCATGCAGCACAGTGTAAGAGGTCAACCCTTGGTCTGGACTTAGCCACAATCTCTTGGGCTATGTCTACACTTACAAAAGCTAGTTCAAATTAGTTAACTAACTAATTTTAGTTAGTTTGAATAATTCGAACTAGCATGGCCCCACTAGAATGCTAGTTCAAACTAGCCATGTCCATGCAGGGCACTTGCTTAGTTCGAATGAGTCAGTTGCATGAAGGTCAATCTGCCGATTAGTTTGAAATAAGTAGTTAGTTTGAACTAATATGGCCGCATTGACTTAATTCGAACTAACTATTTCGAAGGAATAAGCCTAATGAAAGCCTAGTGTGGCCAAGGCTTAAGTTAGTTTGAATTAAGCTTCCTTAATTCGAACTAACTTGCAAGTGTAGACATAGCCTTGGAGTCTCTTGCCCGTGAGTCCCCCATGAAAACCCCCACTCTTTGTCAATATCTGTTCCCACACTGCGCTCACTCCCAGGGTACAATTACATCTAATCCCTGGCCTTGCTCCCTGGTCCCACCACAGCTTGTTGGTTGGGAGCAGCCTTCTAATGGCCCTGCCTGTAGCAAGCTTGCAGTATCAGTCTATTCTCAAACAACGGAGAAGCAGGGAGGGAAGGAAAGGCTAGCCACTATCTCAGGCTTATTTCCCTTCTTACTCAAGCTCACTGGCAGCCCAGCCTCGTCTCCTGGGAAAACATCCCCCTTCTCTGTGGCAAGTTTCACCTTTTTCAGCTCCCCTTCTTCAGCGTGAACATGTTCTGCATGTGCAACTAACTGAAGCGATATGAGTGCAGGAATGCTTGTTAGTGTTTCTGTCAGTTTGCCAGGCATGCGTCGTGTCCCATCCCACACATAGATGTGGCTGACAATATTACTGACATTTATTGCTGTAGTGTAGACAGAGTACAAATGTTTCTTATTCTATGTCGAGTAAGCTCATACCTGAGCCAAATAAGATGATTTATGAGGAGAGGAGCTGAAGACAGTCAGCCACTTGTTAGCAGAAAGGTGTTGAGGGTCTGCAGGAGAAAAAGTGACAGTTTGAGCTGTTTCTTCCTCTAAACACAAGCAGTTCTTTCAGCAGCCATTTTCAACCTGCTCGGTACTGTAAAAACTGAACTAGGAACAGTTCAATTGTCCAAGCTATTTTTTATCAAAGAAAGTGAGTGGGAAATGGCTGTTAAACCACTAACTGCTTCTGAATGGACAAGTGAGTTTCTGGAATACAGGAAGGGAATTTACAGGGTTCATTCAGTCCAAAGAACCCCAATGAAAAGAACAAGTGATGAAAAAGCAACAACAAACATGTATGTGTTGAGAAAAGATCCTTGTGCAAGGATTCTGGAATAAATGTAATCAGTTGAAATGATTTTGTATTATAAAACTGCATTTAGAGATACATTTCATTATTGTTTGAATATTCAGTGTATAGCTGGAGTTTTATTTTTGTAAATAGAGCCATTATTGGGTAACCATAGAACTGGAAACTGTACCTTTAAGAACAGGTTTGGCATGTGATAGCATGTGTTTACAGAATGTGGAAGACTTAGCCTTGTACTCTTTTCTATCGTCCTTTTAGAAGGAGCTACATTTAAGAGTGGAGTGATACACTGCATTCATTCTCACAAAATTGTCTTTTCAGAGGTTGGTTGTTTTTTTTTAAATAAACTGTAAAATGACAAAGCTACCTTGTAGCATCAATAAGCCTCTCCATGGGTTAGTAAACGAATGGTATACTCTCAGATGTGACTTGTGCCTCACTACAACCCAAAGGCATAAACTAACAGCTGGAGAAAGTTGGGTGGATGAAAAAGTGTGGCTATGGGAGCAGACTGCAAACAAACAGCATAGCACTTAGGATGAAGGGGGAAAAGACTAAGAGCCTGATTCTGATCTCCTGTACTCTAGTATAAATCAGATGTAACCTGAGTTTAGTAAAATTGGTGCAAGTGAGAGGACCATAGGGTCGATTGACTTGAATGGCATTAAAGGTTAAAACAAATACAAGATATTTTATCTTATTTTTGGTGCAGAACCAGTTTGCTACCTAGAATAATGGACAATGAATAATAAAATTTATTCACAAATTAACTGTTTTCACAGTTGGCAAAAAAAATGATTGAATAAGTTATTCACTGAATGGTTGACTAATTATTGAATAATTGAATAATTTAGTAAAAAAATCCCAAAATTCGTTAGATAAAATATTATCAATTAAATAGTTGATTGGTTCCAGTAATACCCGATCCATCTGCTACCTGGGGACTATGTCTCATCTTTGGAGGGAGAGCAACTTGATGAACTAATAAGCTTAAGTAATTGTAAAGCTTATTTGTTTACTTATAAAAGAATTCATTGATTTATATGGCTATCAATATATAGGGAGTTTTCATAGTTCATTATCACAAATTTCAGAAGGGATATTGTACCTTGTGCTTCAGGTCTTAACTAATTTTTAGCTATTAGAAATCAGGATATGGGGAGCAGATTAGCCTATTTCTACCTACTCTAGGGTTTTCATGCCTTCCTCTGGAGCATCTGATGCTGACCACTGAGAGAGACAGGACACTGGATTATATGGCCAATCAGTCTGTTCCCATTTTCTAAAATAATATGGATTCCAGAAGGCATTTGAGTCCCTCCATCCTTCATTTCTAAATCATCTTTTGATTAAAACCAGGCAGCAGAACCAAATCCAACCTAGGGTTTGGAATTCCTGCCTTCCATCTGTTAGGTTTGCTTTTAAATGGCCTCAGTGGCTTGGCTTCCCTGCCAAATTGACAAAGATGAGGATAACTGTCCTTGGTTTGGGGTGCATAACTATTTTCAGATATAAAGATTAATTCAATCAGGAGCCAGTTTCAATTTCTTTTGGCGATGTCTATCTGATAGAGAGTTTCTAAACCTAAGCCTCTCTCCTCTCACTGTAATACAGAAAGAAAGGAAAAGGGGTTTCTTGTTACAGGAATATTGTATTAATAATGAACTCAAGCTTTCCTTAATAGAAACTATATGTCTGTGGCATTGACTAATTTAACGTTACAATAACTTTAAAATGTTAGATTTACCTGGTAGCCTGCTAAACAGTAGGTTCTACTGAGGAAGAGAACATTGAAAAACAAAGAAATTGGATCTTTGTGTGTGAAATAGATAGAGTTAATTTGAAATTGTTAACTAAATACAATTCTTCCTTGGCAAAAAATGGAATAATCTCTTTGTCAGAATGATCTGAAACACAGTGTATAAAATATAGTGGTACTGGAGTAAATAGTAAATCTTGCTGGCTTGGGTAATGAAAAAAAATGTTAACTACTGAAATTTATCGTTCTACCACCAAATTAAACAGAATGTTTACACTTTCATTGTATTATTCTCCATTGGTTTATTTTCATATTCTAGCATAGCAATTGAGATAGTGCCTGAATCACCACTCCATTTAGTTTTGCACCAATGTAACCAAAGTGGAGTTACACAGATGGGGAATAGGTTTAATGATGGGTGAATTAGGCTGTTAGGCTATGTCTACACTGGCAATTTAAGTCAACTTCAGAAGACTTAAATCGACTTAAATTAAGCCGCGTCCACACTAGGCTTTCTTTAACTTGACTTAAGAAATTTCTTAAGTCAACTTAATGAACGCTTAAGTCGACTTACTAAGAACCACGGAGTAAGTCAACTTAAGCCTGCTTAGGTCGACCTAACCCTTCTTTCGGTTGACCTAAGCCCAGTGTGGACATTTAAGTCCCCTTTGTTAAATCAACCTAAAGGCAGTTAGGTCGACTTAACAAAGTGGACTTAGTCCACATCCATGGACAGCACTTTGTTAAGTCAACTTAATAAGGTCCATTTTAAGTCGACTTAACAAAGTTGACCTAACTTTTTGTAGTGCATTGGTCACTGTGCATCTTGGAAAATCTATTTCTGGGCATGCAAGCCAAGCATAGCAGTGGATTTTCTGAGGCATTGGGATGGCTGCCATATATCAGAAGGTCATGAGAAAGGATCAAGCTGTTATAAATGCCAGACTAACATTAAAATATGGACAGTGTTGGAGGGGTAGCAGGAAGGATATTTGCAATAGGGAGAATCCCTACAGCGCCAACTGGAGCTGGCGTTCAATAGTCCTTCGGAATGTGCAGAATGCATGTGTTCATCCCATCCTCCTCTACTTGTCTTTGGGGAATCTAGTGCCATCAGTAGCCCTAGAGTAGTGCAACGCTTCCTCTCCCATGACAACTGTGCGGTCCTTCAAAAGGAGTATGGGGGAAAGGAAAATTTCTACGCTTTTTTTAGCTCCACTTTTGTATACTGATGAAGAATAAGTGCCCATGTGGCCTATTATTATATTTATAGATGGTTGTTTGCAAGAAGTGATGTACTAATCAAGGTGCTTTACAGAGCTGAAAATGTACAAGAGTTCACAACAGCCACCATCAAAATGTAGCCACCTCTTGGTGTAAGATTTGCCAACAATTGTATTATAATGACAGTGGCAATGAGACATAATAGTTTCAGGAGAAAGCAAGCATATTATTTAATGAGCTGTCAAGCATGAATGCATAGCCTTAACATTTACCCACTGGAATCAACACTGCTTAGCTATTTGCCAACCTCCCATGAAACCTAATGGGGATACTCCTTCAGTTCAAGCAATGCTTTTGGAACAAGGTAATTCAAGTTCTAGCCCAGCTATTGGAGTAAAGTTACACGTGGCTACTGTGTACAACATAGTGAAGTATTTGGTTACAACACATTAGCCAGCTGAAGTGACAGGAAAACATCAAATAGAACACAATTACCCAGAAAGGACCCAATGATATTTAATGACCATGTATGGTCACAGCCTTAATCTTATGTCCCATACCAGCAATATATCAAACCAGGTAGTACTTGATAGAGTAATTTTATTTTTCTAGTCATAATAATTGTTTGTATCCTGCCATTATAAACAGAGTTTTCTAAGTTTTTGTGCCCTTTTTTTCAAGTTTTCCTGTAACATTTCATTTTCAGATGTCCTGCCAAAACCACCGCCATAAGTCCAAAAATATAAATAATGAAACAATATATTTTGTGCTTTCTGCATTTTAAGTGTGCTATTTTCGGCTGTATTTGAAAATGGGTTTTAGCAGTATCAGGCTAATTTTCTAGAATACATTTACATTTTTAAAAAACCATGATCTAAACCTCTCTTTGCTCTTGAGTCAGGACTTTAAATATATAAAAAAAAATCTGCCTCTATTTAAAAAATGAAAATTATTATTTTTCATTTGATATAACAAAATCTTACATATTGAACAGCAAAAGTCAAAGCATGACAACAGCTTGACTGCATTAGCCATCAGAGTGTCTCTTGATTGAATCACAACTTTTCAATTCAGTTCTCTCAGTTCAGTCATTTATTTCATCTAAGCTATTTCCAGAAAGAAATCCCTGTCTCCTTCTACATACAAGTCTGACTATTTATCAGAAAACGTCCAAAGATATTCATCGTGTCCCTCCTCTACTTCCCCACTCACCCCTCCTTGCCACTGCTCCCCGCATCGCTCCTTCCCCACCATTGCTTGCCACATGCATTCCTCCTCTCCTTCCCCTACCTACTCTTTCCTCTCTACTGCTGCTCCTGTCACATCCTCCTCAGCCAGGACACACACAGCATTGAGCAAGGGGGTGGGGCCTGGGACAAAGTGGAGGCAGGGTCTGGAGTGGAAGAGGTGAGATAGGGAGCTAGCTTCTGGAGAGGAAGGTTCACCCGCCACCCATGGGAGTAACTATTGACACCACTTGACAGTCCTGGAGATTGATATCCTTTATATGCAACTCAGTCAGCTTCCTCACAAGCATTATGCTTCAATGCCATACTGAAGAGCCCCCCTAAAGTGAGAAAGCAATTTGTTGTCCATTTGATTCACAGGTTATTTGATTCACAGGTTCTCTACTGAGTTGCAAATAAGGACAGCGAGTAGTGCAAAGCATGGTGGCAGTTTTTGATGTGGACACTGAAACCGACTTCAGTGGATAACCCCACGTTTTACACCAGTACAACTGAGATCAGAATCTGGTATTATGTAATTTTCAATGGAATTTTCCATAATATTACTGTACCTAATTTCTGTTACATAAAATCCCACTGAAATAGAATAAATAAAATATTTTATAATATTTCTAAGAAGGGAAAACTGGTTCAGATGAAACAACTAACCTGAACCTTCATTTTAAATTCCAAAGGGGTAGCCGTGTTAGTCTATTGTAGAAAGACAACAGAGTCCTTTGTCTTCAAAGCATCTGACGAAGTGGGATTTTCTCCCACGAAAGCTCATGCGATAAATAAATCTGTTAGTCTTTAAAAGTGCCACAGGACTCTGTAGTCCTTCATTTTAAAGTGACATCAAGTTTGAACATACTCACTATCTTTATTATTATTGTTACTTGATCGCACTGCCTCTTTACAAATGGATTTGTCCAGCTACATAGCATCCCTTGAATGATGACTCTGGTATGAGTTCCATTTAACAAAAGAACTACACTGGAATCTCCATAACTGGAGGTTTTCAAGAACATGTTAGACAAACACCTGGCAGGAATGGTCTCATTATTACTTAGTCCTGTCTTCAGAGCAGGGTACTGGATTAGATGACCTATCAAGGTCCCTTACAGTCCTACACTTCTATGATCTATTTATTACTGAAAGAGAATACAGAAGCAGCTCTCCTCCTGCAGCTAGTGCTTGCACAAACCCTTGGTAAAAACACTTGCATGCTCTCCCCACACCAGAAATTTTTTTAATTCAGCTTCCACTTAGTGTTACTTCCCTAGGAAGGGTAGGGGTCTTCCCATCTGGGAAGCAGCCACACTCTTCATAAAATCATAGAAGATTAGGGTTGGAAGGAGTTTCAGGAGATGGTTTTGTCCAACCCCCTGCTAAAAGCAGGACCAACCCCAATTAAATCACGCCAGCCAGGGCTTTGTCAAGCTGAGCCCTAAAAACCTCTAAGGACGACGATTACACCACATCCCTAGGTAGTCCATTCCACTGCTTCACCACCCTCTTAATGGAAAAGCTTTTCCTGACATCCTGCCTAGACCTCCCACACTGCAACTTGAAACTACTGCTACTTATTCTGTTGTCTGCCACCACTGAGAACAACCTAGTTCCATCCTCCCTGGAACCTCCTTCAAGTAGTTGAAGGTTGCTATGAAATCCCCCCTCACTCCTCTCGTCTGCAGACTAAACAAGCCCAGCTCCCTCACCCTCTCCTCATAAGTCATGTACCCCAGCCCCCTAATCATTTTTGTTGCCGTCCACTGGACAATCCCCAATTTGTCCACACCCTTCCTGTGGTGGGGAGGCCAAAACTGGATACAGTACTCCAGCTATGGCCTTCCCAGTGCTGAATAGAGGGAAATAATCACTGCCTTCAATCTACTAGCAGTGCTCTTACAAATGCAACCCAACATATTGTTAGCCTTCTTGGAAACAGGGGCACACTATTGACTCATAACCAGTTACTTTGTCCACAATAGCCCCCAGGTCCTTTCCTGCAGAACTGCAGCTTAGCCAGTCGATCCCCATCTGTAGCAATGCATGAGATTCTTCCATCCTCAGTGCAGGACTCTACACTTGTCCTTCCTGAAGCTCATCAGACTTCTTTTGGCCCAATCCTCCAATTTGTCTAGGTCAATCTGTATCCTATCCCCACCTTCGTGTGTATCTACCACAGATTCATGTCATTTGCAAATTTGCTGAGGTTGCAACCTACCCTATCATCCAAATCATTAGTGAAGATGTTGAACAAAACCAGCCCCAGCACCGACACCTAGGGCACTCCACTTAATACCAGCTGCCAACTAGACATTGACCTGTTGATCACTACCCATTGAATCCAACAACCTAGCCAGCTCTCTAGCTAACTTACAATCCACTCATACAACCCATACTTCTTTCACTTGCTTTAACTTTAATACTGTGGGAGACCATATGAAAAGCTTTTAAGGGCTGTTTGTGGATGTGCCACACACAGACCCCAAGTCAGCATAGTAAATCAATTATTATATTATTCATTTTCACATGCTACTGGCTTGCTAGTATCTGGACAGCGTTTGAAGTGCCAATGTCCTCTGCAAAAGACTGTTGCTGGAGTAACTCAGGCAGAATTAGAAGCCAAAATTTTAGATAATCTTGTGATGTAGCCTGTTCTTCAAGACTATTCAGGCTAATTTTGCAAACCCAATAAATTCAGATACAATTTGGAAAACCATCTGAAATGCTGAATGCCTACTAGACTGCCAAGCCATCTGAGATTCAGCCCTTACCAAAGTATCATATAATACTGCATAAAAAGAAAATGTACATACAATATATTTCTCATGCCATATTTTAAATATATATATATATTAAATATATATTACTAAATACCACATTCTAATTCAAAACTCTTTGGAGCTTGGCAAAATCTGAAACTTAAACGTTAAAAAGTTTTTGTCCATCCACAGATAGAACATTAAACATGGCTTTATGGATCAGCACAGTATTTTTAATGTTGATCCAAGCTGGCAATTTGTATGCCAGATTTCAACATGGTACTAGTTAAAACAGCTGGGATCATTTACAATATCTTGCAAATCAGTTTGCTTGCTTGTTTAGTGTTACTGTACAAGTGAAATTTTTACATTTTAATATAGTGTATGATACACTGATATTTCTGCAGTGCAGAGATGAGCTTGGTACAGAACAGATTCCTCTAAATATGGAAGGAAGATATGAATTAAGCATCCTCACCTTGAATTTCCCAAATGTGTTGTTTTTACTCCATCACTGAAGTGTGAGCTGGTACTAATAGCAAAGTAACTGAAAAAGGCATGAACAAGATTAGCATGTCTGCGCCATGTGATGGCATCTCAACAACAAACTGCTTTGTCCTTAGCAAAATGAAAAAAGAGTTTGATACAGCAGGTGGAGTTTTTTTTATAAACTGCAGTGTACAGTTTTTTTTTGAAATTTCAAAGTTCAAAAAAGCAGAAAAAGATGAGAAAATACTCATATTTTTTAAATAAAAAGACAGCTCTAGTATTTGACATTTAAGGACCTCTATAGGGCTCAAGCTACAGTAGAATGTCAGACTAAGAAACTGTGCTTACAGCCCATACAGGATTTTCCTATCCCACACATGTTACAATTCTGGACCACCTCTATTTTTCCAATAGAATATTTTTCCACTGGAAAATGCTGGTTTGTCAAAGTCAAACTTTCTGCAGGAACATATCTATGTTGACAAAAATTCATATAGAAAAAGTGTTACTTGGCATTTTCATACTGGAACATTACAATTTGTTTCATAATGATTTTGTTTTGAGTTTATTTTAAAAATGTGTTATAATTTATAAGAGTTGAAATTGGAGTGAAACATTTTGATTTTATCAAAATGGAATCTTTTTGATTGATCCCAAAATTATTTTTCCTAAAAAAATTATTTCACAGGAAGTTTCTAAATGTTTTGATTTTGTTCCAGTTCAGAACAAACAAAATTTTGAAAGGTCAGTATTTCCCATGTAATAGAAACTCCAAGTTTTGATCGGCCCTAGTAACAGTCATGGGCATTATAGAAACTTATACAGAAGTTCAGATAAAATAGATGAGGCCTATGGATTAAGTTGATAGATCAGACAAAATAGCTAGTCCCGCTGTGAAAAGGCATTTCCAACCACACTCTATGGCTATGTCTACACTAGAAAAGTTGTCGACTTTTAAGTCAACTTTAATAAGGTCGACTTTAAGTCGACTTAAAATCAACCTTATTAAAGTCAACTTAACAAGTGGCAACACTTTAAGTCAATTTAGTCCACTCTGTTAAGTCGACCTAACTGCCCTTAGGAAATTCTTAAGTCCACTTAATGAAACCCTAGTGTGGACATGGCTTTCTTTAAGTCGACTTAAGCCTCCTTAAGTTAACTTAAATTGCCAGTGTAGACATAGCCTATGTTACTGCAGCTGCTGTGCCATCTGTAAAGTAATGTGCTGCTCCGGTGTCAGCCAGGACTTAGACCTACTTCTGAATTTGACCCAGAGACTTGCTCAAAATTTGTTCCAGCCCTTATCCAGAGAGGGCCAGCCCAGCACAAACCCATCAATTAGCTTCTACAAGTAAGCATTAGTAAAGCATAGGCCTTGCATTGGCAAGGTGGAGAAATTACACCTACTGTGCTATATGGAATATGGGTGAAGCAGGATGATTTTTTCTGTGTACGCCTGCAGAATCACTCCTGAAAACATCCGACAAAGGCAGAACAGGCCAAGATTCTCCCGTGCTGTGTGGTAGCCTGTGAAGCGAGAAAGAAAAGCTGCTGCTGTTTAGGGACCCTGTGAACTCTCAAGCATGTCGTAACATTTAAATTCTAATCACCAGCATAATTCTTGCAATAAGAACACCCTAAGTTTTCTACCGAGGACAGTTTCAAGGCCAGATCCTCAGTTGTTACAAATCAACATGCCTCCATTGACTTCAGTGAGTGATGCAGATTTCCACCACTGAGAATGTCATTCCACAGTGTGTAGATTGCAAGACCAGAGGCATAGAATTGTCAATTATCTATAAAAATCACCGTGCCCCCCATTTTCCTCTGTAACAAAGGTTCACTGGATAATACAAAGCTTTTTCTTTAGTAACCAAGTACATTTTTATGTCAATTAAGATGTTCACATGAGGAATTCCATTAAAAGGTACAAAATCAGCTCAACAATATGTGAAAGCACTGTCATTTTCGTATTCACTACAGCAGCTTGCACTTTTAGTACAGACATTAGCATGGAAGGATCATACAAATTCACATCACCACTTTGCTTAATGAGATTCAATGGCAAATGTTATTACATAGCACTGCCAGCAAAGTTAGCCTGAGCACCTTTAAGCAACATTGAAAATTGAAAGTACTACTTCTAGTAGCTTAGACAGTCCTTGAAGCGCCACCAGTTTTTAATTTTCAAGGCCAGATCTTCAGTAGGTGTAAACTGATGTAGCTCCATTGGCATCAATGGAAGTAGGCTGATTTGGACCAGCTGAAAATCTTGCCCTCTTTCTACTGAAAGAAAGTGGTATCAGAAAAATCTAAGCTTTAGATTTAGCTTTTTTTAAATTTCTTTTTCAAACAAAAGTTAAAGGTTGAGGAATTTGTGGCTCCTTGGGACAAGTTCATTTGCTGCTATAAAGCAGTCAGTCTGCCTAGTAGCTAATCCGCTGAGACTAATACTGTTGTAAATAATAATGATAACAGTCAAAATGTATCTTCACAACCGATATCACTGGGCAATTTCCTACCTCGCCCTGCAGCGGTGACTAGCAGAAAGTTTCAGGAGTTTCTGCTCACCCTCATCCACCTGTCAGTATACACATAAAGCAACCAGGGAGATACGTTATCTAAAAACCTCCTTAGTACTACTAATCAGGGGGCTTCTAAACATGCTTTTTGATGGTCAAGCAACCCACCCTGGAGATGATCTCAACAGTAAGGACCTCTGCAGAGCACCATCCAAAGACTCCTCTGAGTCATCCTATCTGGTACAGGCAGCATGAATGAGATGTTCTCAAATTGGTCATGATGTCCCTATTCCTTCCCTCTGCACCACAGCGTGGCTTAGGGATGGCAGCCTTTGAACACAGAGAATGAATTATCCTCTCTTCCCTCTAGTGTTCCCATTACTGAAGTTCATTGGCATTGTTCATTGGCAGGATCATTGTAGCACCCCTGTCCCTGCTCCACTTGTTTTTTTTCTCTAGTGCTGTCAATCTTGGAATTTTCACAAGATTCACAATGTCCAAACCCCCTGCATCTGTATATGCCTAGAACTTGGGGGTTCAACTCCACCTCCAGATGTTAAAGCTGGGTCTCCTCTCTTCGCACAACAAGGAGGCACTATGAATGTAACCGCTGCATTCAGCTCCTGTAAAGGCACTATTGCTAATTGACCTAATCCTGAGAAATGCTGAACAGCTGCGACTCCCATTGAAGTTAATAGGATATGCAGCTGCACAGCATCTTTCAAAAGTGGGCTGATAATAACAACATGCACAGAAACAGAAGATGAGAACTGCTAGAAAGTCCCCTTTTCTGGCTTCACAGTCACACATAGTGGTAACCAGTATTTTATATACGCTATCCCATGAAAGAGTTAAATAATTTTCATCTCCCTATAAAATCCTCAGTTTAGTTACTAAATAAATAACAGCACTACAAGCACCATCTTCTATTCAAATAAATTCAATAAATCATTTGTGACCCCGTCCAGCACTAAAATAGACAGTTGAGAGAAAATTATTGCACTCATTTATGTAGATCTGAGGGGTTATTATTACTGAGATTATGATAATCCTCATGTTATGTTTAGTTAATTACTGGTGCTTTGAACAATTACAACCCATAAACATTCCAAATAACTAGTTAGCAGAACATCACATTGTTTATAGCTGCTTTAATATAGAGTCCAATTAAGAGTCCATATAACAAAGTTAGCTTGCAATGTACTATTGGATCCCATTCCCTGGTAGCACATTAAACAGCAATCCTCCAACACAAATGCAGTGTCAGCAATAGACTTCCTGGCATGTGAATATTAATCATATGTTAACACATGGGGTGGAGGAGGAGGGGAAACAAGACAGTGGCAATGTTTGAAAGGCACCAGTATCCTTATGGAGACCTATACCCAAGTATGGGTGAATGATCTCAGGGTCTGCTGTATTGTGGTCTGCCATTTAAAGAGAGAGAGATATTACAATAGATTCAAGATCTCCATTGCTACTTTGTGAGAGAAGCAGCTAGAGCTTGCAAAAATCTTTCAACAAAATCCTGACAGTCAAACATAAGCTATCAATTTGGAAATCTAGCTGTCACAAAACAAACCAGGAGATATGACGAGAGAGAAGCAGGCACCCTGTACACATCTTAGCAGCTGAAAACCCATTTAAAAATTTTTGAAAGTACTCAAACTCTCCAGGCATTGTGGAAGAGTCAGCGTAGAGTAATAGGTACAGCTGAATAAAACAAGAAAAGGCAACAATGGAAACAAATCAAAATCCTTTAATAGATATGCTTATGGATGTGTTCTAAACACATGCATGTAAGCAGCACTAAAATAATGAGTAAGTGCAGCTCAGAAAAGCAACTGTGCATAAATGACACCTTCTCACTCAACAGATCCTCTCTCTGGATGTGTTTAGATTCATATCTGTAGTACGTATATGGTCCTTATCACCATAGTACAGGGTTGGCAATCTTTGCCGACCCCTGTGCCAGGCCCTCCTCCCCGATCCTTAGCCAGTGGCGGCGGAAGTGATGGCAACTGCCTGGAGTGGGGGTGGGGAGGGGGAGTGCTTCCCAGACATGCCATTGAAAGGAACCACTCACGGAAAGAAGCCACCTGGAGCTTACATGGGGACAGGGGTCTCCAGGAACATTGTGTAAAGAAGCTGCTTGGAGTAGCTCCTCTAGGGGGCCCCAGGCATGCCGTGGAAAGAAGCTGCCTGAAATGGCTCCTATTGGTGGCTACATGCTGTGAAGAAGAGCTGCTCTGAGGGCTTCTTTTCTCAGCATGCCTGGGGCATGGGCATGGCGGGGACCCACCATACCCAAGCCACCCCTGAGAGAAGCTGCCCAGAGTGGCTTTCGGTGGCAGGAGCAGCAATTTCTGTGGCACCACAAAGGGTGCTGTGTGCCACTCCAAATGGGCTCGCATGCCACTATCGATACACATGCCAGGAGTTGCCTACCCTGGGGACAGTATCTGAGCACCTGATCTTTGAGGTATTTATGGTTACATAAGGAAGGAAAGTACTATCTTCCCCATTTTATACATGGAGGACTGATGCACAAAGAGCATAAATGACTTGTCCAATGTCAAACACGCCGTCTGTGAGGAGGGAATTGAACCCAAGTCCTATTAAGGCCCCAAACCAATATACCATCCTTTCTCTCCTCAAGTTCTGTCCACTAGTAAGATGAGACAAGAGTATTTAAATATAAGGCAATAAGAACTTTGAGGTGAAGTGACAATGAACTGCTCTAAAATATCATGCTGATGCAAAATCCATACAGTGGGACCTCAGTTATGAACACCTTGGGAACGGTGGTTGTTCATAACTCTGAACAAAACGTTATGGGTGTTCTTCCAAAAATTTACAGCTGAACATTAACTTAATACAGTTTTGAAACACTATATGCAGAAGAAAAATGCTTCATTCCCTTTGGAGTTTTTGGTTTGGTTTTTTGTTTGTTTTTTAGTAATTTATGTTTAAACAAAGTACTGTGCTGTATTTGGTTTGGGCGGGTTTTTTGGGCTCTCTCTCTCTGAGGCCATGCAAGGATTAAGGGGCCTCAGGGCCCCAGCCTGCCCCAGCAGCCCCCCCCTCAAGCCTTCCCCCCCACCTGGGACCCCAGTCCCCACCATTGTGGGATCCCCTGCCTGGGCCAGCATGTGGGGGGGCAGAGGCTGCTCCCACCCCACTCCGCCCCTGGGCCAGCTGGTCTGCTCCCAGGGCCAGGGCAGGCCAGCCCTGTTCGCTCCATTCTGGGAGCAAGACCAAGGCCGGCTGGCATGCAGTGTGGCTCTGGCGCAGCCTCCCAGGGCTGTGGCCCTGGAGGGGCACACTGGAGACCATACTGAGCACCAGCCAGCCCCGACCCAGCTCCGACCCAGAATGGAGTGGACTGAACAGAGCTGGCCTGTCCCACCCTCAGGGGTGGACCAGCTGACCCAGGGGGTGGGGTGGGAGCAACTCCAGCCCAGGACCGCACCCCACCCCAACGCCAGCAGAGCAGGGGCTCTCGACCACCTGGTGCTGTGGGGGCTTAGGGAAGTGAAGGCGGGCGGCCATATACGGCACGGGCCGTATGGGCTGCACCCTGAGGCCCCCCTTCAGCCCAGAGCCTGGGGCTCCAGCCTCTATCACCCCTGCATTAATCCGGCCTTGCCTGAGGCTGCCTGATTCTTTTGTTATTATCAAAACATTCAGCTAACAACACTCACTTCTTGCAACGTCATAGCAGCAACAGATGGCACCAGGCCAGCAGAACACACAGACCTTATAAGATGCAGAAAGAAAACCAGAACGTGCTTTTCAAAGGCATCTGGTGAGGTTCTATTCCTGTCAAGAGAGCGCTAATCAAATGCACATCAGGTTAAAAAATGCCACTATTTATGGACAGAGCCTGAAAATGCAGAGAAAAAAATCTCAACTAGAGAGGGTAGCAAATCAAACAATTCCCCTGCTCAGCTTGTTATGAATCAAGTAACAGGGTAGCTAACATGAGAAATTCCAAAGGGGTAGCCGTGCTAGTCTCGGTCAGCAAGGACTCCTTGTTTGTTTTGCTAACATGAGAAAGAGATTGATAAGCTGAGATGGGCAAAATGGTTTGGAGAAAATAAGAACTGAAATAAAATTGTACTCCTTGCTGAATTCTTACCATTTGGCAGCAGTGGGTGGATGGGGAGATGGCTGCTGACAGAGACTGGTGGCCCTTCAGGGTTGTAATAATGATATCTGTGGCCCTTGAGTCAAAAAGACTGGGAACTACTGCTTTAAGGTGCATCTACACAGGCAACTTAGGTCGACTTAAGGAGGCTTAAGTCGACCTAAACAAAGCCACATCCACTATGGGCTTTTATTAAGTCGACGTAAGCATTTCCTTAAGTCGACTTAAGGAAAGCTTAAGTCGACTTAATAACACCTGGTTTTAGGTCGACTTAAGCCTTAAGTCGACTCCTTAAATCGACTTAAAGCCAGTGTGGATGGGGATTAGCGCCTAAATCGACATTAAGTCAACTTAAAGCATTAAGTCAACTTAAGAAGGTCGACCAGGGGCTAGGTCTACACTAGAAAAGTTAAGTCGACTTTGTTAAGTCGACTTAAAGTCAACCTTATTAAGTCAACTTAACAAAGTCGACTTAACTTTTCTAGTGTAGATATAGCCTTAAAGAGCTGGCAGAGTATAAAGACTGCTGCAATAAAACAAAAGAGCATTAACCCCAGATGCAGATTTGACACCATTGTCTTAGGGTTATATAGGGATTTTTGTTTCTTTTCTTATTACAACAGGTGATTTTGCCTTCCTTTTACCTCACCTCCAATATGTTGTTCTCCACTGCTTGAATGTAAACAACTGCATTGATTTGCTATGGCAGTCTGACCTGATCCTATGACTTACACTTCCCTGCATTTATTTTCCTCCCATTCTGTAAGTTCCCCATCGTCAAGCGTCTGACTAAGTGGGATTTTCTCCCACGACAGCTCATGTGATAAATAAATTTGTTAGTCTTTAAGGGTACGTCTACACTGGAGCCTTAGGTCAACTTAAGGATGGTTAAGTCCACCTAAAGAACCCTGCGTCCACATTGGGCACTTATTAAGTCGACTTAAGTATTTCCTTAAGTCGACTTAATAACACCATCTCTGAAGGTCAACTTAATGCTTAAATCAACCTTATTAAATCAACTTAAGCCAGTGTAGACAGGGAATAGCCCTTAAGTCGACCTAATTGGCCTCCAATATTAATTTGATAATTAATTAATTTACTAATTAATTAATTGGTAATTTACTATGTGTTGGGCTGAAGAGAAGAAAAAGAGCTGCAGCCATCCGGCTGGGGAGAGCTGTGGCCCGAGCAATCGGGCTGGGGAGAAGGGGAAAGCTGTGGCTGGGGAGGCCAGCTGTGGCTTTCCCCTTTTCCCCAGCCCGATCTCCCCGGCCACGGCTTTCACCTTCTCCCCAGTCCAATCTCCCCGGCCGCAGCTCTCGCCTTCTCCTCAGCCCGATCTCCGCCACTGTGGCTTTTCCCTTCTCCCCAGTATGATCGCCCTGGCCGCAGCTCTCCCCAGCCCGATGGCCACAGCTCTTTTTCATCTCTCCAGCCTGACCCATAGTAAATTAATAAAACTACAATATTTCATTTTAACATTTTTATTAAAGTTCAAACAAAAAGACAACATTTATGCATTTCTTTTGACTTAAGGTACTTAGGCTTGCTGATGCTTCCAGCGCCAAAAATCTGTTGCCCATGAGGCACCATGCCTCACAAGTTGCCGCTCAACAAGTACGATATCTTGCTCAGCTGCATCATCAGCTTAGAGGAAACACTGGCCTCCTCCCAGAGTTCCTGGCCACTCCTCCGTCGACCTAGAACCTGCCAGTGTGGACGCAGGCAGTCAACTGGAGTTTTCAGTGTGGACTCTCTAAGTCCACTTCACAAGGTCAACTTTAAGTCGACTTAAAGTTGACCTTGTTAAGTCGACTTAACAGAGCCTCCAATGTAGACATATCCTAAAAGTGTCACCAGACTCCTTGTTTGTTTTGCTGAACTAGACTAACAAGGCTACTGCTCTGGAACCCATATCTGTGTGTGTGAGTACCGTGATTTACTCCCTCAAGATATTACAGGAAGTGTAAATCTTGGTGAGAGCATGACTTTTTTCCTTTTCAAGTATTGTATTTACAAATTAAAAAGAAGGTGCAATGAGTATATGACACTTTTGAAATTTGTGTTTATTTTACTTTTTAAAAATCAATGTGCATAACATTTTGGAGACACGGAAAGGTAATAATGCTTTAACTCAAGGCAGCTGGCTGCTGGAAATCAGATCATTAATAATGAATTAACAACATATGATCAGTTGACATTCTAGGGTTCATTATTTTAAACATGGAAATGAAGTCTACGTTCTCAGTTCATTAAGTAAATGGGATGCTTCAAAGATTTTTTTATATCTATCAGATTGGTTTAAGTGGAGAAATTACACCCATGTTAGTTATTTTGGGTTAAATCCTAGCCTACCACATACAAAAAGGTCTTTTTTCCCCAATCACAAACAGAATTGTGGTTAACAACACAGGGTTGAAAAATATGACTATACTACTGATTTCTGAGGAAAGAACTTTGCTAAATTGTGGGGCTTCCTATGTTTCTTCTTTGATCAGAAAAAAAGTTAAGTGATTTTGAAATGTTTGTTTTCAGTTAATAGTATTCTTGGCATGTACAGTAATAAAATCTAAATGAGAAAGAGTCTGATACAGTGAGAAAGGACCGAGTCCAGAAACATGATACATAGGCTGGTAAAAAATATGAAATCTCTGAAAATATAAACCACTATTAATCAGAGGTAAGTCTGAGTGGTGAAGTTTGAATCTAGAGCCACAATTTCATAAACTTTGGGGCTGTTTGAATCTGGGGTTTTGGTCTGATCTTATCTTCTAAAACTAATGTTGCTTAGAAATATTAAGGTTTATATAATTTTACAATTTCCTCTCTCCTTTATTTTCCATATGAAGAGGTTGATCCTTCTCCCACAGAACTCAAAGGGAATGTCAACATTGATTTCAGTGGGAATAGACACAGACCCTGTACTATGTGTGTTTTTATTGAAGGCAGAAAATTGATTTAGTTTCTTGTTAATAATATAACTTTCCCTCTCAGCAACTACCTTCAACATACTGTTTACTATATGTGGAATATATAAATAACACAAATAACAATGGGTGCGTCTCCACTTGAAAATTAAGTCAACTTAAGCTTGCTTAAGTCGACTTAATTTACCCCATGTCTACACTACAGTTTCCTTAAGTCGACTTAAGGAGCTGCTTAAGTCAACTTAAGGAAATTCAAAGTCGACTTTATAACACCTCGTATAAAGTCGACTTTGAGGCTTAAGTCGACTATTTAAGTCGACTTAAGCTAGTGTAGATGTGGGGTAGCCCTAACTCGACTTAGTCGACTTAGGTCATGGGTCCCTTCTCGCCGGGACCACTCAGGTCCCGGCAAGAAGGGACCGCGGGGCTCGCTTCGTTCTCCCCAGGACCCGAGCTCCTGCTGCTCAGCAGCTGGAGCGTGGACCCTGGGAGAAGGAAGCCCCACCCTCCCTCCTAGCCGGGACCCTGCGGTCCCGACAAGGAGGGAGAGCTGGAGACCCACGCTCCAGCTGCCAGCTGCT
>ML685768.1:13041127-13077157 GCA_007922175.1 Pelusios castaneus
AGAGTCCAGTGTAGACTCTCTAAGTCGAGTTAGTAAGGCCCCCTTTAAGTTGACTTAGGAGTCCAGTGTGGACTCTCTAAGTCGACTTAATAAGGTCGACTTAAAGTCGACTTATTAAAGTCGACTTTTTTAAGTCGACCTAAATTCCCAAGTGTAGACATAGCCAATGCGAGTAAATAAATATAGTACTTAGAGACCTTGATGCATCACAGTATATGTCATACAGTACTTGGTCTCTTTCTAAAATCATAAGATTATATAACAGGCTGAGGAGACACTACCTCGTCCATGATGAACAAAGGGTTAACTCCAGGAAACCATCCTCCTGTACAAGTTCCAAAGGGCTAGCCATGTTAGCCTAGTTCAGCAAAACAAACAAGGAGTCCTGTGACACTTTTAAAGACTAACAAATGTATTTATTGCATGAGCTTTCATGGGAGAAAAACTCCATCAAGGGCTCATTCACCTGCTCATCCACCAATGTGATTTATGCCATCATGTGCCGGAAATGCCCCTCTGCCTTATATATTGGACAAACAGGACAGTCTCTGTGCAAAAGAATAAATGGGCACAAGTCTGACATCAGAAATCACAGCATTCAAAAACCAATAGGGGAACACTTCAATCTCCCTGCTCACTACATTGATGATTTGTTTTCAGTTAGGGGAGTGATTTTTTTAGTGATCGAGTTTAACTGTACAAACCCTAGGGTTGCCACAGTTAAAATAGTATAGTTCTTCTTCCCATATAGGAATAAGGAACCTTTGTATTGAAATACCTGCTCCTACTGCTTTAACTTAACTGCTTATAGCTTTCTATCATGTAAAGACCCATTTCTGTTCATCTTAAATCTATTAATATTGCAGGGTAAAATTCTGTCCTTTGTTGCACATTGTCCCAAAAATATCAACACATACACAGACAAGAATAGAATTTTGCATCCAGTTTCTCTTGTTAAGTTGAGTCATTCTCTCAAACATACAGGTTAAGTGCAATTTACCACATGGCATGAATAAGCACACAAATAACACCAACCCCTGGCTATGTCTACACTTGTGTATTTAAATCGACTTAGTGTGTCTCCACTTAAAAATAAAGTCGACTTAAAGGGGAACTTACAAAGTCGACCTAGAGCGTCCACACTGGATGCTCTAGGTCGACTTTGTGGGGCTAGGGGGACCTAGGGCAGGTCCACGGGGGCAGGGGGGACACCCCTTGCCCAATGCCAGGGGGCTCAGCCTTTGCCCCATTGTACCTAGGTACAATGGGGCAAAGGGGGACAGGGACCCTGTCAGGGCATAGGGGCAGGGTGGGCAGGGCTCTGCCCTGCCCTGTGGTGGGGGCATGCCAGGCTCCCTCTGTGCACCCCCCCCGGAAGGGAGAGCATTGGGGCAGCCCTGGGGTCAGGAGAACCTATCTCTTTAAGAGACCATGTGGCTAGGTGGGAACCAGAGAAGCTGAAGTACAGTAAAGGGGGCTATTTCTATTTTGGTAGGCTTCGTGATAACTGGTGTGGGGAATCAGGAGCCTGGTGGTGGCTGATAGGGAGCCTGGTTTAAGTACCACCCATCAGCATTTGGGGAGTTTGGCTCCCACTGTTGCAGCTTGCCCTGGTTTTTGCATTTTCGGGAGTTATCCCAGGAGGCCCCAGTCACACCTTATTTATAAAATAAGAATATCTGATTGTAGCAAAGAGGCATGGCCTCCCTTGACTGACAGCAAGGGAGGACCAGATGCCCCCTGGTGGGTGGAATCAAGAAAGCTACGCCCACCTTACCAGAAGCAGAGGGCTGGGAGAGAGATGGGAAGTACAAATGATGGGCCCTGCAGCTCAGTTGGGAAGAAGCTGCTGAGGAGAACAGATTGATCCTGCCAGCTCCTAGGGTACATCTACACTGGAGCCTTAAGTCAACTTAAGGACGGTTAAGTTGACCTACAGACCGCTGTGTCCACATTGGGCACTTATTAAGTAGACTTAAGCGCTTCCTTAAGTCAACTTAATAACACCACCTCTGAAGATCAACTTGTTGCTTAAGTCGACTTTAATAAGTTGACTTAAGCCAGTATAGACAGGGAATGCCCTTAAGTCGACCTAATTGGTCTCCAGGCCCCTGTGCAATGTGGGACAACTACCCACAATGCACCACTCCTCCATCGACCTAGCACCTGCCAGTGTGGACGCTGGCAGTCAACTGGAGTTTTCACTTTGGACTCTTTAAGTCGACTTAACAAGGTCGATTTTAAGTTGACTTAAAGTCAACCTTGTTAAGTCGACTTAACAGAGCCTCCAGTGTAGACGTACCCCTAGAGCCGGAGGTGCTGCTATGGCTGCCACCTGAGGATTGACCTGAGCTGTCAACGAACTGTGAGCCACAGGGGCTGCTGGGATTATGGAGATTGACAGAGAGGGAGGTTCCCTGCATGCCTACACTAATATAAACCCTTTAAGAAAAAAGTCTTTAAAAAAGTTCATACAGTGGGATTCAACCACAATAGCTGAGTGAGGAGCCCCTTTGAAAATGGATTATAATGGGAAGAGCTCCAAACCTTTAAATTCAGTCTGCTAATGAGTGAGTGCTGCTATAAAGACAACAGATCCTAATAACAATTTTTTGTGAAGTGGTTCCCAGGTTCAGAGCCATACAGTAAAGTGTTGCTTTCCAAACCATCACTGAACAAAGTGGTTTGGAAGAGGCCACAGTTTATATAACTACACTTCAGCAAACACTTTCCTTAATCATTATGTGGCCTACCGAGGCATGCTTCCACAAGAAGCACAGCTCATACCACACTTAGACATACAGGGCTTCAATCTCCAGTTCACTGATTCACATCTCCTGGACTCAGCACAAGTTACGCCTTTGTCTGTGGAGCTCTAATTTACACCACTGGTGTAAACACCCCTCAGGACCTGTGCTCTACCACATCCCCTTTCTTGCCTACTCCATCCCACCTCCCAGAATGCTCCTGCTACTGCTCCTCCCTGTGCTTACAATGGGAGAAGATGGCAGAGATGACTCTGCTAGATTTCTGCCGTTAGAGTGTTCCTATGCATAGAGGGAATTCTCCATTCTCCATCTCTGGCCCCTTTGCATCATGGAATCTATATCACAATATTCCTTTCAGTGGTAGTATATACTGAAGAGGAACAAAAGGTTAAAGCAACCAGAGCCGTCCTTGGGGGTGGGGCGAGCAGGGTGATCACCCCAAGCCTTGCAGTTACGCGGGCCCCGCTTCCGCCCCACTTTCTTCGGCAGCAAGCCAAAAGCAGTGGGACAGGACAGGAGGGCAAAGCCCAGCCTCTAGGTCGGCCCTCCCCACCCCCAGAGCGGAGCAGCCAGCCCAGGGAAGGGGTGGATGCTTGGGGCTCGGCCTCTCTGAGCCAATGCACCCACTCCCCAAACCCCCACAAGCCAGTTGGCCCTGTGCCCGCCTTCCACCCTCCCCCCAGGAACGGCCCTGAAAGCAACACATCTCCAGCTGTATCCAGGGGCTCCCACTCAACTCAACACTTTGAGCTCTCCTTATACCTGACTGCGACAATCAACTGGGGTTCACGGAATTGTGTTACTCTGTTACACCACCTCACCTCAGAAAGTGAGAGTTTTGCTATTGCTAAGATGCCTGAGAACTCCCAGCTTGTCCATCTAGCCAGCAAATTCTTCAGGATTCTGCCAATCCAAATCTTGCCTGGCAGGTAACAAACCATGAATCTCAACTCATGGGTTTCCTAGCAGGGTCTCCCTGCAGTGTCCAGCCCCACTCTAAAACACTCACAGAAGTTAAGTTTGGTACTCTTTAAAGAAACAATACAATGCAGTCTGTTAGCATAACTGGGGTGAGCACACTCTTCTCTTCAATGAGCAAACTGAATTGGTTTGCAGTAAAAGTCAAACAAGTCTATTTAACAAAAGGACATGGGATTAAGTGAAACCAAGCATAAAATAAAACATTTCAAGTTAACTTCTGAGACTAAAACTTAGTAAAGTAGTGTCTCTTTTTCAAGGAAGTAACTCACCGTTTTTCCCCAG
Organism: Pelusios castaneus; assembly: GCA_007922175.1. Lineage (NCBI taxonomy): Eukaryota > Metazoa > Chordata > Testudines > Pelomedusidae > Pelusios > Pelusios castaneus. Next base: position 13,045,159 of record ML685768.1, read on the forward strand.
CATGGATGACCAGACTTTTGGCCCAGGACCTTTCATAAATCTCAAAGGCTATGTCTACACTAGAAAAAGTTAGGTCGACTTTGTTAAGTTGACTTAATAAGGTCGACTTTAAGTGGACTTAAAATCGACCTTATTAAGTCGACTTAAAGTGGTTACCCTGAACATGGACTTAGTAAGTCGACCTAACTGCCCTTAAGTCGACTTAATAAAGTCAACTTAAGGGTTAATCCATGTCCACACTGTGCTTAAGTCGACTTAAGGGTTAGGTCAACCTAACCAGCAGTTCTTACTAAGTCAACTTAAGCTTTCATTAAGTCGACTTAAGGAATTTCTTAAGTCAATTTAATGAAAGCCCAGTGTGGACAGGGAGTAATTTAGGTCGACTTAAGGCTACTTAAGTCAACCTAAATTGCCAGTGTAGACATACCCAAAGTTTCTTTGTCTCTTTACAGGAAGGATAACTGCCTAGCAACTGAAGCATCATCAGGAAACTTCCAGTCGCATGACTGGAAGCAGGACAGGACAGGCCTACCCTGGGGATGGGCTACAGCCCTGATACCAGGGGTTAGGTCTGCTTAACTACGTCACTCCAGGATGTTAATTTTTCATACTCCAAGCAACGTAGCTAGATCAGCTTAACTGTTGAACTTAAACTTGGCCTTAGTCAAGATATTTTCACTGTAAAAGGCATTAAAAACACTCCTGTCTGATATAATATTTGGACCAACACAAGAACCTTTTATGTTCATTCTCCAAAGGTTGACGGTTCAGATAAAATGGAACCAAGCTCAGAAGAGATCCAGGTTTTGCAGCACCAAAACCTGGCTTCTTCAGCCCACTTCTAGTTTGAGTCCTATACTTCTCTACTGTACACAACATACATTTAACACTCTTCTTACTGTGGTGCCTACAAAAAAAAATGACAACAGTTATCCTGTTAATGTGCAGGGACCATTGTCCCTCATGGGCTATGTCTACATTTGGCCAAATAAGTCAACTTTGCTAAGTCGATATAACAAAGTCGACTTTAAGTCAACTTTGTTAAGTCAACTTAGCATGTCAACACTATAAAATTAGGTCGACTTAAAGTAGACCTTGCCAAATCGACTTAGAGCGTCCACACTGGATGCCTAAGTCGACTTCTAGGGGCTAGGTGGACCTGGGAGTGGTCCATGGTGGGAGGGGGGCACCCATTTTAAAGTGACAGGGGGCTCAGCATTTGCCCCATTGTATCAGGGTACAACGGGGGCTGAGCAGGACAGGGACAGGGGCAGGGTATAGGAGTGGGGTTGGTAGGGCTGTGTCCTGCCCTGTGGGTGGGCATGCCAGGCTTTGGCTGTGCCAGCCACCCTGGCAGGGAGATCAGTGGGGGAGCCCTAAAGGCCCTTTAAGTCAGCTTAAAGTCGATTTAGGGCTAATCCGTGTCTACACTGGCTAAGTCAAGTTAATAAAGTTGACTTAGCCAGTAAAGTCGACTTTAAACTAGGTTTTATAAAGTCAACTTAAAATTTCCTTAAGTCGACTTAAGGAGCAGCTTAAATCACTTAAGGAAATTGTAGTGTAGATGTAGAGTAAATTAAGTCAACTTAATTTACAAGTGTAGATGCACCCATGCTGACTAATATTGTCTAGTGTTCCTAGGGTGCTACATAATATAAATATTAACATCTACAATAGTGTTTCTGATCTGGTATTCCGCAGAACACCAATGCTCCGCAGATGTAGTGAAGGTGTTCTGCAACCTACCCCAACCCTTCCCTGTTGGTAAGGGGAGCTGAGGGGGTAGGAGCAATGCATGCCTGGGAGATTTAAAATGCCCCAGTTGCAGCAAAGCTTCCAGGAGCACTTTGGCATTAAAACTTGAGTAATATCATTTTCAGTTTAAAGTTGTGTGCATAATCATTATGTATTTATTTTTTAGAAATAAATGCATGTTATATTCATAAAATTGTATTTATTCGGTTTCCTGAATCTTTTTCGCAGGAATGCGTAGTACGCAGATATTTCAAACATTACAGCCACTATATGCTGGCTTTTTTGAGAAAGTTTTCATCAGGTGTTACACATAAAGTAATTAATACCTTAGGTATTCCCCGTTCAACTAAAGGTTGAGAAACATTGCTCTACAGGGTTAAGGACATGACCCAGGGTCCATTGGAGTCAGTGAAAAAACTCCTACAGACTTCAATGGAAGATGGATCTGGGATAGAGTCACCCTATTCAGCAAAGCACTTAAGCATGTGTTCAAGTACCTTGCAATACTAAAAGCCAGCTCAACCTCCTGCATGGATAAACCTAAGAAAAGAGGGAGGTCAAATCCTGTTACCAGATATTGACTGGTTAATTTAGAGCTGACTGCCTACACCAAACTATTTTTATAAAAAAATTCAAAGTGGGCACTAAAATCATTGGTTTATTAAAGTCTTCTTTTATTTCCAATTCAATACAAACTGCATCTGGTGCAGGGAGGCGGATGATGATGATATGGGGCTCAAACATGTGGTGTGTCATTCTAAATGTACAGTAGCTCTGGATGAATCAGTTATTTTGTAAATAATATCATGAACTCTTCCACACAAGATAAGCTCTGTGCATGACTCAGCATCCCTGAAGCATCTCTGTGATCTCATCCACTGCAGGTCACTGCTCTGTGACCCTACAAGCTCACCATGAAGGTAAATATTTAGAAATATCAAATGGTGAAGATCTGCTGCAAATTAGTTTCTGTCAGATACTGCGTCTTAACCAGGCATGCCAAGTGAGAGCTTTACACGCTGTGCCAGAAGGTCAGATGAGAGAACTATACTTAACCGGCTGCCAAAGGCTACACTCAATGACTCAGCTGGAACAGGTAACAAGCAGAAAATGGGCATAAAGATTCCTGTTCCTATCTGAGCCCTTTGGGTGTGTCTACACTGGCAAGTTAGGTCAACTTAAGGAGACTTAAGTCAACCTAAACAAAGCCACGTCTACACTGGGCTTTTCTTAAGTCAACTTAAGCACTTCCTTAAGTCAACTTAATAACACCTCATTTTAGGTCTACTTAAACCTTAAGTTGATTCCTTAAATTGACTTAAAGCCAAGGTGGATGGGGATTAGCACCTAAATCGACTTTATTAAGTCGACTTAAAGTGTGAAGTCGACTTAATAAGGTCGACAAGGGGCTATGTCTACACTAGAAAAGTTAAGTCAACTTTGTTAAGTTGACTTAATAAGGTCAACTTTAAGTCGACTTAATAAAGTCGACTTAACTTTTCTAGTGTAGACATAGCCTCTCTGAGCAACTGCTGCTCACCAGACCCCTGAGTCCAAGTTTCTGCTTCCTTGTCTGGTTCCTGCTCCTGTTACCACATCTTGTTCCTTGTTCTTGCCTCCTTACCTGACTTCTGCTCCTCCTTCCTTGCCCTAATCCCAGTGATTGACTCTGGCTTGACCCTGAGTCCGACTCCTGTTCCAACTTAATATTTGGCATGGCTACCAGCTCCAGCCCTGACAGTGACCCTTGGCATGGCTCCCAATACCAAGTCTGGCTTTGGCTTCTGGTGTGACTTCCAACTGCGATGGATGCCACTAAGTCAGACTGCCCCATTCTGGGCCCTGACAGTCTGCTGTTTAGCAGCTTGGAGTCTGTACACTACAGCACTTGGCATGCTTGCTGCTTTCTGGCCTAAGGGAAACACTTTATGGATCAAAATATTTACAAGTGCTGTGGCTTTGAATGGGGAAATAAGCCTGTCCTAAGCCTCGGTTCCACAAACTCTTTGGTGATGTTTTACTTTGTTCTCTGACACATTCCATCTGTTTGTCCTGCACAGACCCCAGCAAATAAAGGCCACATAAGGACAGTCCTGATGTGGGTGCAGAGAAAAGCATGCAAATAGCCTCTGGCTGTTGTCTGGCCCCTCCTGGGACTGTCACAATTACACTCCAGCCCAGTCACACGTGTACACATACACACCACCATAGACAGCCACCAAACCTGGGGAGCATGCAGCAGCACCCTGTTGGATGATGCAACCAGTGCACATCGCCTAAGCAACAGCTTGTTTGGGAAAAAGATTGTTCCCCTCTGGCTCTGCTTCTCCTTACTGCCACTTCCACAAGTTAAAATCATCCTCTGATCCACTGAATGTGTAGCCTCCCTTTTTGATTCCCACCTCTGCCTCTCCTGGCATTTTGCTTCAACTTCAAGCTTCTTGTCCTCACCCTGGCTATGTCTACACTTAATAACACCTCATTTTAGGTTGACTTAAACCTTAATTCGACTCCTTAAGTCAACTTAAAGCCAGTGTGGACGGGGATTAGTGCCTAAGTCGACCTTATTAAGTCGACTTAAAGGGTGAAGTCGACTTAATAAGGTCGACAAGGAGCTAGGTCTACACTAGAAAAATTAAGTCGACTTTGTTAAGTTGACTTAATAAGGTCAACTTTAAGTTGACTTAACAAAGTCGACTTAACTTTTCTAGTGTAGACATAACCTTTCTGAGCAACTGTTGCTCACCAGACCCCTGAGACCAAGTTCCTGCTTCCTCGACTGGTTCCTGCTCCTGTTACCACACCTTGATCTTTGTTCTTGCCTCCTTACCTGACTTCTGCTCCTCCTTCCTTGCCCTAATCCCAGTGACTGACTCTGGCTTGACCCAAGGTAGCCTTAAGTTGACTTAAAGTCGATCTTATTAAGTCGACTTAGAGAGTCTACGCTAGACTCTTAAGTCAACTTAGAGTCCACCTTGTTAAGTTGACTTAGAGAGTCTACACTAGACTCTTAAGTTGACTGGCTAAGTCCACAGAGAGCTGCGGCTCCAGGGACAAGGGGAGCCCCGGGACAAAGGAGCTGCATGCAGCTCCTGGGAGTTTGCTTGCCGCTGGAGCCCCAGCCAGGGTGGTGGGGCATTCCCTCGCCACTGGATCCCTGGCCGAGGAGCCCCGCACAGCTCCCTTCTCCCTGGGAAGCCATGGCTTCCCGGCAAGAAGGGAGCTGCAGCTCCCTTCTCTCCAGGACCCGCGGCTTCCCAGCAAGAAGGGAGCAGCTCCCATGTCCCCAGCCTTAGGTCAACTTAAGGAATTAATTAATTAAGACTTAAGGGCATCCACACTGGTTTTAGGTTGACTTAACAAATCAACTTAGTGGTTAAATTGACCTAAAGACCGGTAGTTATTAAGTCGACTTAAGGAAGCCCTTAAGTTGACTTAATGAAAGCCTGGTGTGGACGCAGCATTATTTAGGTCAACTTAAGCATCCTTAAGTCGACCTAACTTGCAAGTGTAGATGTACACAAGGATCCCATAACATACCCAAGGATCCCATAACCTACCCCATTTATATTTCTACTATTATCTCTTCCCACTTCCTCACTTTGGTTAGATCCGGTTACCTCTGGATCCAGGAATTTGTCGGTTAAAACCCTGAGAACTAAATAACCTGTTAGTTTATTCAGCCACTGTGTTGGGACTTCTTGCTCCATCATATTCTACCAGTAGGGATCCTGGTACATATAGGTGTCCAGTAGTGCTTAGGCATGGAACATGCACAATTACATCTCATACATTACATCTTTGGCCCTCTGAGCAACAGAAACCTCCCCCTTAACCTCTCTTTGCCTCCTTCCACTCCTATATTTGTGTCTTCATCCAAGTCACTCTCTTTGTTTAGAAGATTTACTTTCCTTCCTTGCCTCAAATCCCTCTACTATATACATGCCACCCTCCATGGCCTCCATTATGGCCAGCTCATGGTATCTGAGAGAGGATTGAAACCTACTTCCATTCCCTGAATCTGGCTCTCCCTAAATCACGTTTGCTCAGTCCCTTAAAACTAGTTCTTTTCAGTTGTCAGGAACATCACATGAACCAAAAGCACTCTATTTGGAAAGATTGTAGGACACAACATCTCCTTCAAGCTGCTATATTCTTCTGAGGAGAGGTGGTGAAATGGCTGCCTGAACACTCATATATAAACCAGTGTGGGAAGATTGATTGTTCAAGAAAGAAAAAACAAAAATAAAAAACAACAAACTTCCTGAGACTCATTGAACTGTTAATTGACTTCCTCTCTACCTAACTCCTGCATAGGATACAAATCAACGGGGAAGGAGTAGTCTGTGAGTCTGGTTTGAAATATTCTAAACAGAAGGAGGGGAAAAAACCAAGAACATTTATCCCAAACCACTTCGATCATGAAACTGGGATATGAGCCACCCTTAGGTGTAGTTTGGGAAAGACTATAAACCAAAATGATCCAGTTTTCTTCATTATAGAGCTGAGAAAGAAACAGAATGTTTTGCTCACACCGCACCCAGCCCTGAACTTTGGTAACTTGGATAAAGATGAACTGAGACTTTGCCCTTCCCTAAATAATTTGGTTTGCAAAACCCAAACCCAACTGACTATATATTTAAAAACATTCACTGAACCTTCATCTCTTTAGCCTCTCTCGTAAAAGAGGAACACAAACAAAAACCCAGGAACTGAATAACCTCATGTAGAGCTGATTGAAAATTGGGGAGAGGGGAGTAGAGGGAGGAGCAAGCAGTCAAACTTTCAACTTCTTGCCAAAAGCAAGTAGACATTTTCTGGAAAAAGACCTTCATTTGGGTGAAACCCATCTTTTATATAAAAACAAAACAACCGCCCCCTCCCCCCCAAACAGTTTTATTTGGAAAAAATTCAACCAACAATCTCCTCCTCTATAATTTTCTAGAGGTCAGAGAAGGATATTTGACATTCAAACCTAGTTTTGATTAGATTTAATAAATGGTTCCTATCTTTATAGCAATCCAAACATAAACCTTATTCAAACAGACTGAAACATTGACATGCTTGAAGTTCAAATCTAGATTTGAATGTTGTGGCTCAGACCCATCTCTAGTGTCTGTTTATAAGTAGATGCAGGATACAAGGCTGGTGCGCCCTTCACATAGCTGGACATGACATGACCTCTTTACTACTTCACTACTGTAAACAAGACAGCTGTCAAAGCAAGTAGCAGCAGCCTCCAATTCAATTATAGCACTTAAAATACAGAGTATTTTTAGGACTGAGTAGATGTTACCATTAAAAATCCCTGGAATAAAAAAATATTAAAGAAGCAAAACACCTCAGGGGACCCTTTCAGACCCTACTATGTTAAACTATAATTTGGGGGCATCTTGAGTTCATGAACCCTACCCTACCATTATCCCCAAAAGAAAAGTGACTCTTCCTGACAGAATCACAAAGTCTCATATACAGCCAATAGCTTGCCTGTATTCCTGGAAGTTTGGAAACTTCAGTTAGAATATTTTTAACCAATGTCACTGTGACTCCACTAAGCCCTACTATGTGTCAGTAGTGTGAAGAGAAAGAGATAGTAATGTTTTCCTCAGAAAAGATACAAGCCTGTCTAACAGACAGTAGGTAACTAATTTTGAATATTGTATTCAATATAATGAGGCCATCGGAAAGAAAACATCGATCATTCATACATGATGAACCAAATCTTGCTCAACTTATTCATCTGAATAAACCCGCTGAAGATAATGGGACTTTACATCAGTAAATTCAACAGGATTTTGTTCTAAGCATGTAAAGAACCCCCAACAAGCCGAAGAGTGTTTTTTAATGTCCATGGCATTCTAGAGTGTGAACAGTGGCTACCTTCATCTTTAAGATGGTGCGGTGCTCATGCTGGATCATACAACTGCCAAGGGATGCATTTCCTTTTTTAAGATCAGGGCAGGAGCCTTCTTCTAAATCTTCTTCTTTTCCTTTATACAGCTTTTCCTGTTGAAGGTCATGGCAGCAATTGCTTAAGTCGACTTAAGGAAAATGTAGTGTGGACATAGATTAAATTAAGTCGATTTAAGCAAGTTTAAATTGACTTAATTTGTAAGTCGAGACACACCCATTGAGGCAACCTTCTTGTCTACTGAGACCAACTCTAACTGCACAGCACCTAGACAGGGACTTTTAAATATCCCCATACCTGCCTGGGGCCTTTCACACAGGGCCACTCCAGAGTCGAAAAGAGACCACCCTTGTTTGAAAGTTTATTTCCAGAGCCCCAGCTATATGTGGAGATGAGACCAACTATACTTAGCCAGTACATTTCCACCTCTTTCACCAGCTCTGTCTCTTTCCCTGCCAACAAAGTGGTGCTCCTCATCCCTAGAGCTAGTTTCCAATGCAGAGGACCAGTCTGTCATGGTCCATCCCTCCTGCTGCCACTCTGGTATCACATCTGGCCCTCATCCTTTACCTCACAGGCGGTAGACCCACGAAGCAGGTCCACATCTCCTTTGGGGGTTGAGCCCAGCTAGGTTACATGGTGGCCTAGCCACCATACACTCACCTAACATGGCTCCCAGGTCTGGCTCTGGAGGTGTCCCCCAATAACCCTAATTCAGACAAGGTTCATGTGGCCATTCTTGGAATTTCATAAAGATCTTAGAGTGGATCACTTTTAGTCTGAAACTTTCCCTCCAGACATGTTCTGCTCGATCATACATAAATTAAGCAAGCCCACAAGGTTAAAACAGATTATCAACCTGTAAGTAGGGCAAAGTTTGAGCACTGTGGCTGGCCAGAAAACTACTTAGAATCATAGAATAATAGGGTTGGAAGGGACCTCACGAGGTCATCTAGTCCAACCCCCTGCTAAAAAGCAGGACCACTCCCCCTAAATCACCCCAGCCAGGGTTTTGTCTATTTTATGAAAAAGTTTGAGGTATCAAATTTTTATTTATATTCTGCAAGAGAATGAAAATGAGACCTTTAAAGAATTTCACAAAACAGATCCAGATTAGAATAGTTAATACCCCAGTAGTTAGGGCATTCACTTGGGATGAGGAGACTAACATACAAGTCCCTGCTTTCATTCCAGAAGTGTAGGAACTTGAATCTAGGTCTTCTACATCCCAGGTGAGTGCCCTAACCACTGGGCTATATGTTATCTGGAAAGAGAAGTTTCTCTCTCACATAATTTCATCATGTACTCACAAAAATGGAATTTTGACAGAAAAAAATTATGTCAAAAAATTTCGACCAGCTTTGATGAGAGCCAACCCATTCAAACCACTGAAAAGTAAAAAATATATATATATTTACAGCCCTACCACCTTTCTAGTTCTAAGAATATAACACTATATTATATTCCTGAAGAGACAACTGAATAATCAATGGCAGAAACATTAAAGAGAGAAATTGAGAGAGAGAGAGAGAAGTCTACATACACATTTGTCAAGTCTTTTTTATCCCCTTAATTTTGTTCATAAGTGAGGATGAAATGAATCTGGGTCTCACAAAAGGTGGGGGACTGATACATTTTATTGCAATAGCAACGACTGCTAAAGCTAAACAAAAGAAGGGCAAAATATGTGCCAACAACTGTTCACAGTTCTCATTCCTGACCTGCAGCATATGCTATGCTATCCCAGTCTTTGAGCCTTTACTGAGAAGAAAATGGTAATCCTGATGCAATGTGATAAATTGTGTTACAGTTTAATAATACATAAAGTCGGTTTGGGTACACAGATAAAAGTGCAAGTCCACATGTATTACAGATAGACCGAGTCCACAATTCTGGATAGTATCAGATAAATAGTGAGTTAGTTATAGCTATTGGATAATTAGCAAAGGGGACTATCCAACAGGAAGGCAAAGCCTGTTAAAGGAGACTCAGCAATCAGTGTGGCAGAGGAAAGGTGCAAGAGGGTTGTCCAGGAACATGGGCAGAAAACAGTGGATGTGAGAGGTTTCTCTGCACAGGAAACTACGGTGGCAAAGGACTGGAGTAGAAGAGGGATCCTTCCTGCATTGGGAAGAAGTGGCTGGATGGAGATGCAGCACATTTAAAATGGCCACAGCACCATTCTATAATGGAAGCCATTTTTGTTACTTGCCATTCATATTAGTTTTTGGACTTGCATTCCCTACACACCTTTAAAAGAACTGGATTTCGTTTACATTGTGTATCTGACTAGAACATTGGTTACATCCACAGTACATAGTAGAGATAGCAGACAGAACATTTCATTTGAGATAGTATGAATGTCATGTAATCTTTGTCAGGAGAATGTAGATGATAATACTGTAAGGAGGATTCTTAGAGGAAGACAAAGAACACCTCTGAATCAGTTCAGCCTTAACTGGATGCAGATATAGGGCTGGTTTCATGCTGCAGCAGTCTACAAACATGCATCAAGCTGTCTACAAACATGCATCCAGCTGTGTCAATCTTTTTTTTTTTTTTTTTTTTTTTGGTTAATCCAGGAGTTTACAGTGGCCAGAGAGAGATGTTATCTCTTGTGCTTTTACTTCTGACTTCATCATACTAAGTCAGGAGTGTTCTGCAGGCAGAACAAAGACATGAAAAAACAACTTGTTTTCTACCTACGATGGGTCAGCAGAGCAATAAAGAACACCCTTACTCCCAAATGCTTGCTTACACCTCACAGATATCAGCAACAGTGTGAACAGCTGCTGTCAGTCCACCATTACCCCTCCCTCACAGGTGGGATTGACATGAATGTCGCCCTGGGTTCTATTTCCCATAAATGAATTTGCCAGCACAGCTGATACAACAAAGATATAAGCTACATGAGAAAAGCTGGCCCTGTTTACATTTTCATGGAGCAAGGACCAACCTGTGACTCTGATTTGCAATTTGGTCCTAATTCTGGGATAGTACAGCAACATTCTGGGCTTTATTATGGGCAAATTGCAATCTAACCCCTTATAAGCAAGCTTCACATCTTTTTGCTGGTTAGACGCACAATCTAGATATTAGAGTGAGAGATCAGGAGTGCCAGATTCTAGTCCTGAGTCTTTTTCTGACACACTATATGACCTTGGGTGAATTAGCAAGTCTTCTTCTGACTTGCTGTGTGACCCTGGGTGAATAGCCTTTTTTAGGTTAAATACTACTGTGGTTAGGGGTCCTTTGGAATTATTCCTCACTACAAAAATGTTAAATTCAATTGCATTATGGTCACCATTACAGAGCAGTTTAGCTATGCTTACTATTTGGACCAGATCCTGTGTTCTACTTAGGATTAAATGAAGTATTACATCTTCTATTGTAGGTTCTTTCTACTGCCAGCTGTCCCAAGAAGCAATCGCTTACAATGTCTAGAACCTTTATCTCAACATCTGAGTTGATATTTACCCAGTTCATATGAGGATCAATGAAAGTTGTAAGTATTGTTTTTCATTGTGATCTACCATGCTTGATAGCAAGTTGGACAACTTAAAGCAAAAAACATAAAACAGTCTTTTTGTACTCTTCCCTTCGCCTGTGCTTCCTATTCTGGCAAGTGGCAAGCACCTGACAAGACAATCCAACAATCTGTGGAATAAATGTCTATCCCATTATAATGCAAATTTTATCATGTTACAAGTTAAAGTCAGACTCAGTAGAAATAGTATGCAATGAAACTCTTATTGTAAAGTCAAAAATCCTTTAATATCCGAAGGGGAGGCTCAAGTGTACCAAGTGAACTAGGTGGTATTAAATAAACATCCTTTTCAGAAAATTCAGGTGCTTGAATACTACAGGGCAAGATAGATAGATCCTGACATTACAAAAATTAACAGAATTCTCCTATATTTAAATTTTTCCAAGTTATGCAGACACCTTTTAATAATTGTGTTGTATTTTTGCGTCAGATATTATGGTGTGACATCCAAGTTTGTTCTTCTCCACCTGTTCAGAACCCTTCAGCCAACACAAAATGTGCCCAATAGCTGTTTTACTCAGAGGGAAGGATTATTGCAAAATATTCATGCCACTGAAACAAGCTTTCATTCAAAGCAAGTCTTATAATTTTGGAGACCAAAATTCATTCTATCCACAAAACTCCTTGTCGCTTTCTTACATATTTCACAAGAGGTGAAATATTTTAAGACTTAGACAAAAAACATTTAAAATCTTTGCTAGAAGAGAAGGGGGAACATGGTGTTTTGAGAAAGACAGAGGGGTATCTTAATCTTTGGGATGCAGAGCTGGATTAAGGCAGGGCTTTAGGTGCTGCAGCCCTGGGCCTTGGTCTAAAGGGGGGACCCTGCAACCCTCAAAAATCTGGCCCTGGCCAGCCTGAGCAGCACACTGCCACCACCCACCTTCAGCCTGCCCATCATTTCCCTGGGATGACTGGTTCAGACCAGCCAATCTGGAAGTGGAACAGGAACATCGTGGTCTGCGGCCTCTGGCCCAAGGGCACGCCTGCCAACTGACAGCCCATGGACTTCAGACCTCATTCCCACAGTATCACCAAGCCACTGGCCCCCATGCAGTGCCAACTGGATCGCAGGCCCCAGAGCCCCCTCAGTCCCACCCCCTCCCCGTGCCAGCTGATCTGTGGGCCTCAGACCCCACACCCCAGCACCGGTAGGGCCAGGTCACCCCACCTCCTGGTTTGGCACCACTGCGTTGGCAGGGGACCCATAAGAGTGGCCTTGTTGGGACAGTTCAGATCCAATTGGCCAGTGCCCAGGATGGACTTGAACTATATCTCCTAGTATTAGTGGGGGTGCCTACCATCTTTGAGGGTGGGGGGTTAAAATGGGAGAAGGGAAGGATGCGTCCTCAGAGTCAAACTCTCAAAAAAACCCACAGATCTTCCTGTGTAAAGCAGAAAGTGGAAAGGAAAACTGGTACAATTCTAGATGTCATGGACCTAATTTCCTCTTACTGTTGGGACATAGCTTCAGCTTCTGGTTCAAATATAAATAGAGCGAGAACAACCGTAGTTACAGAGCAATATCTTACCATACTTATTTTAATGAGGTGTGGAACTTTCTAACAGCACAAAAGACTAGTCACAAGGGACCGCTTTCTTTCATAAAGATGTGCTATTGATCCTGTAAGCAAAATCATTAATATGAGCCATCAGCAATTTGGAAACTAGTTTGGCCTTTAAAAGTTAAGTAAAATTTATTTTTGTTTTTAAATGAGGACTTAATACACCTTCAAGCAGATGGCTCATGCTTGATGCTTCCTGTATCTGAAATAATTTATTCACCATTGCAAAACAGCAACTTGTAACAGCTGCTAAAAACAAATACTAATTATAGCAGGAGGATATTACCACTTGTGTCCCAAAAATCATTAATAAGTCAACATGAACTGTGAGGATGCTAGCAACAGACACAATAAATGGTACCTTTTTGTGCATGTATGATTTTACACTAGGCAGACTTTGCCATCTGTGGTTAATTATTTTGGGATCCTTGTTTTTCAAGTTTTATCATCTGGTTTTAGTAAATTAATAAGGTGTTAACAAAAATCCTTATATGAATGGGAAGAATATGTACCACTGTTTATACAGCTGCACAGTAATCCTGTCTCTTTCCATCCTGTCCGGTAAGCTTTCGTTCTTCTCCATAGACTGGTTTATAATCCTATCTACTAGCTATTATGTAGAACTACACATTAAGGTTGCATTAAGGTTGCAAAGTCAAGTACTTCAGACCAGACATTCAAAGGCATTTAGGCACCTAAAGAGACAGACAAATGCTTCTGAAAAATCTTGCAAGGTGCCTACTTGCATCTTTAGGTGCCTAAATACCTTTGAACATCTGGCCCTTAGGTATTTTTACCATAACATTTCCCATCAATGCACTCAACTCCAACAGTGAGATCACTAGTGAAGATAGGCATACACCATATGCCTAAGTTTTCTACACAAGAAAAAGGGGTTTTACTAAAGCTCTTGCCAATTGCCAACTACTGTAGGAAGTGTTTTCAAACAACATTGAAATGTATGTCATGCATCTCAAAGTAGTTCAGGGGGCCCAGAAAACTTTTTGTTTTAGTTTCTAGTTAGCAATAGCTGATTTTTATTCTTGTGAAACTATACACAAATAATTAAAATTCCTTCAGATTTAGCTTCCACTCTGACCTTCTTATGAACAAAGGACCATAATATTTACCTGTACCAAGATCTGTCTTTCCTATTGGTTTCTTTAATTATATTTGTATCTTTTTGCAACTTCCCTTTTAGTTTAAAAAAACACAATAAATGTTTTTCAACAGTTACTGTTTCTATCAACACAGCTTCTAGGACCAAACCTTGCTTCCCTAGGTAATAAAAGAACTCCCATTTGAAGTCAATTGGGCCAAGAAAGGTGACTAGGCTGTAGTCCTTACCTAGAAAGTTATAACAACTTTTAGTTTTTTCCTGACATTTTTCTAATCCAATGTCACCATATATTTCATTTTTAATACGGGGGAACATCTAAGTAACCTGGCTATTATTATATACACAATTATATTATAGGTGGGTCTGTTACCATCATCTGTTATTAAAATTGTTCAACCCTTCTCATTATAGACCTTGTTTTGAAAGGTTATAAGCAACTGAAAACTAATTGTTTGGGCTGAAATTTCATGATGGGTGTTAGCTTCAGACTGTTTTATTTTGAGGCAGGAGTGAAGGGAAAAATGGGTCAGCCATTTCTGAGAATGAGGCCAGGAAAAAATGTTTTGCTTGTATTAACAAAAAAGTTGACTTTCTTTGAACAGGTCTAGCATCTCCCTACTTTAGAGCAGAGACTTTATATTTGTCAGGAGGCTGCCTTATCTAGTAGAGATATACCTTTTCACAATCCCTATAGCAATCCACCCAGATTAGGTTAAATTATAAACCTATGAAAAAATTGTGCACATTCTCAGTTGCACGTAGCGGTTAAAAACCTATGAAGATTCCAGTCTTGTTGGGCACGCTTGAAACTCTCAGCTCCTACTGTTGACCAGAGTGTGCATTCACCATCCCTGGAGCACTAGTAATGACCAGTTTATGTATGTGCCATCTCCAGAGTGGCTGAGCACACTTCCCTCCAACTTTAGGCTTCAGGGATGAAGCCTGACTTTCACTGTAATAGCTGTTTCCAGCTGTTCTGGGCCAGGAACAGAGGTGAGTACAGGGAACCTCTGTCTCCCATTCTTTCAGTGACCTTCCTTACAGGCACCCACCCAAGCAGTGTGGAGGATGGACCTGACTGCTTCCGATACAGATTGGACAAAAGCCAGGCTAGGGTGAGGAAGAGGGAAAGTAGAAGATTGGGACAAGGAGTCTGGCCTGCCCCTCAAGGAATATACCCCAGTCTCATTCACAACACCCCTCCAACTTCAGTAACAAATAAATCAGAGGCCCTAGACAACAGCCTCCTTTACTCCATAACCCTGGCTCATCTGCAGAGAAGATCAATACTATTCACAAAGGTGCATCTACAATGGCAATTTAGGTCAATTTAAGGATGCTTAAGTCAACCTACACAAAGCCACGTCTACACTGGGCTTTTATTAAGTCGACTTAAGAACTTCCTTAAGTCGACTTAATAACAACTTAAGTCAACTTAATAACACCACTTCTGAAGGTTGACTTAAGCCTTAAGTCGATTTCAAGCCAGTGTGGATGGGGAATAGCTCTAAGTCGACCTTATTAAGTTGACTTAAAGCCAGTGTGGACAGTTGTGTCTACTGTTAAGTCGACTTAACAAGGTCAACTTAAGTTGACTTAACAAGGTCGACTAAGTCGACAAAGTCGACCTTGTTAAGTCAACTTAACAGAGTCTACTTAACTTCACAAGTGTAGACATAGCCAAAATGAGGCAGAGGGGAAATGTGATCAGATATTTAAGACTGTATCATAATGCATACTCATAAGGGTGACAAATTTAAGTTGTACAGATCACCTTATTTCTGAAACTTCCTAGTCTTTAAGTGCTTTGCTTTGCAAGCTTAATTTGTTGGTGTGGTTAGATGTCTAAATAAAACAGTCAGTCAAACCATGAATATTTAATTAGCAGTGATGAAAACCAGTTGCATTTCCTGGAGATTAATGACTGACTGATTGTGTTGATAGCCTTTGGCTTGGCCTGAAGCTAGTCAACAATAGTGAGGTATTAATTATCCAAGAAATGCCATTGGGATGAGGTTGTCATTGCTATAATAGGGAAATGGGAGAACTGCATATGGGTGTTTTTTGACAATGAACACTGGGCAGACAGAGGGAAAATGGTCCTATTCTACATTTCAGTTTGATGCAATAAAAACAATTGTAGTTTGTTCATTTTAGGATTTCACACAAGTGTGAATAAAGTTAGTACAAAGCAGAAAAAGGTAGCAGAAAAGATTAGATTTATTCCTTTGGAAGTAATTAGTTAGGCATTCAGACAGATGACAGAGGATACTGCTGAGCATAGTTGAACATCCACATTGAAGCAGCAATTCAAAAACATTGAGTCTGTCTTAATTTGGTATAATCCCATGAATCTATTATACTAAAACCAGCTGGCTGACATTTTTCACTATTTTCTTTTCTCCGCTTGTTCTTTTCATGTCAGCGTGTCTAAACAGTGTGGCAACTGGGGTATTTTTTCCTCAGTGCTATTGCAATAAAAATAAACAATTCAGGCACCTTATAAGGAGAGAATTCACCATCCCTAGCGTCCCCTTCTGTCAATGTGAGATGCTGCAAAGGGTCCTTATGTCCAGCACCTCCTACAGGCCATCTGCCTCTGACTGGATCTTCCATAGCTCAGCCCTCCGGCCAAGTCACAAAATTCAGTCCCTTTCTAGGGTATTAGGAAGGTCCAATTGAAAGTTCACAGAACAGCCCAATATTGAAAAGTCTTCAACCCCCCTGTGAGCTCGGCACTTCTTCCACTGGGCTTGCATGCCTCTTCCTCCGGGGCTAGTAGGAGAACTGTGGCCCACCCTCTAACTGGGGTTCCAGGGACAATGTGACAAACAGCTAGTTCGGATTCTCCAGATGTACTGCTCTTTCCCTGGGCTGCTTCCTAGCTCTCAGTCCCCTTGTTCTGTTTCCCTGAAGCCTATGCTTAACACGGCCTTCCTTTCATCCTTGGGCCTCTGGCTTTTCCATCTTCTGCTGAACTAATAACTTCCACCCCTCTTGGGGTCCACTGACTGCATTTACTGATCCTAACTCAGGGACTCCCACACAAAAGCCTGACCACTTTAAGTTACACTAGCTGGTAGGGGCCCCCAAAGAGATAATTACAGCAGGCAGGTTTTGGCCAGACATTGTAGTCAGAAGCCAGGAAGGGAATGGCCTAGAACATGTCACATTAACCTTGTACCACCTGGGGATTACTCCATCCCAGGGAAATCCACAGGTAGACAGCTGAGCTAGCTTTATGTTACCAGGGCATAACAAAGCAGTCAAAGTGGTGACCACATCATGACCCAGAGGTTGTTTATTAGATCTGTCTACCATGTGGGGATGATCCCCCTATGTTATTTATTTGCCCTGTGCCTGCTGTTAAAGGACATTTCCATTAATTATTCAATAGTAAGGAAATCATGTTAATAGGCTCTTGACTAAAACATCCACAAAATCTTAGAGACAGACAAATATTTTCAAAACCAATATTGAGTTTTCATTTGTTATTCCATTCCCAGTGGGATCGTAATTATCAACAAAAGACGAACACTGTGATAGTGTCATACACACCACATTGAAAGGGCTATTCAGAAAGGTCAGTGAGGACTGATTCTCAAGCAGCAGCATTTTATCCTGAATCAGAACAGAAAACGTTTGGAATCTACCAAAAGAGAAATCTCTCTCAAAAACTACATTGAGATATTTTAATCTTCCCTAATGACTTGTCAGTCTTTGTTCACAAGGTATAATATATGCAAATTGCACTAACATTTGCACAAAAATCTAAGTATTAACTGAAACCCAAAGCAAGGACTTAATTAAACAAGATGGATTCCTAGGAACAGGAATACTTCAGTGGGCCCATCTGCCTGCCAGTATTGTTTCATTTTATCTGCTTCCTATAATGACCCACCAGTTGTCTCTGATTTTTGTTTGTCACAACATATAGAATCAGTCTTTCTTAAACGGAAGTCAATTTTTAAAAAAAATAGCAACAATTACAGACAGATAAACATACTTCCACCCAGTTTGACTTGCAGCTTTATCTTCCTGGTTTGTCAGTCTACTTAGAACACTATACAGCACAAAAAACTTACAGGCCAAATAAAAGTGCTGCAAGTATACATGCAGTTGTTTTGTTTCTAAAATATAACGCCCAGAATTGTTTATTATAATGGCGATATTTATTCCAGTCTGTTATCACAAGATACTTGACCATTTTGGACCATTATTTTGTAATTATGCAGTAACTACATGAGAAGGAATGGTGGTCAAGCCTGTGGCTTGGGAGACACTCAGCTTTCTGCTTTGTCACAGACTGCCTCGGTCACATTGGGCAGGTCACTTAGGTAAGATTCACAAGAAGGACTTAGGCATCTAAGTACAAAATTTAGATCTTCTAAATCCCCATCTAGCTGCCATCTAACCCTGTAGGCACTTGAACTTCTTAAGTATTTATATTTCTGCAGCCACTTCCATCCTATCTCAAGCCCAAGCAACAGTGGGATTCACCAAGTAAGTTTTCTTTCTCCAAGCAGTCCTGCAGGGCGCAATGTGGTAGGTATGCTCATCAGCCAGTATAGAGCATGTCTACTGGACCAGGCCATGTACAAAACCCAGATGAAGGTGGTGGTAATGATCTCTTTTATGCAATAGTAAGATCATTTACCCAGCACATATAAACCCAAGTTCAACTCCTCTTTCTGCCTGCTGCAGAGCAAGGACTTGAACCTTGGCCAGAGCATGGTGGCCACTCCTCCAGGGCCCAGTGGCATCCTGACTGGTGCACAGCGACTACTTCCCACAGAGGCCAGGGCCCAGAGGCACCCAGCTCCCCCTCCTGGCTTCCCATCCCAGCTCTTCCCCTTCCCCATGGTACCAAAAAAAAAGAAAAGTGCAAAAAACAATTAAAAAAAACAATAGAAAAAGAAGTGCAAAAAAGCAGACAGTGCAAAAAAAGAGAAGTGGACAGTGAGTGGGTTTAATGTTTATCTATATTTATCTATTTGTATTTATTTATGCATACTTAGCTGTAATAGGGTGGGAGAGGAGTGGGGCTTGAAGGGGGAGTGGCAACCGCTCCTAGCCCCTCCTTTTCCCCCATCCCTTTCCCACCATTTGGGCAGAGAGGCGGCTGCTCACCCCTCCAAGTCCCACCCCTTCCCCAGTCCCTGTTCCACTGTGTGTGGCCCCACCATACAATGGATGTGGCCCACACAGCAAAAAGTTTACCCACCTCTATCCTAATCACTAGTTTACAGAGTCAGCCTCACTGTGTGGCTCAATGAATATTTAAGTACTTTACCCACAATGGAACAGCTTCAACCCATACCAGAACATCCACAAGCCCAAATGTAGACATTAAAGACTCAAATTCTCTGCCAAAAAAAGATTAAAGTCAGGAAAAAGGGATTTTGGATGGGTTTTGTTCCTGTTGTTTCTTTTTTTCATCACAATCAGTTGGGCAAATTCAACACAAATTCACAAAATATATCAGTTGATCAATAGCTGCATTTTTTCAGTGGAAAAGAGCTTCATCTGAAAAATGTCTCCCAGCACTAGTTGTAAGGATAAATATACAAAGGTTGTGAGATGCTCAGGGTGCCAAACCCGAGCTCAATATGTACGTTCGTGTTAATCATGCAAAACAGCCGTATCTGCATGCCCATTCCTGCTGCTGCATTATAGGAGGAGAATGAAGTAAACCACCTGGTTCATTTCAGTATAAAAGTTCTCTAGCTGAGCATCTGCGCCTTACACCGTGATATTGTCTCCTCTACATTACAACACTTTGCTCTCTATTATTATGCAGCTTAGCAGCAGCCTGTCTCCTCTCCTCTGCAGTGGTATTAGATTGAGAGGTAGAGTGTTGTTTTTTTAAAAAAACACACTAGCACATAAATCTCTTTTCCACTCAGTATTTTCCCATTTAACAGATGTTCTCTCATTTAGTTATTTGCACCTATGCTTACTATTCGGTTATCTGAATTGGAATGTGTTTGCCATCTCTTACCCTAATGATCTAAGGTGCCTGTTGCACAGCTCCTCTCAATTTGGCACCACCTGTGACTTCTAAATAGCTGTGCTGAATGGTAATTCTCTTTCAGCAACAAATGAACAACCGACAGAATTAGTCAAGTTACCATGGCACACAGTGGCGATACCATCATGAAAATGCTTGAGAATTAATTTCAGTCCTGAAATTGTCTATGACTTGAATGCCTTATATAGATGACTTTTTAAATAACTGTTTCCTAGAGGCACATTAGAACTCGTATGCCAGCATTTTAAATTAATTGCTAGAGTCAAACAGAGAAATAATCGTTCAGTCTTTATTATGGGCCTGATCCTGCAAAAACATGTTTAAGTAAGCTTATTATCAACCCCTTCTCTCCTTCAATCCACTTTGGCCCTTTTTATTTCAAAACTCTAGGAAGCTGGAATCTATTTACTCCCCTTTGTTTTGCAATGGTATTTAAAAGAAAGAAACCATCGGAGAGAATGAAACTTAACTAGAAGAGTATGGCAGCTATCACAACAGATACCAGCGTATCCAGATGTATCAGGCAAATCTGAAAGTCAACAATTTACTTAAATCTGTGGTTCTAGCCTGAAAATGACTCCACGAAAATGGTATATTTATAGATTTGTTGTCTCTGAGCAACTCCATCTCAGGGCTGCTCGCTTTACAAGCCAAAAAGATGGGATTTTGAAGCCCTGCAGTCAATGGAATTACACCAGGGATGAATTTATAACATCCCACCCATCTCTAAATTCTTTCTGGAGCTTCAGTTAAATATCATATTCATGGCCATCCTTGTGGGGACAGCCAGGGCCAGGGCCCTGAGTTTTGCTGGGCCCTGCAAGGCCAACTGGCGCACAATGCAGCATCCAATGTGACACTCCAGGGCCACGGGCCTGGAAGGCCACGCTGGAGGCTGTACAGCATGCCAGCTGGCCCAGCCTGGTCCGCCCCCAGAGGTGAACCAGCCAGCCCACCCTGCCAATTTTAGAGGGAAAGGAATAGGTGTGATATAATAAATACCTTAAATAATATAGTAAACAAGTTATTACTGACTACGTAAGTAGGCTTTACATACATTCAGAAGCAAATTATTTATGCATTCGGCCTAAAGATTCAAAGACTTTAAACAAGAGTAGACATGTTAAGTGTTTATGCTTCATGCTTTCCGATAATTAATGTTGCTCAAAATTGGGTCATTTCCAAACCCGTATTTGTATTTGTTCTCCTGAAGAGAAAACCATTAGCCTGACTTTGTAAACTATTGCTTTAGACATAATTAATGAGGCGCTGATTAAATGAAAATGGAACTTCAGAGATTTTTGATTAAAGTGCAACGTGAGATCTAAATGTTGAAGTAAAGAGGATTACTGCTGGCCTCTGCTCAGTCTAAACTACTTTTTATTGTCAATTTTCTAATAAAGAAACTCTGACAACAAAGAGTCCTCAGATTTCCTTAACCCTTTTCTATCTATTGATGAGCCAAACCCCAGGGTCTAGTACAGAGACTGCAACAGTCTTCAACTATTCCAGGAGATCATCAGTCAAGGCCAAGCATCCACGCCAGTCCTTTTACATCTACCATTTATTTGCCTTTGATGGTCACTGTGACACCTATATAACATTTCACACCTGTGCCTGAAAGACTCCACTTGCTTCCATTTGGTTTCCAGATGCAACCCACAGATAGCTAGAGCAACAGCTAAAGAGTTCCTGGGCCCCAAGCCTTGCTGAGAGGATACTTCGCTCTTAGCCATTACAGGAAAAAGTCTGGCCTTATGCCTGTAGCCCAGAGCCGGAGCACAGTTGCTCTATGAAGATGGTGTGTTTACAATCTGGTCACAGAGAGGCACTTGAGGAGATGAAGCATGCTTGGTGCCTCTGTAAGAATGGCACATGCTCAGTCTGGTCCATACAAGGAGCTGAGAGAGACTCAAGTGTGTTCATTGGGAACATAGCTGCTAAAATCGAAAGGGGTCTCTAGTGAGTATGTCCAAACTGAAGTTTTTCAAAGATTTATAGTTTGGCCTAGTTTGGACAGATTTTCACAGGAATGGCAAAGGCACATCCCTAACACAATGACCTTCCCTCTGACAAATTTCCAATCCCTACTCCAAAGCATGGGGATGCTAGACGTCTTCAAAGACGAGGTCATCTGAATTATTTTAACATGGGCAAAACATTTTTTCCCTAACCCTATTCTCAGAAATGGCTAAGATGTCTTGGCTGAAATTTTCCAGCACAATTCAGCCTGAGGCAGACATCCCACAGATAAAATTTCAGCCCAAACCAATATAGTTTGTCAAAGTTAAAGCAACCGAGTCCAATATCTTAGAATGAGAAGTGTTGAGCTGCCTTAATATATATTATTTAACTATATTTTTACTAAAGAGACAAGGTGGGTGAGATAATATCTTTTATTGAACCATCCTCTGTTGGTGAGATTCAAGCTTTTGAGCTTACATTGAGCTCTTCTTCCATTTGACTTTGTCTCTCTAGTATCTTGGGATCAACACTAGCTACAACACTCCAAACAATGGGAGATACATGTATTTTATTGTCAGTTAGAGACCGAAGGAGACAGACTTCCTAGCCAAGCCTGCCAGTCTGCCCCTTTCAGAGGATGTTTTAGTGCACTTTTCCATTATCGTTTCACACCTGTAGTTCTTCCTGCCTCCAGTCCCTTGTTCAGCCACTTCATGTTTCTTTAGCCCCTTCTGCATTATACTTCCTTTCTGCATTATACTATTTTTAGGTGCATTGGAGACAAGTGCCATGCCTCAGCACAGCAAAAATTAAAGACCTAACTGACAGTCTCTTGCTCCGGAGAAAATATATCTGCAGCATTTGTGAAAGCAAGTTCAGTTATTCATGCTTAATCTACTAGTGGTAGTATGAAATGTCAATGCTGTTGTTATTGGGTCATGGATGGTAGGGAAATACATTAATTGTTTTTTACCCACCACGTAGGTAAAGATTTCTTCCTCAGCTGAAGTGAGCAGAGCAGAGTTGCCAGAGATGGTTTCCTTTATCAGTGATAGGGACACCAGAGCTATCTGGGGCTGCAAAATAGCAGCTAAAGGTTGCAGTTGAGATCAGGGGGCCCAACAGTGCGAGGCATTGTACAAGCACATTGTGAAAGACACTCAGGCTATGTCTACACTAGGAAAAGTTAGGTCGACTTAAAGTCGACCTAACCACCCCTAAGTCGACTTAATAAAGTCAATTTAAGGGTTACTCCACGCCCACACCGTCCTTAAGTTGACTTAAGGAGTCGACTTAAGGCTTAAGTTGACCTAATGAGTGGTTCTTATTAAATCAACTTAAGCTTTCATTAAGTCGACTTAAGGATTTTTCTTAAGTCGACTTAATGAAAGCCTAGTGTGGACACGGCTTAATTTAAGCCTCCTTAAATTAATTTAAATTGCCATAGTCTCAGTGCCCTAAGAGTTTCACTAGACAAAAGTTGGGAGGAAAAGCAGAGTGTGAGGGAGATACTCATTTAGGGGTCAGCCAGCACTCATCAGACACACAGTTATGGCTTGTGCTGTCAGGAGGGAAGAAATTCAAAAATGGGAAGTCGCCTGCCCAGGAAGGGGGGTGACTAGGGAAAAACTGTTGGCCTTGGAGACCACACCCTAGAGGTATAGAGCGATGAGAAGGAAAACTTGCAGTCTGAAGTTGTGTGACCAGCAGCAGCTATGAAGTAGTGGGTACCAAAAGGAGGAGCTGAAGGCAGACCCCACTCCTCATCAAGGATCCTAAAGCCTGCAGATAAGCTGAACCCCAAAGGGGGAACCAAAAGACTTATGAGATTGACAACCTTTATCTTTTTATTGATGATGATGATGATGATGATGATGATGATGATGATTTTTCCTGTCCTAGGGGAAGGAGAGGGAAAAGCAGCTTTTTGTTTGGAGAATCCTTGTATGTCAGAAGTGGGGGAAGGACTCTGTAAGCAGCCCAAACTGTGTCTGGTGAGGTCTCAGGTGCAGCCTTCACTCACCACACGAGGACAAAGACATAAAGTGGTTGCCCAATGTGACACGGCAGGTTAGTGACAGAGCTGGGATTTGACTCCCAGTCCAGTATTGTATCCCCTAGACCAATCTTTCTTTTCCCTCATAGGGACTGACTTGCTGCTTTCCTAAACTGTGTCAGAGAGGTCTCAATGACCAGTGCAGGTCCACAAACCAAGCATTGAAAAACAGTGCCTGCTCCTTACAGAAAATATCCCCCAAGAACTCTGGTACCAGGAGGTACCAAGGAACACACTCCATAGTCCAGCAAGGATTAAACTATAACAATGATTGCACAGTGTCTGGCACAATTTGTGTTCTGGATTTTTCTATGCTGGTTCAAGCAACATTGAATCTTAGCACTGCTATGTTTATTAAAAAGTGTCCCTGTGGGTGACAGATAAGAATGATGACTATGTTGGCCTAACAGCTGTTATCAGTTTTAATTAAAAAGGTGCTAGTTGTGTTCTGATGACTATGCATACAATGCCAACCTCACTGCAGACATATTAAGCAGTCACATAAGTTCCCTGTTCTGACAGGTTTTCTATTAAAGGTTTATTAGAATCAGATGCTTTAGCTCTTCTCAAATCAAAAGGACCCTGCTAACTCCATGAATTGTGTCAGATTCCACAATTATAGAAATGTCAATAAATTCCAGGACCTCTATATATCAAGCACAAAACTGAATTCTAAAAAGAATTTGCTCATATAAAACTAGATTTTTAAACCAGATTTCAAGTGACCCTTATTGCATGACTACCCCTCTACTGATATAATGACACCAACCATAAACTTATCAGAGCCTATTACTTCCATTAATTTAAGCAGTGCAGAAAGGACATGTCATTGGCTAACACTACAGTGAAAACTAAGCCACATGGAAAATCCTGAATCAAGATAATAGATGCAACTGTGATAGTGTTTGGGGCGGGGGAAAGCCAACAATTATTTAATGTCATTGGTTACACTGTGGGCAGCTGAATTTTTTTTCCCGGGGTTTGAGGTGCACCTATGGTAAGTCTCACTTACATAAAACAAAGCAAAGTTATTATTTTAGATGTGGGTTACACACATAGAACAAATAAATAAAAGCATAAAAACATACATTACCCTACTTTCAGCCAAAATCCAGTATAAGCAAACATCAAATGTTGATGCTTAAGGATACTCAGTAATGCTGTCAGTCATGCAGGAGCATCGAGTATAACCTAAAAGTCTTTTGAAACCCAGGAAAAGATGAGTTTGTGGCTAAATATACTCTGAAAAAAGAACTGGACTTTGTTCCTAAGAGGGCTTATGTCCACAGGGTGAATCATGCTCTAGTGATACGTGATGGCTTTGATCATGAAAGTACTCATACAATGCATAGCATGCAAGGCTGTATCACTCCGTGATGCTGGTGGACCAGTGCCAAATGCCCACTGAAGTACCAAATTCTCCTGTGTGCCTGTGCTCTGCTCACCACATCCTTCTGCCACCTCCCTCGGTTCTGGGACAGCCAAGAACCAGTTCAGTACCGGGTACACGTCTCAGGGCTGCTCTAATTTGTGCTAGCTGCAATGGTAACCAACCCAGGAGCCAGGCAGGAGTCGGTGGAATTCAACTGGCCATATGAGCTTTACAGCATCTAAAGACTTCCCCCACTTTAGAAGACAACCCAGCTGCCCGTTGTTCCCAGCCAGCAGAGGGACTCAGCACTTGAAAAGCCCTGCGGGCCACTTTTGGCCCACAGGCCAGGGGTTGGGAGCCCCTGGATTCCAGGTCTCACCGCGGGCCGCATGAGGTAACTCGCAGGGGCCGCGTGTTTGAGACACCTATGCTAGAGTTTGTCCCCATTTGTCCTTGGACATAGTACTCCCACTCCTTCGAATGTAATACTCTTTAAGTATCCTGTTTGCATAAATTACAAAGAATTCTGACGTCTGATAGAAAGAGGGGAAAGGAAGTGTACCCAATACACTTGGATAGGCCATGTTTTGGTAAATATTTTTAATATCTTTTCTTGTATAATATTGAAAAAGTCTCCAGTTTGGTTCCGTTAGTTCGTAATAAGAGATAAACAAGAACCATTACATATATTGTCAGGGTGATACACTGAAGGAATGTTTAATTTCTGTCAGCCACACAATTTCCAAACAATGTACTGTTTGCATGCGTTATATTTCCTTATGTAACCAGTCAGAGTTCTGGGTCATGCTGGTGATTCATTGGATGTTACAGTTGCAGGAAATGCTAACTGCAAAGCTCTTAGAAAATGTCAGATACAGCGCTCATATTGATGATTTGTTAAAAACACATTCAAATCTAAGCAAAATGGGCCAATCTGGCAGAGCTGTGAGTCTGTCGTCAGCTGGCACCTCAGCTAGCAGTGACTGGGAGGGGGTGTACTCAGTCCAGGCGGGAAGGGAGCACCTTGTGCTGTTCTTAAACAGAACCCTCTGACTGACCCAGGAGCATGATTGATGGTGCTGCACCTAATTCACCTCCAGTAGAAAGAGGGGTCAGCCCAGTACGCGGCCATCCAAGTCAGTAGTTTATAAAGGAGGAACATCAAAGGGAGCAAATTTTACTTTTCACAAAAGAAGAAAAGAAAAATCTCACACTAACTCACATCTGCATATACCAATAACCCCATTCTCTGAAGAAACTAAACAAATATTAATCTAGTAGAGCACGTGGCTAACAATGACTGATTTAAAGTCAGTAGGTATGTCTAGATAGTATTTTAAAAATCACATCAGTGCCATCTCAGGCTGGCAGCATGGCACTAAAATCAGCTGTGTAGACATTGAGCCCAAGTCCACCCCCTTCCCAGGCAGTGGTTAAAGTATAATCTGACGGGCCACAGAACCCTCCTAATCTCTGGGCCCCCTTCTCATATTGTCTGGGCCCCCTTCATGCATGTGTGGGCCCCAACCCAGGTAGGCATTTGCAACCACTTCTCAGTACCACCTGCATCGGTTATCTCTCCATAAAAATATTTATAATTTTATATAGCATTTATGTCTATAGCAATTATTGTCACAAAGTAGCAAACACTGCATAACACAATAAGTATTGTGATTAACAATGGTGGGGAGTAGGACCTGCCAGCAGCCAGGGCAGGGAGGAACAAGTGTTCTGCCAGATTTTTCTATTTTTAGGGGCCCTGGAACTCTGGCCCCTCAAATTTGTGGGCCCCGGAACTGTGTTCCAGTGCATTCCCTCTTTCTTTAACCGCTGTTTCCAGGACCTCAAGGCCTGAGCCTACACTAACATTTTTACTTCCAGCGCACAAGCCCCAGGATGTAGATCCTGGCTCACTGCCACTGGTTTTACCATGTCAATATACCTATAGAGTTTAAGGCCACAAGGAATTATCTGATCCTCCAGAAAGACTATCTATCACAGGACACCAACATCAGCCAGCTCTCACACACTAAACCCACATAGCACAGGCCAAAAAGAGAACACTAATGCATCTGTACCTGTTGCAAGAAGCATTCCATTTACTCCAAGGTCAGTCTGCTATTTTTCTGTATAGGACAGAGTACCAGGTATAGGGACCCTAGAACCACAAACTAGGAGATGTTTTAAAAATGGTTAGATTAAAATTAATGATTAGATTAACATAACAGCAAAAATCATATGGAGAGAACCTAGATCACTTTGCAAACATAGGTGAAATTACCTTTCTAATTCCACAGGGCACAATCTTTTACTCCTAACAGTCCAGGGGTATGCCTACACTAGTCAGTAGTATGTCTGTAGCACATGTAGATGTACCTGAACTAGCTTTGATGTAGCTAGCTCAAATAACCAGAACAGTCAAACTGCAACTGCTCAGGCTCTACAACACAACGTGGACCCCTGGGCATGCTTCAATCACACCTTGTGGGTTTGAAGCGGACCATTTATGCATCCGGAACAGTCAAATTACCATGGTTTTAAGTTATCAGAACACCTATGAAAAATTATCTTTCTATGGACAGATTGACAATCTTTAACACTTCATAGTCCAGAGTAGAGTTTCAGTTGAGCATTAAATCTTACACAAGAAGCCTGCTTGGAACTCTAACCTTCCTCTGACACATGGCTAGAGCTTCATCTGCTAACAGTCTAGGAGGCGTTAACATCATACAGTGTTTCATATAAACATTCAGACTTAGAACATTATAAAGTAAGATGAAGGCTTAAGATGAGTGGGAGCTACACTAATGTTGACATTGTTGTTCTACACCTTCAGTGTATCATGCATGCCACAAAGAAGGCAAAATGGCTCCTTCAGTGTATATCAAAGAAAGCAACAAACAGAATCGCTCACTCCCTGTGTAACTTGGCTTTATTAAGAGAAAGGGGAGTACTGAGAGAGAACTTTTGATGCATTTTTAAAAGGCCAGATGGCTCGAAAGTCTATTTTTTTGCTTGCTCTCTTTACCAAAGAAATTAAAATGCTGCAGCTATTTATTTCTGTCCTTTGAGATTTTTGGAGCCACTTGAGATGGTTTGCAGTGTGCATGCTATAACAAGATTGCTAGCAAAACAAATATAGATCTAAACAAGACTTGATTTCTTCTCTCTGTCTCTGAAAGGGCTTATATAACAATCATTTAACTGTGCCTCGGACAAGTGTAAATTCAGGTTTCAATGTCTAATAGTTTCTATTCTTCTCACATCTATGCTCTGGGTGTAAAGAGTGGAATTGGAATAATTTTTATAGTGGGTTGCTGAAACCCATTGAACAAAACTGTAAACCCTGTATATGATAGAAAAGCCACTTCAAGAGTGCTACCACACCCCTGGATATTAATGACTGTAATTTTCACATGAACAAAATGGCATTAAGAAATAACTTTGGACCATAATGGTGGGCCATTGATAAAGCATACAGCACGACTACTGAAGGTATCTAACTTTTGCTTCTGAGACTGTTGTCATGGTGCCTAGGATAGCAGGGGTAAGAGCAATAGGCATGCGGGAAAGAAGTCCTCTCCACCAAACCCTTTTTTGACAAGTGACGGGAAACCACAGATGGTATCCAGAGAATCTGCCAAGCCCTTCTCTCCTCAGAGGAAACAGAATGATGTGATATGGCTGAGTCTTACAGCCTCACCAAAAAAACTCTGTGAGTGACATCCTCACCCTAGCTACATACCACATAAGAAGGTTAGAGAGGTGTAAAGGGGCTCTAAATGGCTATGACTGGGAAAACATTCCCTAACATAGGCACTGCGGAGGCAGCCATTTGACTACAATCCAAGGGCCCCTTTGCAAGTGCCTGGGGATCAGTGCTGAGGATCATAGGCAACTGAGGCTAGACTATGGCAATTAAGACAAGACTGCAGGGCTCTGTAGGTTATGCCAGGAGCTGCAGAGAGGCTCACGGTTGGGAGAGTGAAAATGTGGGTTAAAACTACCACAGCCGCCTACTCAGGTGTTCCCCCAAACCATATTCCAAGAAGTCGATTCATATGGAATCACCAGATGCAGTCAAAGACCATTGAAAAGATGGATGAATACCAGGGTGAATAACCCCAAGCAAGCAAAGCAAAGTAATAAGTGGCAAGAGCTTATTTCCCTTCAGCAGCTGGGGACCCCTGACGACTGCGGATGACCCCAAGGAGGTTCCCAAGGCACGTTGGTCCTAGGTTACCAAGGCAGAGCCCTATGGCAAAGTCCACAGGTTCCATGGCCCTATGGCAAAGTCCACAGGTTCTCAGTGGCTATGCTAACATATAGCATTTCAGGAGAAGGCGGGGTGATCAAGCCCACTTTCCCTTGACATGCGCAGGCCCAAGGCCAAAATGGCTTGGAAAAACAGATAAGGAGTACATCACAGCCAAGCCTTGCAAAACAGAAAAAGCAAAACACCTTATATCAGGCCACAGCCAGTTCCCACAGGAGACTGGCTCCAGCTGGTGCTTTGGGCAAGAAGCCCAGCATCAGTTCACGGTCAGGTTGCTTATGGGGGGGAGGAGGTTGTGAACGCCACTGCACTACATGTCTGTCACAAAATTTTCTGCTTTAGCCTTACCTCGGGGCAGTGCGTTCTCTTGGAGGTGCAGCATAGACTCTCACATTTTTCTCAAGTGAGTAACTGTCATGTAAAGAGTGAAATTCTGATCATATTGAAGTCAATTGTAGAACTTTTATTAACTTTAGTGCGGTTAGGATTTCACCCAAAGTGTTTATCAAAGTGAAGCCAGATGGCTGCCATGTCTGTTGAAGTCCAAACCATGTGGAACACATTGTTCGGTAGTTCTAACTTGAGTAATGCCATTCACATCCATCAGCAGTGACTGTGCCAATGAATGAATCTTCAAAGCTCTATTTTTGAAAGGTATGAGGAAAGACATCTCCCTGCACCATCTTTCCTTGCAGCCAGTCATTGAGGCATCAAGCCAACTCTGCCCTTCCCTGAATTACACACGAAGGCCAACTTATTAAATTCAACATCTTTCCCCATAAAAGGAAGTAGCAGAACAGCATAGTTACCACAGGACAGTTATTTCCATTAAGGGGAATTCCCCCAACAGCAAACTTCACATATGTGTGTACTCTACAGCTAGGAAATTAGTCAGCTCCTATTAATGAAGTATCATGCAGTCTATCATCGGAACCAAAATGCAATGTGTATTATATTGCCATCCTTTAGATGCATCAAATAAAGGTCAAGAATAAAGAAAATCTGGATATATAGATGACATAGTTTTAGACTTAAAGTGACTCAACAGTAAGCACATGAAGTTTTATGAATTCCAGGCACAGTATGTTAGATATAGTCAAAACTATATAATATAATAAATTATTTGGTAGTAATTTGTTATTAAAACCTTCTAATCAACTGGAAGATACTGGGCCAAAATGTCAGAACTGGTGAAAGCAGGAACATCTCTTAAGGAAGACTGAGTCAAATCCAGCAACGAGAAATAGTGAGCTAAGTTGATGAGAAAACAGATGAGTAACTGGTGAAATATTTTATGTAAAACCTTTATTTCTTTTTCCTGCATAACCCCCATCCCACACTTTTGATATGTTAATTAAACTATTTTACACACCCACTTAATGCCAGCTAGGGGAAATTACTCACCAAATGACATCCATTTTGTGCTTTACACCATTGTATATATCACTGCGTAAGTGAGGCCACATTAAGACTGGCTGAAAATTTTTTATTAAAAACTGTTTCCAATGGAAAATTGGGCTATTGAGTAAATGACACTTTTCTGGAAAAAGAGCTTGCTTACTGCAAAAAACATATATAATTCATTGGAAAAGCTATACAACCGAAAACTGAAATATTTGAAATTCATGTGGCACCAGAGTTTCATGTCCCCTTTAACCAATATAGGCCAGGCTCAGTTATCAGATTTCATCTCCCATGATGCACTACCTCCACATCAAGAGGAGAAATTATGATGCCTCATGGGAGATGTAGCCCAACTAGGGAACCTGGCCTACAGAGTAGAACTGGAACACAAGACCCTCAAACTACCACTCTCATGAGGCATCATGGTGGCCTTTTGAAACAGAAATATTTTGGTTTTCAATTTTCACCAAAAAGTTGTAATTTACAACAAGAAACACACATTTTCCTACTAGTTCAATTTTACATATTTCACTGTCCTATCTCCACTACACGTTGCCCCATGCCATACCACTCTTTTGCTATTTATAAAATGATTTTATCAAATCTCAGTTCCAAAAGACTAACTAAGTTCAGAAAGCTATTTTGCACTTTAAAATAATGGCAAAATGCCCAGAGCCTAGGGTGGGTTCATTTTTCTGTACTATTGGCATCTAAGCCAAAACAAATAGTAGTATTATTATTAAACATCAATATCAAGCAGAAAATTATGTGCAGAAACCTCAAGAATTCAAAACTCATGAAAAAGGTCTCTAAAAATCATGAGATTGGCTTTTAAAAAAATCACAAGATGTTCAAAAATAATGTATTTTAGGTTCTTTTTAATTGCCTGTTGGATTTTGAGCCTTTGGTGTTCATGTTTTCCAGTGATAAAGGCTAGAAATGCACTTTTCAAGAAAGAAAGAAAGAAAGAAAGAAAGAAAGAAAGAAAGAAAGAAAG
>ML685768.1:13077167-13095306 GCA_007922175.1 Pelusios castaneus
AAGAAAGAAAGAAAGAAAGAAAGAAAGAAAGAAAGAAAGAAAGAAAGAAAGAAAGCAAGCTGAGGTATGTGTATATTTACAAGACTTCAGGAACTGGGTTTTATGTAAAATATCAAATACCTTGAGACATGGTAAAGTCATGACAGCTGGCAATACTTGAACTCAGAAAAGAGAGAAATTATAAATGTATTATGCTCACATTCACCTAGTAACCGTAGAATTTTCATCTGACTGCTCACATGTCCCTTGCCTCTAAGAAACTGGAAAGCCTGGCCCACTGTTTTCTTGAGTGAAATGCAGGTACAGCAAAGGAGAAAAACATGTAACAATTGGACTTTTGCAGCACAGATGGAGAGGGAGAAGAGACGCCAACAAATCTAGACTTTAGCAACAGAAAAAGAAGAAAAAACCCCACATCCATCATGCTATTATCACCCACTCCCTGAAGCAGTCTTTTGGCTTTGCCTTCCTCATTAGAGTCTTGGATGAAACATTTCAGATGCAGTCATCACCGAAAGCTCTGCAATTCTGGTTGATGTTTTTGTACAAGGTACCCTGAGTTTTTATTTATATTATAAAGTACTAAAAAAAAACCCTCCTGAGAGGTATTTTTAGACCCCTTAGCAAAACCCTTTTCCACCACTTGTGCATAGTGGCTTGCTAATTCAGATTTGCTTTTCCCTTAGACAGATTCACAACAAAACCTGCACTAGACTTATATAATTATTATTTTCTGAGCTCAACTGTTTTCTGATTTGTTTCAACGCGCACTAGGCCCCTGTCTCCGTTTTTTCCTCTAATCCCTGCTTAAAAAACTAAGTTGTTTGCTGTACAGGAAGTCAAAAGATTTTCTGCTTCCCTCAGTAGCACGTTCCAGTCTGCTGGCCCATTCTTTCATTCCTGTTCTTCAAATGTTTAACAGTGTTGCCAGCTCTCCTAATCAACTCTTGTGATATTTATTTTACTTCTTAGAACCCGCTAAGAGAATCACAACTTTCATTTTGAAAAGAACATATTGCCAGCCCTTACAGTTACAGAGAGAAGCTTGGAAACATGACATGAGCTCACCCTAAAGGGTCAACTTAAAGTCCACCTTATTAAGTCGACTTAACAAAGTCAACTTAACTTTTCTAGTGTAGACATAGCCCTTTGTCGACCTTATTAAGTCAACTTAATGCTTTAAGTCGACTTAATAAGGTTGATTTAGGCGCTAATCCCCGTCCACACTGGCTTTAAGTTGATTTAAGGCTTAAGTCCACCTAAAACGAAGTATTATTCAGTCAACTTAAACTTACCTTAAGTTGACTTAAGGAAATTCTTAAGTTGACTTAATAAAAGCCCAGTGTGGATGTGGCTTTGTTTAGGTGGACTTAAGCCTCCTTAAGTCAACCTAAGTTGCCAGTGTAGACGCACCCAGAAAGCAAAGAAAGAGAACCTGGTAATTTTTTATTTTTTTTAAAGTATCATGATTTTGTGAGTCTGACTCTCAGATTTTTTGACTCTAATAGTGAAGAAGGCCTCACTAAATCCCCTAGTACATTATAAATGGAAGCTAGCTCACAAATCTGTATCTAGTAGGGAAAGAAAGTAGTGAGTCTCTGTTTTTGTTGTAAAACTTGACAGGGATTTTTTTGCTTCTGGGCTTGCTATGAAATGCAAACTGATCTGAACCTTACAAAAGCATCAGTTTGTGGAAGCCAAACCCTCTAGAAGAGGTTACTAACCAGGGGAGTTTGGCACACTTCGGTCAAAAATTCAGCCTCAAGGCAGAAAATTCAGATCTCGTGTAAGTTATGGAACTCTGCTGATCTCACCAGACTGGTACCCATTTACAAAGTGCTGAATGTGAACCAGCATATCACCAGAATTGCTGCTGTTGCCTAATTTAACAGCCACAGCATTTAAAAGCAGACATTTTGGTAAGCAATGCTGCAGCTGAAAGGGCAACATCCTGTTTATATTTTATTGCAATGTTATTTGTTTACAGTTCCTCAGAAAAGCAAGGGCCATAATCACATAAAATGTCAGCAGCTTCTACGAAGGCTTTTTGTTTAGTTAGATAGTGTTTAGGTTAGACAATCCATTGTTGATATAATCTTGCTGAGCCATCTTAAACTTTCCTGGAAAATTAGTGTTTGACGTAAACTAGGCTTTTTTCATTTAAGGTATGAAACACTCTCCATGCATCATGAAAAGGTCATTTATTAACCTGAGCTCCTGCAAACCAGGTCAGAGATTCATGTTCTGGCAAGCAAATCTTGCCAGTCTGTGGGACCCATTGCTTCATGTGATGGTATAGCCAAAGATGCATAGCCTTTCATGAGGTGCATACAAGACACACACTACTTCCAGCCTTGTATGGTGACCCAAGTTTTGAGCATTTGTGGCAGCAGCTGTGAAGTGAAACCAAAACAGAGCTTCTCACAGCCATCTTATATCCTTATCCAAGTCCCTTCTATTTAAGCAGGGATTTCTTTTTACAGTTCAAGAAACAAGGAGTCCTGTGGCACCTTTAAAGGTTAACATTTATTTATCACATAAGATTTTGTGGGTATAATCCCACTTCTTCAGCTGCATGAAATGAAAACTGCAGCATGTCAGATATATATACACATCCAGAGAAGGGTAGGTCACAGGGTCAATTCAAACAGTTCCAGAGAAGTCGTCTGTTAGTTTATTTCAGCAAACCAAACAAGTTGTTTTGATTCAAAGAGTGTAGAAGTGGGCCCTGTAAACAGCAATATATGAGAAGGTGAGAACGTTAAAAGAGGGGTGTCTCTTACAGAATGCTCCAGGAGGTTGAAGTGTTCTTCTATTGATTTTTGAATGTTACCATTCTTGAGGTCTGATTTGTGTCCATTTATTCTTTTGTGCAGAGACAATCCAGTTTGGCCAATATATAAGGCAGGGGGGCATTGTTGGCACATGATGGTGTTGCAGGTAGGGATGCCCGGAGACGGGCCGAGGCCAGCAACAGTGGGTTCGTTGCCCAGAGTGAGTAGCACCAATAATGACACCGGGGCGGAGAAGCACACCAAGTTTAGTTGAGATCTCAAGCAGGCACACAGAGACAGGCACGTCTCAAATCATGCGCACCTCACCCCATTGCAGTGACCCTTATATAGACAGGTTGCTTACTTCAATACTTGTTAACGGTGGAAATACTCTCCCCCTTCTTCTAGAGAGCAAACTTTGACCGATTTCCACTGGTACTTTCAAGGCTTGTTATCTGCTTTACTTCCTGGAATTGAGCGATCTCCCTATATGGTCACTGGCTGTGTCTGAGTCTGGAGCAAAGGGGCTTCATCGGCACTCATGGCCTTCCACCCCCTCGAGTTACCCAGTGACAGATACCCAGATGCAGCCAGGGGCACCCACTATAGGTCAGGTCACCAACAATTCCCCCCTTTGAGAAGACTCAGATTCTAGAAGCATATATCACATTGGTAGATGTGCAGGTGAATGAGCCCCTGATGGGGTAGCTGATTTAGTTAGGTCTTATGATGGTGTCACATGAATATATATGTGGGCAGTGTTGGCAACAGGATTTGTTTCAAGGGTGGGTATCTGGCTTAGTGTTTTTGTTGTATTGTGTATAGTTGCAGGTATGTATTTACTTAAGGTTGGGGGTGCTGTCTATAAGCGAGGACTGGCCTACCTCCCAAGGCTTGAGAGAATGAGGGTTCCTCTTCCAGGATAGGTTGTAGACCTTTGATGATGTGCTGCACAGGTTTTACTTGAAAAACAACAGAGTCCTGTGAGCTGTAGGTGATGACCAGTGGCATTCCGTTTGTCTTCTTGGGTCTATCGTGTAGTAGGTGACTTCTAGATACATGTTGATAGAGATCTTGAAGATGTTTGTCTCTGTCTGAGGGATCAGAGCATGTGCGGTTGTATTTTAGGGCTTGGCTGTAGACAATGGAGCATGTGATGTGTCCTAGATGAAAGCTGGAGGCATATAGGTAGATATAGCAGTCAGTAGGTTTCCATTATAGGGTGGTGTTTATGTGGCCATCACATATCTGTACTGTCATGTATGTTGCCATCCAAGCTTTGTAATTTAATGTAATTGTGGTAGCTGCTAGTAAGAAACAATGCACACACTCAAATAAAAAATATGTATTAGCCTTATATATAAAAGAGGCTATTTTACTTGATGTAGTAATGAGGAAAGGCCAACACATGACAGAAATGCATGCAATCTCTTTATGTTCATAGAAATGCAGTTTACAAAAACAAAACAAAAAAATGTATCAAGCACTTATGATTCACGCAGATTTACCAGCTGGCATCCAGTCACCTAAATATAGCAAATCCTTACAAAGGGTATTCTTTTATGGATATTTATATGAACACTTATACAGCAAAGGCACTTAGAGGCAACCTTTCTCAGAGGTTGGGAAGAACTTAATTTTGTACTACTACATCAATCACAAATGTCTCTTGAGAAAGTTAGAGATACTTATCACACTCCAAACACTCCTTTTTTAGAAATACTTTCAAGCCAGATATTTTCTTAGAACAGTACAAGAAACCATAATATAATCATTAGAAGATGAGCTCTTAATTATGAAGCCATTTGAAAAAGGTCTCACTATTTGCATCTACATTTGTTTCAATGTGATGAACAGTTGAAGGCAGAGAACAAAATGGGATAGAGATTCAATACTCTGAAGATAGAGGCACATTTCTAAATAAATCACGCTGAATTACTACAAGATCCAGTATTATTCCAAGAATCTGTATAACATCTGCAAGGGTACATTACATATTAATCCTAGTTATAATGAAAGTGCCCAGCTGATGATGGAGAGACAAGATGGGTGAGGTATTATCTCTTACTAGACTAACTTCTGCTGGTGAGAGAGATGAGCTACACAGAGTTCTTGTATATAACTGGTATTAGTCATTTTTGGCATGTACAGTGAAGCTGTCAAAAGGTTAAAAAACAGGGGACAGCCAATTGCAATAGTTCATAGCCAAAAATGTCTTGCTGATCTGTCATTACTTCCTACTAATCAATATAAAATTTGCTGGGGTTGTCTTATAGACTCATAGGTAGAGCCCTGCGCGGATACAAAAATGTGGATCCGCAAGCGATCCATACCCGAGACATGTAAACACGTATCCGATCCGCAATCCACACCTCCATGTTTTGTGGGTATCCGCAACCGCCCCATCCCCACCTTGCAGCAGCTCCACTCCGCTCTGCTCGGCTCCTCGTCATTACACTGTGCTTCTGTTTTTTGTTCCTGCCTGTGTGTGTTCTGTAATGTAACAACTTAAAAGCAGGGGCTTAGTAAATGTGCACATACTGTTTTTATTTTAAACAACATTATAGAGAGTCCTAAGGATCCTGGTGCAACCTCTGTGTTTTCTTCTGGGGCAGCTGCCTGTCAGTTCCTGGATTGTCAGAGAGCAGCAGCTGCCTCACACAGAGCCCGAGGAAGGGGGCAGGGAGGGCGGCACTTGCCAGCAGCTCCCAATACTGTTTGTTCAGAGCCCTGCTGGCCCTGATAATCTGGTTATTCCACCTTCTAGAGCAAAGATCAGGTCACTCAGCTGTTCAGCATGGGCAAGGTAATTCATTCAGCTGAGCGATCAGATTGGGAGGCTGGCAGCCAGAGAAGGGGGGAAGCAGCAGCCCATCATCAGCTGATGTGCGTGGGCTCTGGTGAGCTAGGTTCAGGGAGCCCGAGAAACAGATGAGAGGGGAGAGAGTTGCCAACAGCTCCCAATGTTTTTCAGAGCCTTCACTGGCTCAGATCTGAGCAACTGTTATTCTGCCTGGGCTGGGAAGTCTGGGCTGCTGCAGTTCCTCAGCTGATCAGTGGAGGTGGGGACTGGCCACTGAAACTGAACACTAGCTCTAAGGGGCTGGGCTCTGGCTCTCACAGTCTGGAGTCAGAGACTGAAGGACAGCTGGGGGCGGGACCCAGGACCCGGATGAGCCAGTAAAAGCCCGATGCTGTTCAGAGCCCCAGCTAGCCCAGATCTGAGCAACTGTTATTCCGCCGGGGCTGGCAATGTGAACCAGGGGCTGCACAGCAGTATGGTGCTGGGGGGAGTGGCCGGCAGTGGGGGAAGTGGGAGGGGGAGTAACTGTTACTCCGCCTGGACTGGCCCCTGGATTCAGTCAGGGTTGCAGCTGTAACCAATCAGATGTTCTGGGCAGAGCGATGGTGGTCTCTGAACGTACAGTCGTGACCAGATAAAAATAGTATCCATACTTGAACCGCAACCCGCAGCAACGAGTCTGTGGATATCCGCATTTGCACCCGCGGATGCGGATATCTGCAGATAA
The DNA here is from genome assembly GCA_007922175.1 of Pelusios castaneus. Classification (NCBI taxonomy): domain Eukaryota; kingdom Metazoa; phylum Chordata; order Testudines; family Pelomedusidae; genus Pelusios; species Pelusios castaneus. The sequence continues at coordinate 13,083,472 of ML685768.1, forward strand.
GAAGCGGATATCCGTGAATCTGCAGGGCTCTACTCATGGGCTATGTCTACACTTACCAAAGTTAGTTCGAATTAGTTAATTCAAACTAACTAATTCGAACTAATTTTAGTTCGTTCGAATTAACTTAATTCGAACTAGCATGACCCCACTGGAATTTTAGTTCAAATTAGTAGTTGCATTAAGCTCAATGTGCCGGTTAGTTTGAACTAACATGGCCACATGGAGTTAATTCAAACAAACTAGTTCGAATTAAGGGTTAGTTTGAAAGGTATAACTGAATTTATTAGTTCAAATTAAGGAAGCCCTTAATTCGAACTAATGAAAGCCTAGTGTGGCCAAGTTTTAAGTTAGTTCGAATTAAGCTTCCTTAGTTAGTTCGAATTAAGCTGCCAGTGTAGACATAGCCATAGACTCTAAGGTCAGAAGGGACCAGTACAATCATCTAGTCTGACCTCCTACAAAATGAAGGCCTCAAAAACTCACCCACCCACTCCAGCAATAAGCCTCCAACCTATGACTGAGTTATTTACCTCCTTAAATCATGATTTAAGGACTTTAAGATGCAGAGAATTCACCGGTAGGTGAACCATGCCCTGTGCTACAGAGGAAGGTTAAAAACCCTCAGAGCCCAGGCCAATCTGCCCTGGGGGAAAATTCCTTCCCGACCCCAAATATGGCAATCAGTTAAACCCTGAGCATGTGGGCAAGTCTCAACAGCCAGTCACCCAAGAAACAATTCTCTGTAATAACTCAGAACCCACCCCATCTACCCTCCCTTCTTAGGCCACTTGTATATCCACCACCCGTAGCCAAAGATCAGATAGCCTGTTTTAGAATTTGACTGATCATACCATCCCCTCCATAAATTTATCAAGCTCAGTTTTGAAAGCAGTTATGGTTTTTGCCCCCACAACTCCCCTTGGAAGGCTATTCCAGAACTTTACTCCTCTAATGGTTAGAAACCTGGGACTAATTTCAAGACTAAACTTCTTGAGGGACAGTTTATAACCATTTGTTCTGGTGTCCACATTGGTGCTGTTCCCAAATAATTCCTCTCTCTCACTGATATTATTCCCTCTGATGTATTTATAGAGAGAAATCATATCCCCCCTCAACCTTCTTTTGGTTAGGCTAAACAAGCCAAGCTTCTTGAGTTTCCTCTCATAAGGCAGGTTCTTCCACGCCACAGACCATCCTTGTAGCCCTTCTCTGCACCTGTTCCAATTTGAATTCATCCTTTTTAAACATGGGGGACCAGAACTGCAAGCAATATTCCAGATGGGGTCTCACCAGTGCTTTGTAAGGTGGCACTAACACCTCCCTGTCTCTACTTGAAATACCATTCCTGATACATCCTAGAACTGCATTAGCTTTTTTCACAGCCACATCACATTGGCAGCTCATAGTCATCCTATGATCAACCAGTACTCCCAGATCCTTCTCCTCCTCGGTCCGTTCCAACTGATGCGTCCCCAACTTATAGGAAAAATGCTTGTTATTGGTCCCTAAATGCATGACCTTGCACTTCCCATTATTAATTTTCATCCTATTCCTGATACTCCAGTTTACAAGGTCATCCAGATCTTTCTGTATGGTAACCCGATCCTTCTCTGTATTGGCAATACCTTCTAACTTAGTGTCATCCACAAACTTTATTAGCACATTCCCACTTTTTGTGCCAAGGTCAGTAACAAAAAGGTTAAATAAGATCAGTCCCAAGACCAATGCCTGAGGGACTCCACTGGTAACCTCCCTGCAGCTTGACAGTTCACTCTTCAGTATGACCCGCTGTAGCCTCCCTTTTAACCAGTTCCTTATCCACCTTACTATATTCATATTAATCTTCATCTTCTATAACTTAACTAATAACTCTCTATGTGGAACTGTATCAAATGCCTTGCTGAAATCTAAGTAAATTAGGTCCACCACATTCCCTTTATCTAAAAAGTCTGTTATCCTTTCAAAAAAGGAGATCAAGTTGGTCTGGCACAATCTACCTTTTGTAAAGCCATCTTGTATTTTATCACAGTTACCATTATCCTCTATAGCCTTAAGTACTTTCTCCTTCAAAATGTTCTCCAAGACCTTGCATACTACCGAGGTCAAACTAACAGGCCTGTAATTACCCAGATCATTTTTATTCCCTTTCTTGAAAATAGGAACTATGTTAGTGATTCTCCAGTCATACGGTACAACCCCCGAGTTTACAGATTCATTAAAAATCTTTGCTAACGGACTGGCATTTGCACTACTCCTCCTCCTAACCTCCATGCTTCTCCCTATTTCTGTGTGCTTCCTTATTTCATTTTCCTCCTTCTCAACACTAATATCAGGCACGGAGATTATTCAGGCATCTCCCAAACATCTCCCCTGACTCCCTAATTTAAGGCTCTCTTGATCTGTTGTGCTAATCTCCCTCCCAGAAGTCTGTTTCCCTCCTTACTCAGGTGCAGTCCATCCCAGGAGAACAGTCTTCTGTCCATGAATGCCTCCCAGAGACCATACATGCCAAAGCCCTCTTTATAGCACCACTGCCTGAGCCGTCTGTTTATCATCAGGGTCTTATCTGTTGTGAGGTTGTCTCATGCATTACAAGTAAAAGGCTTTCACCTGCCCGTGCTCAAGTACTTGCATAACAGAGCTGATTTTTGCATATCTCCTTCTCACTGCCCACCACCTACTTACTGCAGTGTCTTCAGTGTGCTGAATCAAAGGGTTTTGTTCAACGTTTTATCAATGACTTAGATGATGGCATAGAGAGCAAACTTACAAAGTCTGCAGGTGATACCAAGCTGGGAGGGGTTGCGAGTGCTTTGAAGGACAGGATCACAATTCAAAATGATTTGGACAAGCTGGTAAAATGGTCTAAACTAAGTAGAATGAAATTCAATAAAGATAAGTGCCAAGTACTTCACTTAGGATTGAATAACCCATTGCACACACAGAAAATGAGCAATGACTGCCTAGGAAGGAGTACTACAGAAAGGGATCTGGGTGTAATAGTGGATCACAAACTAAATATATAAGTCAGCAGTGTAATACTGTTGCAAAAAAAGGAAATGCCATTCTGGGGTGTATTAACAGGAATATTGTGAGTAAGACACTAGAAATCTTCCACTCTACTCTGTGCTGATTAGGCCTTAACTTGAGTACTGTGTCCAGTTTTGGGCACCTCATTTCAAAAACGATGTGGAGAAACTGGAGAAAGTACAGAGAAGGGCAACAAAAATGATTAGAGGTCTAGAACATTTGACCTATGAGGGAAGATTGAAAGAGCTGGGTTTGTTTAGTCTAGAAAAAAAGGTGACTGAGAGGGGGTATGATAACAGTTTTCAAATGCCTAAAAGATTGTTTTGAGGAAGATGGAGAAATATTATTCTCCTTAATCACAGATGATAGGACAAGAAGCAATGGCTTAAATTACAGCAAGGGAGGTTCAGCCTAGACATTAGGAAAAAATTCCTAACCGTCAAGATGATTAAACACTGAAATAAGTTGTGTCAGCAGATTGTGGAATCTACTACTTTGAAGGTTTTTAAGAGCAGGTTAGACAAACACCTGTCAGGGATGGTTTAATGGGGGTATTGGTCCTGCCATGAGTGCAGGGAAATGGACTCAATGATCTGTCATGGTCCCTTCCAGTTTCTATGATTCTTTCGGTGGCAAGTGCGATGTGCTAAAGAACCTCCCTTATCCAGCCACTGAAAAAAAAGCCGCTGCCAGCGGCTTTTGGTGGCGCGGGGAAGGGGGAACGCAGAGGTGGTGGGGGAGAGCCGGTGGCACTGGAAGGGAGAGCACTGCCATTCCTCCCTCTTTCCCCCCATGCCCCAAAAAAGCTGCTAGCAGTGGCTTTTTCCAGCAGCGGGGGAGGTGGTTGCTGCTGAAAGGAGCCGTAGCTGCAGCATCATGGGGCTCCTTCTCTGCCAGATACCTAGGGATACCCCTAGTGTCTGACAGATTTGTCAAGGCCTGATCTCACATGAATTAAGTTATGCATATGACTGTTTGTGAAGAGGGGCCTTAGATTCCAAGCTCTTTGAGGCAGAGATGATCTTTTATCAAGTGTCAGAACTGTGTTGACCACAAAGAGCCTTTTAGGCATGACTATCATCCAAAAAATAAGACAGTATCCTCAGGAAAAGCAGACTGCTGTAAACTCAGTTATTCATAAACTTTTTTGCAACACTTAAAGCCTATTTTTAAAATCCTTGCTCATTATTTTTGTTTGGGCAAAGATCTTTCCGGCCTCTCAGTTAAGCTTTCAACAACCAGAAGAATCCTATGGGCATTCCTTTTTATTTTCCATGGACTCTAAGCTATCCTTACAGCTTGTACCTCATCTCGAGACAGTTTATAATAATCTTTCAAAAAATCATTTCTTCCCCAATGATTAGTTCCATCAAAGCTACTAGTGGAGCATTGCTGAGATTTTAGATTCTTTTTATCTGAAAGGGGACCACCATCCAGATGGATAAACACCAGGTATTTCATACGGAATAGTTGTTCTTTTTTTAATTCTTCCTACATATTTTTCACAAAAAAAAAATTGAAAAAAGAGGCCTTTTCTCTTTCCTTTCCCACTCAGTTAATCTTTGGTTTTATCTTACTTCCTTTGCTTGTTTTATGTGGCAATTAAATTAAAACATCAGTGATTGATAGCAATGAGCAAACACAGCTCTTTATGGTCAACAATTATTCAGCCCCTAGTAAGCACCAACTTTTCAGGATAAGGGCAAATATGCAGCCACAGGAGACAATTTTATGATCAGAAAATGGAGCCCAAGCCATTCCTCAACACCTTTGAAATTCTGCCATGACAACAATTTAACTGATGCTGATTTACAGCATTGATATGTGTCCTTCCTTTTTATGGTAATTGGGGTATTTACAGGATCAATCCTGCTTGCCAGTGACATTGCTGGCACTGGATACACAGGGCACATGCCCCAAGTCTGGTGGGGATCCAGGACCCGGTTGCCACAGGCCCTATCGGGCTCCCACCAGGATCCAGGGCCCAGCCACTGCCAGCCCAATGCAGCCCCCACTGACCTTATGTGGCCCCTGCTGGGGCCCAGGGCCCAGCCACCGCCAGCCCGATGCTGCCCCCATCAGGGCCGGGGCTGGGCCACAGGCTGGCAACAGCAGGAGCCCAATCAGGCCCCAGCTGGGGACCCAGGGGACGGATCGGGCCCCCCTCAGACAGATCAGGCCCAGGATCAGGCCCCCAGGCCCGGGCCCCACACCTATTTTGGGGGCAGTGAAGCCTGTGCTGCTTGCTTGCATTGAAGACAATAGGATTTTTACCCTTTTGTGGAGCAAATCTGGTTCTAGAAAAGCAAGATCCTGGGTCCCCACTCCATCCATTTGTGTTGTTTCCATAACGCAAAAGAGGTGAAAACCTGCCCTAATAGTAAAATTAGTTTGCAGTTGGGAATTCCCCCCACATACATGTGATTTCTGGCTGGTGTAGTCAGCATAGACGGCTCTATACCACTTCCCCAGCAACCAGCCTGCACTGGTAACAGCAGGTAAGTAGGGAGAGAGGGCAAAGTGCCTTGCAATCCAGTATGCCTGGAGTGATGGAACGATCCTAGGAGGTTGTAAAAGCAAACAATAGAGAAAACCATCCTGATATACAGAAAGATTCGCAAACATAGCAGGCAACCATCTTGGTTTAACAAAGAACAAAGAGAATTAGGCCAAAAGAAATCTGACAAGTTTCAGTGAGGACAAGTGCAGAGTCCTGCACTTAGGACCAAAGAATCCCATGCCCTGCTACAGACTGGGGACCAACTAGCTAGGCAGCCGTTTGGCAGAAAGGGACTGGGGGGGTTACAGTGGACAAGAAGCTGGATATGAGTCAACAGTGTGCCCTTATGGCCAAGAAGGCTAATGGAGTAATGGGCTGCATTAGTAAAAGCATTGCCAGCAGATGAAGCAAAGTGATTATTCCCCTCTGTTCGGCCCTGGTGAGGCTGCATCTGGAGTACTAGGCCCAGTTTTGGGCCCCCCAACTACAGAAAGGATGTGGATAAACTGAAATGAGTCCCATGGAGGGCAACAAAAATTATTAGAGGGCTGGAGAACATAGCTTATGAAAAGCAGCTGAGGGAACTAGCCTTGTTTAGTCTGCAGAAGAGAAGAATGAGGCAGGATTTGATAGCAACCTTCAACTACCTGGAAGGGGATTCCAGGGAGGATGGAACTAGGCTGTTCTTACTGGTAGTAGATGACAGAAGTGAGAGCAGTGGTCTCAAGGTGCAGTAGGGAAGGACTAAGTTGGATATTAGGAAAAACATTTTCACTAGGAGGTGGTGAAGCAGTGAAATAGGTTATATGGAGAAGTGATGGAATCTCCATCCTTAGAGGCTTTTAAGGGGAAGCTTGACAAAGCTCTAGCTGGGATGATTTAGTTGGAGTTGGTCCCATTTTGAACAGAGAGTTGGACTAGGTGACTTCCTGAGGTCCCTTCCACCCCTAATCTTCTATGATTCTTTGAACTTTGAGGCTGCTTTAATTGATATTAGAGACTGATCTTGTTGTTGGCTGCTTCAGGGGAGTGCAAATGTAACCTTCGGGTGGGCTAAATTCATTTAATTGCCCTTCTCCAGTGCCTCACAGAAATCAATCCCAACCCCTATGGGGAAAGCAGCTGGAGACCCAGGATCCAGTCTGTACAGGACTCACAGCGAAGCTTGCTCAGAGCTACACTCACACATTAAAATACTACTAAAAACAAACATAACAATGAACTTTATTAACTACTAACTAAATGAACCTTATCCTAAGAAAATAAACTACAATTAACCAAGAACAATCCCTTGCATGAAAGATACCCAAGAGTCTCAAAGTCTGTGTGGAGTTCTCCCAACTCTCAGCTACAGTCTCTGTTCCAGTGTGGAAGCTTGAGTGGCAAGAAATAGCTGTCCTCTTCTTTCTTTGCTGGGATCCTCTGTAGCATTCCATGCAGGCTTTCTCTTCTGCTCTGCAACCAGCCCTCAGTCCCATATGCATGTCTGCAAGGTCTGTCGCAAATGACTCCTTTACATGGAGAAAACATCTTGTTCACTCCTGGCTCAACTCCTCTCCAGAACACTAAGCACATGGTCTCCCCTCAAGGCAGCTCCTGCCTGCTGTCTGCTCAGGCTGCTGCTCTCCAGTCATCTGACTGACAACATCACATCACACCAGCAGGGTACACTGTGGAGCATGCTCAAATTGCTACCACTCCCTGCTTCCAGAAATTTCTGGTTGTGGGTAGCTAATCTGCCCAACAACAATAACCCACCCTCAGTAGGTCTCTCAGAGATAGCCTTTTCAGGCATATGGGTTACACAAAGATATCTTTAAACTTCGTTCCCATCATTTCCCTATTACCCATTATCTATACACAAAGTGAATTCGGCCAGGCTCAAGGATTTGGCCTTTGGTAATTCTCATAAATAGCTGTTTGGTTTTAATTTGTTTTTGATGGTTCAGTTAGAAATGAATAAAGTGCCTGACCTATCTGATTGCCTTCTATGATGAGATAACTGGATTCATGGATGTGGGAATAGCTGTTGACGTAATATATCTCGACTTTAGCAAAGCTTTTGATATGGTTTCCCACAGCATTCTTGTCAGCAAGTTAAGGAAGTATGGGTTGGATGATTGGACCATAAGATGGATAGAAAACTAGCTAGATCATCGGGCTCAGCAGGTAGGAATCAATGGCTCGATGTCTAGTTGGCAACTAGTAACGAGTGGAGTGCCCCAGGGGTCAGTCCTGGGGCAAGTTCTGTTAAACATCTTCATTAATGATCTGGATGATGGAATAGATTGCACACTCAGTAAGTTCGTGGATGACACCAAGCTGGAGGGAATGGTAGACATGCTGGAGGGCAGGGACAGGATTCAGAGAGACTTGGACAAATTGGAGCATTGGGCCAAAAGAAATCTCATGAGGTTCAACAAGGACAAGTGCAAAGTCCTGCATTTAAGATGGAAAAATTCCATGCACTGCTACAGCAGCTAAGTAGCAGCACTGTAGAAAAGGACGTGGGGATTATGGTGGATGGGGAGCTGGATATGAGCCAACAGTGTGCTCGTGATGCCAAAAGGCCAATGACATATTGGGCTGCATCAGTAGGAGTGTTGTCAGCAGATCGAGGGATGTGATTATTCCCTTCTATTCGGCACTGCTGAGGCCGCATCTGGAATACTGTGTCCAGTTTTGGGCTCCCCACTACAGAAAGGATGTGGACAAATTAGAGTCCAGCAGAGGGCAATGAAAATGATTAATGGGCTGGGGCACATGATTTACGAGGAGAGACTGAAGGCACTAGGCTTATTTAGTCTGCAGAAGAGAAAACTGAGAGGGGATTTGATAGCAACCTTCAACTACTTGAAGGGTTGCTCCAAAGAGGAGGGAACTAGGCTGTTCTCAGTACTGACAGAGGACAGAACAAGGAGCAATGGTTTCAAGTCGCAGCTGGGGAGGTCAAGGTTGGACATTAGGAAAAACTTTCTCACTAGGAGGATGGTGAAGCATTGGAATGGGTTACCTACAGAGGTGGTGGAATCTCCATCTTTGGAAACATTTAAGGCCTGGTTAGACAAAACCCTGGCTGGGATGATTTAGTGGGAGTGGTCCTGCTTTTAGAAGGAGGTTGGACTAAATGACCTCATGAGGTCCCTTCCAATCCTAAGTTTCAATGATTCTATGATCAGCTCAACAGCATAATCAGCCCCTTAAATGAGCCCTGTCCACTAGTATTAGACATCTAATCTTGACTCTGTTTAAAACATGGATTTGCACAGCCTAGTATGAAAAGAGTTTTTAGGAAATTAGAAAAGAAAAGCAATTTTAAATCAGAACTGTCCCTGTGTGGTTGTAACAAAGCATTATGCTAGTGTATGGGAACTATGGTGTTAGATATCATAGTGATGGAAACACTAAACAGAAACAGACACTTAAAACCTGAGAACTGAACTACTCTCTTTTAATTGCTCCATTAATCAAAGATCAACAATAAAATTAGCTTTTTCAGATTTTAATAAGTTATGGTGAGGTTACTAAGGCTTGGGGCTTTTTCCAAACTGAGGTTTTGCCACTACCATCTTGGCTAACATTTTTTTGTCACTAAAGAATACTGTCTTTGCTCTATTTTTCTGCTTTCAGAAGCCACAGAGCTGCCCCAGACTGTTAATTTGTGCATCTTGAAAAACTGTGATAAACAATATAAATGCACAAATTAAATTAACATGTGTTACAACAGCAAATTTTCATTCTTTTTGTGAAAAGTCCACCACGACAGCCAAAAGTTGCTAATTACTGCTTTTGTTTCACAAATGGAACTTCACTGCATATCATAACATCTCTAATGCCAGTAAACAAACATGATGAATGCATTTAATTTAGAGCATCCATTAACTCCAAAATATCTTAAGCTTCATGAACAAGAGTCATTGTGTGACAAGAGCTTTTGTGGTTTAAAATTTATTTTCCCCCTGGTTCTAACATCTGGTGTAAAAGGTCTTTTATAAAAATAGTATCACAAATTTTCCTTTCAGAATAAATTGGACCATTGCTGAACCTGATATTTCACATACACGGAAGTTTCAATCTTATACTGTGCGATTCCAGTCATGCAGATTCCCTCTATCTGAAAATCCTAGTTATCTGAATCGACAGTACGTCCCCCACATAGGCCTATGTTAATCACTTTCATGTATCCAAATGTCTAATTATCTGAAACTTGTGGTTATTCCCTAAGCCCTTCGGATAAGTGTGCTGTACACAGATACTATATTTTAGAACCACCAAGCCCAATTATACTTCATGATGATCTGAAACTATTTGTGGTGTGTTCTCTTTCCAGATACTTGAATGGTGGAGGAGGCTGAGGAGCAAGAATAGAGTATTTTGTGCTGCTTCTAACTGTGGGCTGTATTCCTCCCATTTCTGCAAAAGTAACAGTGGGACACAAGGTTCTCCTTACAGTAGTGAAGAATGTTACTACAAAATGGTGCTGTGCCATTCTATAGGCATGAAAAACAATTTTGTATAAACCAGCAGTGTGCATAACTAGAAACACCCAGTGAAGATATTTACCACATGGCTTTTGTCTGTGGCAGATGTGGAACCCCATTGCTACAAGACAGCATACATAAATAGGGGCCACATCGAATACAGAAGCAGGTATAGAGTTTTTCCCAGTCCCTGAGCTCTGAGATGAAGTACACACAGACCAATTTGAAGATGGTCCACGTATGCTTAGACCACGCTGAAAGGTTTACATTTTGCCACACCAAGTTTTAGCCAGTAGCAAGCATACACCACTGTGAACAATTGTAATAGACTTTCATGAAGTAACTATAGCCAAACTAAACTAAAGGTAATGCTTGAAGAAATTTGTTAGTCTTTAAGGTGCCACAGGACTCTCATTGTTAAAGCCAAAATGTAGCATTCAGGTCTTACTTTGTTATCCACATAGGTGCTAGTCTGACTCCTCCCACTTTTCTTCAAACCACATCCCTTTGGGGGAGTTTGCAGAGCTACATGGAACCAGGGCCGGCCCCGGGCCCCGCTTCCACCACGGGACAATTGGCCAAAGCGGGGCCCCACCCTCATGCTGGAGAGGAGCGTGCCGGGCTGACAGGCCTGCTCTGACCCCCAGGGAGCCGGCCCTGGGCCGGGAGGCCGAGGCTGCTGGCACGGGGAGCCGGCTCTGGCCCAGACCCCAGCCCCAGAGGCCACCTGTTGAGGGCGGCAGGGGGAGCCTGCGACAGGGAGCCAGCTCTGGAGGCCACCTGTGACAGGGAGCCAGCAGCCCCAGGCTGGGAGGCTCCACCCCTGGGCCTGCCTGCTCCACCCTGGGGGCGAGAGGGCTGGCCCAGGGGCCAGGCATAGCCCTCCCGGCCCGCCCCGCTGCCTTCGGCTCGCTGCCGAAGGTAGTGGGGTGGCTGTAGGAGGAGGGGGTGTGGCGCCCACATAACTGCGGGGCCCTGGGCAATCGCCCCATTCACCCCCCCCCACCCCACCCCTAGAGACGGCCCTGCATGGAACCTTGGGTTTTTTAGCTTGAATGTGGAGTCAAGTTATAAAATAAACTACTACACTAAATGGAGTTCAAGCCATGGAAACATATGATATATATTTTCCTGAGAAGAGGATGTTCAAGTCAGTGGTTTTAGTGCCTATTAATTACATATAAAATCAGTGTTTCTCACAGCAGAACATATAAGGAGATCTCAGTACCACAAAAGGAGGCAGTAGCAATGGCTGCGTCTATACTGGTAAATTAAGTCGACTTAAGCTTGCTTAAGTCGACTTAATTTACCCTGCGTCTACACTACAGTTTCCTTAAGTCGACTTAATTTTAATTAAGTCAACTTTATTTTCCTTAAGTCGACTTTATGAAACCTCCTTTCCACTAGACCTAAGGCTTAAGTCGACTCCCTAGAGTCGACTTAAGCCAGTGTAGCCGTGGGGTAGCCCTAAGTTGACTTAGGGCTACCCCAGGGCTGCACCAATGCTCTCCTTGCCGGGGGGGCACAGGGGAAGCCTGGCATGCCCCCCCCACAGGGCAAGGCAGAGCCCTGCCCACCCTGCCCCTATGCCCTGCCAGGGTCCCTGTCCCCCTTTGCCCAATTGTACCTAGGTACAATGGGCCAAAGGCTGAGCCTCCTGGCATTGGGCAAGGGGTGCCCCCCTGCCCCCGGGGACCTGCCCTAGGTCCCCCTAGCCCCACAAAGTTGACCTAGAGCGTCCAGTGTGGACGCTCTAGGTCGACTTGGTAAGTTCCCCTTTAAGTCGACTTTATTTTTAAGTGGAGACACACTAAGTCGACTTAA